>CM077234.1:25664267-25816767 GCA_039654775.1 Spinibarbus caldwelli
ATACACATACATATATATATATATATACATACATATATATATATATATATATATATATATATATATATATATATGTATGTATATTTTAACAAAATAGGAGCGATCATAAAAATTGCATGTTATTGTTTATTTAATACTGTCCTGAATAAGCTATTTCACATAACAGATGTTTATATATTCTCAACAAGACATAAAATGATAATTGAATTGATAAAAAAATTATAAAAATTACCCCGTTCAAAAGTTTACATACCCTTGAATCTTAATGCTATGTGTAGTTTCCTGAATGATCCACGATTACCTTTCTCTTTTGTGATAGTTGTTCATGAGTCCCTTGTTGGTCCTGAGCAGTTCACCTGCCTGCTGTTCTTCAGAAAAAATCCTCCAGCTTCTGCACATTCTTTGTTTTTCCAACATTTTCTGCATATTTGAACCCTTTACAATAGTGACTGTATGATTTTGAGATCCATCTTTTCACATGGAGGACAACTGGGGGACTCATACATAATAATAATATAAGGTGAAAACATTTACTGATGCTCAAGAAGGCAACACAATGCATTAAGAGCTGGGGGGTGTAAACATTTTGAAATGGATGATCAAGGTTAATTGTACTTATTTTGTCTTCTAAAATTCTACAAATGAGCTCCAGAAAAGCAATTTGTTTTAAGTAGGCAAGACCTCCCACCCCCCTAATATGATTTTTATGTCTTTGTTTTGCCCTGTAAAAGTACTTAAAGGGCACCTATTATTCTCCTTTTTACAAGATGTAATATCTTGTGAAGTCTCAGGTGTCCCCAGAATGTGCCTGTGAAGTTTAATCTCAAAATACCACAGATCATTTATTATATCATTTTGAAAATGCCTATTTTGAGTGGAAGCAAAAACAGGCTGTTTTCGTGCATATCTCTTTAAATGCAAATAATCTGTTGCTCCCCGCTCCCTTTTCCAGAACAGGGCTGTGCCATTACAGCTCCTTTCTCCAGTGTTGCCAACTTAGCAATTTTGTTGCTAAATTTAGCAACTTTTCAGACTACCCTAGCAACTTTTTCTTCCAAAAGCACCTAGCAACAAATTTAGCAATTTTTTTTATTTATTTGGCAACTTTTAGCAACATGTGATAAGTGACTCAGACAATAAAAAGACAAGCATTTTCCATCCAAATTACACAAAAAGAAAACCAAAGATGCCTAGCAGTACACACATCATGTGAATTGAGTTAGCTGCTATTTGCAATTCTTCAATTTAATAATAATAATAACTGAATAATTGTTAATTTATGATACACTTTGTTAGTAGCTTGTACTTGCGATTGTTGATCAGTTATTACGCTGTAAAAAAATGGAAAAGATAGGCTACTAGTAATTTTGAAAACACAATGCGTAATTTAAAATGCAGGTAAAAAACCAATACGGAAAATTCTTTCATATTAACATAGTAGATTGTGCCCTATTTTTATAGACTTTTCTTGGAGTGTAGCATACTAACTACTAATACACTGCTTAAAGCATAATTGTTGAGAATGTGTTGTATTACTAGTTTACTAGCTATAAAAAAAAAAAACTTAAATTCTAATCATTCAAAAATGTGTAAGTGTTCAATAATTCAGTGTATTTTAAAATACAGTTATTTGTATTTTAATATTATATTATGCGTATTATTTTACAAACACGGGATGTGAGTACTAAACTAAGTTTTCTTTCACACACAAGTTACAAAAACACAGTGTTATTTCTGTTAAGTTAAACATCTGGGAAAGAAATCGCATGTTTATATTAGATATATGTATTATGTGACAGCAGCATAATATACAGTAAATACTATTGTATGGAACTTTTTTTATCCTGGTATTTTTGCTTTTATTTATATATATATATATATATATATATATATATATATATATATGTTTGTGTTCATTTTGTGTTTTTTGTTGTTGTTCTGTTTTGCATGCTTTGAGATGTGCAACGTTGCCCTATGTTTGCCTTGTGCTTTTGTGTGATGGAACTGAATAAAGGGGAAAAAATCACAAAAAAAAAAAAAAACAGTAAATACTGCTGTAATGTGACCCAAAAATAAAATAGAAGCAGAAAATCACTCACTGCTCTGGACTGAACAACTTCTATAGCTGTAAACAGAAGACATTTCTTACTTGAATGCTGCTTTTAAATGCTCTAGTGTGAAGATGAACATGACGGATTGTGTGCAGCTCACTCATTGTCCGTCAACAGTGGTGGATGGGTCTTCACACTTTATGAATTCTGTGATCGGTGAGACAGTGCTTATGATCTATGGGGATTAAAAAAAGGACCAGGCCAATTTTTATAATAATATATGGTGGTTGTGTACCAACACAAGTTCAAACAACTTGTAAAAGTGAATTTTGCATAATAGGTGCCCTTTAAGGCAGAGTCCCCCAATCAAGTAGCTGATCCAGCCTTACCTTGAGAGGATTTATTTTAGCCAACGGTGAATTATCTGATCCAGTAAATCAAGGACAGGTTTATTGCTTGTAGCGTCTTGAATGTGTGTCTTGAGAGAAGATCTGGACTGTCGCACCCAGTGGCTATTTGAGAGGAATCATACACGGTGTCTTCCTTCAGCTCTCAGATTTATTTACCTTATTAGTAGATATTAAGTGTCTGCTAGTGCATCTGTGCCATAATTAATTGTGTTTTACAATCACATTGTGTGTAGTACTTATCGGCGTGTGTATGTGAAGACTAGAGTGCCCCTTTCTGAGAGACAAGGTTTAATAAAGACAGAATGACTCCTAATCTGCTGTTTACCACTGTTTCTCACCCTTGCCGCTTCTGTCTTCATTCCCATTTGCAGCTTTAATTAGTTTTACTAAGTCCCGGTGTCTGCTTAAGACGCGCACGATCGTTCTCTGCCTTACGACCTGCTGCACATCCACTTACGGCTCGATGTCTGCTTAGTTTCTAATCTCAACGGTTTGTTTGTTTGCATCACCTGACTTCGGTAATTCTTTGCTGTGATCGTGCCCATGTAGACTTGGCTTTCATCTTATTAATTGGCAAATCTGTGCTGCGCTGGGAGCTCGCAGGAACACCATAAGGCCTGGGCTGGATACCAAGCCTCGAGCTGAATGCCTCCGGATGCCTAACTGATGCGTCAGCGTGGGAAATGAGATGAAGGGGCAGACGTCCCCTGCTTCATCATGCTCCTCATCCTCCTCCTCCCCCAATATGCTCGAGACAGCTGGAGCGACACTCATAAGCAGAGGCAGATACTGGAGACGGTTGCAAGGCGGTGCGCAGGTGTCTCAGACTCCATGCTGAATGCTTTGGAAATTGTGCCTCGAGGGGATAGATGTTGTCACTGTCCATCTAGTTTCATTATCACCACTGGTGTAAATGGGCTAAATTGACCTGGAAGTGGGTAATTGTTCTGACATATGACTTATGACGCAGATGTGACACGCACAGAACCTTTTTGCTCTTTACTACCCTTTAGATGACCTTCCACCAGTCCAGAAAATATAAATAACTACCGTTCAAAAGTTTGGGGTCAGTACACTTTTTTTATTTTTTTTGTAAGAAATTAATGACTTTTTACCAGAACCAGAAAGTGTCCCAAGGCTTATTGTCTTCATTTTGAACAACATATCTATTGTACTGATATTTTGTTATATACTGTATAGTACAAAGACAGATATATATTTACTGTAAACTGTATGGCTATATGTTATCTGGCAATCAGTCCTATGCCCTTCACAAATTCCGTGATTAACTTTTAGCCATTTTAAAGGGGTCACATCATGAGAATCTTTTTTGACCTTTCATATAAAAGGGCTTTGTGTACTATGACTTTTGGGACTCAAAATGTCCTTTATTGAATTTGATCTACTGAAACTACCCTGCAAAAAGCAGCTTGTTCTGGATTTATACAGCTTTCTGATTTCAGACAGATGAATACATCAGCACTAAATGATTACAAGGATATGGACTAGCCATAGGGAGCTTCCTGACCTCCACAGTGTTCACTTATCTATTGCAGATTCAATGCAGTTTTACAGAATTTTGGCTGATGGTGATATGCACTCTTAAAAATAAAGGTGCTTCAAAAGGTTCTTCAAGCGATGCCATAGAAGAACCATTTTTGGTTCCACAAAGAACCATTCAGTCAAAGGTTCTTTAAAGAACCATCTCTTCCTTACCTTTTTTTATCATCTGAAGAACCTTCTTTCACCACAAAGAACCTTTTGTGAAACAGAAAGGTTCTTCAGATGTTAAAGGTTCTTTATGGAACCATTTAGACAAAAAGGTTCTTCTATGGCATCGTGAAGCACCTTTATTTTTAAGAGTGTGTGCTTGAACAGGTAACTTCTTCCAAGCAGGTTGGAAAAAGAATATTGACCATCTCATCCCACTTCTCCCACTATCTGCCTGCACATGAGTCTTCTCACCTTCCAGAACCTGCACATGGATGGAGCGTCAGGTCAGTAAAATCATAAGACAAACACAATTAAATAGCTTATTGAAAAGTTAAGTGTAATCTCACAGGATTTGAATCCTGGACTTTGCAAGAATTATATTCAGCGAGATCCATGATCATCTAGCCATTCTTCAATCATTCATTTTAGTGGATTTTTTTTTTTTCAACTTGCAACAATGTAAAGCAGTCTTTGTAAGTAGAGGGTGGAAAATCTCAGTGAAAAACTAAATTATGGTTCTTTTTAGCCCAAAATACCTTTATACTTATGTGATTAATGGACCTAAGGGAAATAATTAGTGGACTTGTTCACCTAAAAATAATTAACCTCATGTCATTCCAAACCTGTATGACTTTCTTTCTTCCATCAAACACAGAATTGTTGAATTAGGTAGACCTACTTTTTTCCCCATGCAATTAGCCCTCATAGGCACTGAGACTTCCAAGCTTTAAAAAGGAAACAAAAGCACCATAAAAGTATCATAAATAGGGTTCATATGACTCACAGACTACATTCTAATTCATCCAAGTTCACATAATAGCTTTGTGTGAAGAACATACTCAAATTTAAGTCATGATTCACTGAAAATCTTCTGTCAACTCACCGAATTATGCTTTTATACCCTTTTTAAAATTTGAAAGTCTCAGTCTTCATTGTAACTGCATAAAAAAAAAAAAGGTAAAAAATGACAGAATTTTTGGTTGAACGTATGACTTTTTACATCTGGAACAACTTCGGTGGATACCATATAAACGTACTTGCACAGACAGATTATGAAGGCTAAAGTTGAATATGGAGGGAAAGAGAGACATTTTGACAGAGATGGAAAAGCCTCACTGCGATCAGATCAGCTTATAACCAAACACGCCGCTTGAGATATGCAGCATGACCCAGCGCGAGAGACGCTTGAGATAAAGCTAAAGAGATAGAAAACAGATTATTCTCTCGGTTTTTCTCCCATCCTTGAGGCTGTGGTGTCTATGCGTAACCTTGGGGTTAATTTGGTGTGACTTTGACATTTCTGAAATGTATGAACTATGTGGTTTGGACCTACACTCTAAAAGCCAAGGGGTATCAGGAGAGATGGAGATGGAGGTAAAGGCAGGGATAGCAAGAGAGAAAGAGCAGATGGGTCAGCCATCTGGTAGAAGGAGAAAAGGAAGGGAGATGAGAAGAGGAGGGAGCGCTGGAGAGAGGCAGAGAGAGAGATCCATGGGAAATATATATGAGAAGGAATAAAAACATCAGATTGGCTTGTGTGTATGTGAGAGTTAGATGTTTGTGTTAGATACTGAGACTCAGGTGTGCGTATGGGAACCATGGTGAGTTGTGCTGCATGTCGTTTGTAAAATTGCACAGAATTACATTTATGTCTACATTCAATCTGGCAGCCAAGCTGTTATTTAAAAACATACAAAGTCCCAAATGCATGATTGATGTAACGTAACACTATTGAATGACACAGGTGAAGAAAACGTTCACCCAAAAATGATGTCATCATTTACTCACCAAACCCGATTTTTGAAAAATGTATTAACATATTTAAAAAAAAAAATAAATTGAACAAATATTTGTATTTTGTATTTTTAAACACACACACAAACACACACAGAATTCAAAAATAGTGTAAATAATTAAGCTTTATATTGTCACTTTACTGAAGCCAAAAATGATGAATACTTATGAAAAATGTCTACTTTGTATTAAATAGACAGTGTATCTTTTTCTATCCACTACTTTTGTAAGAAAAAATGATTAATTTTCAATTTACATGTATTTATTTATCATAAATAAGAAGCATACATATTTTTTATTGAGCAGCTTTACTGAAAATATTACCATAAAATCTTCAGTGAGCAAACTAAAGTTTACTGGCAAGGTGAATCTCCCTAGAAAGATACAACAAAACTCTTATATAATCAACAATAATAAACAATCTCATGAACTGTGAGCAGTCTGACGTCAGTGTTCTGCAGAAGAAAGAAACTCATATGGGTTTGAAATGACACAAGGGTGAGTAAATGATGTTCATTTTCGGGTGAACTATTCCTTTAATTCCCTTAGATGTATTTTTCGCAGAAAATGTGAGAATGAGGGTTTACAAATGGAGAAGCAGAGAGAAGGGCCAGATGGAGAAAGTAGAGGAGTGAGAAGATATGTTATGCTACAGGGAATGAAACGGCAGAGTGCGAAGTAACAAGTCTCAGAAGCTACTCTTGTGGTAAAGTCTAAAAAGATCAAAGTAATGATCTTTCTAAAAGACCAGATGTCAGGAAAATAGATACCAATTTATTCTAGGCAGCCAAAGTCTTGAATACACCTTAAATTGCACCCCTCTTGGCCTGCCAGCAGTGCACGATAGAGCATATTAGCAAGGCAACCCGTAAACACAGAGGAAAATAGGCCTCTTTTGAGAACAGCTATACATACGCCGTGTCTTTAGCAGCTAATTTTTTGTAGAATGTTCTCACGTGGTGAGAACAAGAGATCAAGACTGTCTCACTACAAATACATGACGTCTAGAGCATATAACATTTATCAGCTTTTTGATGTTTTATGGTTTCCAATTTCCATTTGTCTCCATCTCTAAATATTTAGCTAAACAACTGTATCTTCTCGTCTAGATTATTCTCTTGGCTTGGTTAATGATGATTACTAGTGCTGTTCATTACCATAAACTGTGTGGCAGATAATATGCAAAAAACTTTATAGCTATGGAAAATTGCTTGTATTACTTTAAGCGTGCTACTCTTAACAGCTTTTTTCCCTTTCCTAAAAGAAAAAGAAATTTAAAAAATGAACAATTCAATATGAATACAAGAGCACCATGATATTCCAAAAGCTACTGCATTGTAAAAATTTTAAGTCATGGCAATTTAAGTTTTTCCCGTTACTATAACTCATCAAAAATAATTTAACCAATTTCAACACTACTTTTTAAAGGGCTACTCCAAAGATGAAGATTTTGTCAATCACTTACCCCCATATCGTTCCAAACCCGTAAAAGCTTCGTTCATCTTCAGAACACAATTTAAGATATTTTGGATGTAAACCAGGAGGCTTGTGACTGTCTCATTGACTGCCAAGTAAATAACACTGTCAAGGCCCAGAAAATATGAAAGACATCACCAAAATAGTCCATCTGCCATAAGTGGTTCAACCGTAACGTTATGAATCTACGAGAATACTTTTTGTACCCAAAGAAAACAAAAATAATGACTTTATTCAACAATTCGTCTCCTCTGCGTCAGCATAGCGCCATTTTGGAGAGTAACCACTGTACGCAAAGTGCGTATGCTGTTCTGTGTCAGCCGCACCACACGGATACGCTGTTTTCCTTCAAATCAAAGTGTAAACAAACGTAGAAGACGTATCCGTGTGGTGCGGCTGACACAGAACAGGGTACACAGTTTGTGTCCAGTGGATACTCTTCAACATGGCGAGACGCAGAGGAGACAAATTATTGAATTAATTTGTTATTTTTGTTTTTTTTTTGCATACAAAAAGTATTCTCATAGTTTTTACGGGTTTGGAACGACATTGGGGTAAGTGATTAATGATAAAATGTTCATTTTGGGGTGGAGTAACTCTTTAAGTCAGTTTAATATAATTTAAGGCACAGGCTACATCTACATTATTCCAGATACATTTAAAAATGGCATTTTTATTCTAAAACGCTCTCCGTCCACATTAGCGTTTTCAAACGTTTTTTTTTTTTAAAGTTTCTAATTCACACTGAAACATCAGAAAACGTTAAATTCGCTTTACTACGCATGTGCAAATCCTCAGAAAAGCTCACTGAGATGATACAGATGGAACAGACATGATACGTTTTCATGCAATTCTTCTGGCAGGATCATTTTTAAAAAAAAAATATCTCACCATTCACTTACGTATTCAGGTCGCACTCACTCACGATTGTACGATCTAAATGATCTAAAACACAACTGCAATCACGAGTCGTCTTTGCAGGACTGTGATATGAAGAATGTACAAAGTAACACATCTGTAGCAATAGTGTGAAACTGAATAGCACACAACATAAACATAGATATCTATTGGTACAATATGTGTCACATGACTAAACATGCGTGATCGTTTTCAAAAGCCTTCATTTTCACAGTCCACATTACATTTACATTTACAGTTACTCATTTAGCAGACGCTTTTATCCAAAGCGACTTACAATGAGGACAATGGAAGCAATCAAAATCAAAAAAGAGCAATGATATGCAAGTGCTATAACAAGTCTCAGTTAGCTTAAGTTAACGCAGTACACGTAGCAAGGTTTTTTTTTTTTTAAATTATATAATAAATAAAAAGAAAACATATATATAACAGAATACAGCAAGCTAGTGTTAGAGGCCTTTTTTGCTTTTGTTAATTGTATAATAAATAAAAAGAAAACAAATAGATAGAATTTAAAAGATTAGAAAAGCTAGTGTTTTTTTTTTAAGAATAGAATTAGAATAGAGAGAGCTAGAGTTAGAGGGTCAAATAAAGATGGAAGAGATGTGTTTTTAGCTGATTCTTGAAGATGGCTAAAGACTCAGCTCCTCAGATTGAGTTGGGCAGGTCATTCCACCAGGAGGGAACATTTAATTTAAAAGTCTGTGAAAGTGATTTTGTGTGCCTCTTTGGGATGGCACAATAAAGCGACGTTCACTTGCAGAACATAATCTTCTAGAGGGCACATAAGTCTGAAGTAATGAATTTAGGTAAAGGGGTACAGAGCCAGTGGTGGTTTTGTAGGCAAATATTAATGCCTTGAATTTTATGCGAGCAGCTATTGGTAGCCAGTGCAAATTGATAAACAGAGGTGTAACGTGCATTCTTTCTGGCTCATTAAAAATGAATCTTGCTGCCGCGTTCTGGATTAATTGTAAAGGTTTGATAGAAATTAAAGCTTTAGCACAAGTTCTACCAGGAAGACTTAATGCTATGTCACATAATACAATTAGATCTGGCCAATTGTCATCCTACACGAGGAATGTATAAGCTCTCTACTCACCCTTCCCTGTGTTTGCAGATACTGATGCTGACGTTCCTCTCCATCCTCCCCACCACCACCAGGTTGCCCCTGTCCATGCGGGAGTAGGCTCCGCTCTTGCCTTCGTCTTCGGCAGTAGCTGGAATCTACGACTACAGGTTCAAGCTACGGACGGGGCCTACGCCAAAGAATACTGTTTATATCTATTGGTTTTGTTAAATAGATATTTTTTGAGTCTTAATTTCATCTACCGAGTCTTTCTGGTAGAACTGGCTGGAAGACCTGCCAAGAGAGCATTGCAATAGTCCAGCCTGGACAGAACAAGAGCTTGAACAAGGAGTTGTGAGGCATGTTCCGAAAGAAAGGGCCTGATCTTCTTGATGTTGAATAAAGCAAATCTGCAGGACGAGGCAGTTTTAACAATGTGGTCTGAGAAAGTCAGCTGATCATCAATCATAACTCCAAGGTTTCTGGCTGTTTTTGAAGGAGTTATGGTTGATGTGCCTAACTGGATGGTGAAATTGTGATGAAACGATGGGTTTGCTTGAACCACAAGCAGTTCTGTCTTGGCAAGGTTGAGTTGAAGGTGATGGTCCTTCATCCAGCAAGAAACGTCTGTTAGACAAGCTGAGATGCGAGCAACTATCGTCGGATCATCAGGATGGAATGAGAGGTAGAGTTGAGTGTCATCAGCATAGCAGTGATATGAAAAGCCATGTTTCTGAATGACAGAACCTAGTGATGCCATGTAGACAGAGAAGAGATTTGGTCCAAGATCTGAGCCCTGAGGCACCCCAGTAGTTAGATGTTGCGACTTAGATACCTCACCTCTCCAAGATACCTTGAAGGACCTATTTGAGATGTAAGACTCAAACCACTGGAGTGCGG
This sequence comes from Spinibarbus caldwelli, assembly GCA_039654775.1. Classification (NCBI taxonomy): domain Eukaryota; kingdom Metazoa; phylum Chordata; class Actinopteri; order Cypriniformes; family Cyprinidae; genus Spinibarbus; species Spinibarbus caldwelli. The sequence goes on from CM077234.1 coordinate 25,674,599, forward strand.
TTCCTGAGATGCGCTTTCCCAATAGGGTTGACAGAAAATTGAAACATTACAACGCGAAAACAGCGTTTTCAAATTTATCCATTTTGGAGAGCAATTTCCTTGACAAAAACGCCGTCTCAGTGTGGATGGAAGGCCAAAACGTAGAGAAAAAGATCAAACGAAAACGTATTAGTGTGGATAAGGCCACAATGACTTGTACATCCAAACTTGATTATGCTTAAAAATATAAGGCTTCAGCTGAACTTAAGTTTTTAAGTTGAAGTAGGTGGAATTTTTTTCACAATCTGAGGGAATTTGACCCCTTGACCTCTGGCTCTGCTGCTATCGGCGGGCACTGGTCCCATTTGGGAGCTGCAAAGGGTCAAGAGACGGGCGTGTTTAAGTGTGTCCGATTCTATGAGATCTCCTCTGAGCGGATTTCCCCGCACCTATCTGACTGTTCAATATTAGAACAGCGGTTGGTAGAATAACAGATCTGATGAGGGCATGATAGCTGCTAGAAAAGAAGGAAAACAGGTGGAAAATATTTCACAGAAGTCCACACCAGCACATTTATTATTTACGACCCACAACTCGAACACAAATAATCCTCCTCACCCCTCGCTAGCTTGAAACTTTTTGAATGCATCGCCCTCTCAACAACAAACCATCCTCGGATCAAACATGTCCACACACCCACACGCCGGCACAAATGCGGAGGGAGTCAGCGTGTTTGTGTTATTGTCTGCTGCTTAGGACAGGACTTCAAATGGTAAATGTCAGCAGGAGATCAAGGCAACGAGGCCTTATGGGCGAAGCCTCAGTATTGTCATTGACAGCTACAGGTAGACAGGTGGAGAGAGACAACATGCTCGTTGCAGATGGAGGATGGGAGATATCAGCAATTTTGCCGCCTGTTTTCTCAGCTGTAAGTCTGTCTGTGATTTTTTGTGCTGTCGGAAAATTCTTGAAAATAACTGGCTCGGCTGATTTTTTTTCACTGTCATTGCTTCCCATACTTGAGGGGATAGTTCACCCAAAAATGAAAATGCTGTCATCATTTACTTTCCCTCATTTTGTTACACACCTGTATGACTTTCTTTCTTGTGTGGAACACAAAAGAAGTTATTTAGAAGAATAGCTTAAGGTGCGATCCAATTTACCTGGATTCTACAAATTTTGGCTGGAAAAATCGGGTTATTTCAAATAGGGAATGCAATTGAGAATTTAGCCTGAGGCCGAATGAATTCCCTACACACATTTCACAAGCAGGTTCAGGTTGGTCATGCAAATTTGCCCCATTGACCAAAAGAAAACTTGGTTTGGAAGTGACTTCTGTGTTAGCTTTAATGAATTGAGCTAAATAACGTTACTGCTGTCTGCTTCTTTATAGCTGAATCAAATTTGTTCAAAATGAATGAATTTTGCAACATTGAAACTTATTGAACTGAATTGAATCAACATTGAACTGACTTGAGTTGAATAACAACACTATTGACTGAAGTAGAGTTGCTTATAGCTAAATTCAACTTGTTTCATAATAAATGAACTTTAGGCAGTTATTGAACTGGACTGAACCAGCACTGAAATGACTGTTTTGTTACAGCTGCCTTACAGCAGAATTTGAATTTGCCTAAGTTTTGAAGTTTGCATCATTGATTCTGTTACTTTCCTGTTTAATACTGTGAAGCTTCTATGAAACAATCTCTATTGTATAAAGCATTATAAAAATAAAAGTGACTTGATTAATGTTTCACGGTTTCCTTCCATCTGTCTTCATCTCTATATATTTAGCAAAGCAACTTTAATATCTTCTCACCTAGATCATTCTTTGGGTTGTGATAATAATGTTTCAATCAAATAGTTTAAAATAAACTTTACGTGTCCCATCATGCTTTGCATGGTTTAGGATAAAGATAGGGAGATAAAATGATGAAATAAAGTACTATTTATGTATTTTTTAGCAAGATGAGAAAATAGGGAGACTTTAATGTTTAATGTTCTATTATGTTATTATTTCAAAAGACTTACTGTTATGTTGGTGTTTTTGGGTGAGTAACCATTGTGGTGAAGTGTTGAGCCTGTGCTTGGGTTGAGGACCTGCTAACAAGAATTTTTTGAAAAAAAGCAACTCCAATAGGTGTGCTGGGGATGTAATCTCATCTTTAGTCTGCCAACATCTAACATCATGTGTGTAAAGAAAAGTAATTTTTAGCTTGACAGTATGGTATTATAACTCTCAGGCTGAGATTTAATCATGGACTGTGCTTCTGCACAATGACAACGTTACCTCTACTCAAATACCTTATACAGGATGAATTAAAGTGAACTGAGTTGTAAACTCAACTAAAATTGGATATGTCCAAATAACTTGATTTAGTCAGGTGGAACCACTGTCCATGACTGAATAATGTTGAGCCAAACAGTTGTTTTTTGAGTGTATAGCTGTATAACCAGTATAAGTTATGCTCTTCTGCAGTCGTGGCCTAATGGTTAGCGAGCCAGACTTGTAACCCGAAGGTTGTGGGTTCAATACTATGTGAGTGCACACTTGGAGCAAAAAATTTTGAGTATGGGTCACCATCACTTCACTTTAAAAGAATATATATATATATATATATATATATATATATTTTATACCACCTTTATTTAGATTGCACACTAGGACAGACAATAAATCTTGGGAGAGGAAAGAGGGGAACTGACCCTCAAGCCAGGACTCAAACTCTGGTTGCCTGAAGTGTGACCAGACCAATGTGATACTGTTGTTTTGTACCACTTTGACTTTCATAACGACAAAAACAGTTGAACAATTCTTCAAAAATACAAGTTTGGACCACATGAGGGAAAATGACAGAATTTTTATTTTTGGGTGAACTATCCATTTAAGCAGAAGTGTCTGTTAACACTGAAATGCATTTTCTGTGCTGTTGTGATAAGTTGTTTTTAAACGATTGTCATGCGTATACGAGGTGATATTGAAACTGAAGGACGACGTGGGTCAGAGACTCCATCACTTTTTAAAAGCACTGCCCTTCAAAGCCCATCACATACACAGACACACGTACACACACAAAGGAAGCCTTGGCAGCAACACCAAACAGAAAGAAAACAGTCATTCCCGGGTGGATAAATACGTCCATTTATGCTTTTACTGGCTCCGTTCTGCTTCTATGATGGAGGAGGGATAGTCTTTTTAAAATTGGACTCACATATTGTTTCTGTTGTGCTCTCTTGCCTAAGAGAAATTATTGAAATGTAGGGGGAAATGCAAAGAACTGCACTCACCCGATAGACTATTACCATAATAAGGGAGTAATGATGTTGTAAATTGTGATGATTGCAAAATTATAGGAATTTATTTTCTATTATGCATGGGATTTCTGTAAGAGATAGTTGTCATGATTGTTGTGATAGGCTGCAGACTGCTGAGAGCGAGGGAGAGAGAGTACGTGATGAGGGATTTTAAAACAGTCGTTTTATTATGGGAGAGAGAGTAAGAGGGAGAGAGAGAGAGTGTGAGAGAGAGATGCGATAACAGCGTTTGCCCTGTTCATATTTGACTCAGTGCTTGTCATTGAACACCGACAGACTCACTCAGCGCAGGAAAGAAAGTCCTTGCTTTAAGATCGACATTACAAGGTAAAATATTCATATTTTCTATGATCACGCGGGATGAATTTACCGCGAGCTATCAAAGGCAGCGCTTCTGTCTCCTTCATATTTTAGAGTCTCTTTTTTGAATGTTGGATTAAGGAATAAGCTCTCGCTTGCACCGAAGGTTTTTATTTGAAATGTGTTAATTTCAAATTGAATATATTTTGTTGTGTGTGTGTGTGTGTGTGTGTGTGTGTGTGTTTCTTAATTGACAGTTTTGGCCGTAAACCCATGTGAATAAGAAGAAACATCCTCCTATTTTGTTCAGTTTGTGTCCCCTTGCATTTATATTAAGGTCCATCTAAAGTCAGTTGTACGATTGTTTTGATCAATGTATAGATAATTCAACACAGTCAACACAAAGTGCCGATTGACAATGTCAAAGAAACTCTGTACTCCAGTACTCTGTAATGCATGCGTCCTGTCCTTCCTACATAAGCGGTGGTTTTATGATATATGAGGATATGAGTTATTAAATACGGGACTCACTCTTGGGAAACGCGGACCTTCCACATGACTGAGCGCGCGCAGAGTTGGAGCAGATGGCGCGCGCGCTTCTGTCTGTCTGTCTGTCGCCGTTCAGGGATTCGCGGGGCAGTACCAGACACGTTTACCGACACCCCGGTGTTCGCGGGGCAAATATTAAACGGTTAGTCCCTTCCCTAACGACGGCTTCACTGATGACACTCATTTGAATCGCTAATAATGTTTTTAGGCGCAAAGTGAGTCTGGTTGCGCGTGAGCGAGCGCGCGGCGGCGGTGACAGGGCTGGATCGTACGCTCTGCTGCTCGTGCCATGTGTTTCCCCAAAATATATTAATAGCGCGTATGCCCTTTTAGTAGGACAGACGCTGTTTTTGCTATGTGTATTTGTAATAATGATTACTGATGGTAGTAGGCAGATTTGCTGCTGCTTTCATCACCCGTTGGTTTTGAGTGAAATCATATGATGTTTGGATTTGACCGAGCTCTCAAGGTCTGACCTGCCTAAAGCTTTACTCCTCTTCCAAAAGAGGGTCAAAACAAAAGGTTGTGAGTGGTCTCGAAAGTCTACGTATTCCTTTTTATATAACTCTGTATATCGCTACGGTTCACTATATATTTCAACCACAAAAGTTAGATTACAAGTTAGTCAGAGCTTTCAAAATAGACATACGCAAACAGAAGTCGCGTTCTGCTGGGGATGTAACTATATCAGCAGCATGTTGGATCGTTTTTCGTTAGCGTATCGTACGTTACATCGATATTAGTATGCCACAAAAATGTTAAATTTTTATTTGTTTATCTATATCTTTGACTTAAGTCACTGGATATTTTGCTGGCTAGTATTCCCAGTATTTGCTGAGTGTCTGTCCTATGCTTTAAGTACTGTTTATAAATAATCCGTCCTATATACTTATAAATCCTGTAAGTAATTACCGGGTGTGCCTCACACGTTCTGAAAAGTGAAGCTGCGGGCTCTTTGATCGCCCCCTGGTGGCTGGCTGCAGTACAGGTCATAAACCCCGCCCTCTCCATGTAAACGAATGGGACCTGAGTCAAAATAAAAAAATAAATTACACTTCCAGTACAATTTTCCGAAATATGGTTTTGGTCATTTAAGGTAGTTGTTATCACGCTGATATATGTTCAATAGTTTTTTTTTTTTTTTTGTGATAAGTTTTATTTTAGCTAGAAATTTGATGCTATAAAAACGGGGCGTGTCATTATGGTTGATTGGGTCTGCGGAAGTTTGGGCGGGAGTTTGATTCCGCGGCTCCACCTCAAGACACTACTGCGCAGACTCGGGCTCCAAACGAATCTCTACTGCGCAGACTCGGGCTCCAAACGAATCTCTACTGCGCAAACTCGGGCTCCAAACGAATCTCTACTGCGCAGACTCGGGCTCCAAACGAATCTCTACTGCGCAGACTTTGGCTCCAAACGAATCTCTACTGCGCAGACTCTGGCTCCAAATGACGTCATTTACTCAAGGGCCATACTGAGATCCTTTGGCTTCACTTTTCTATAGTGGAAGGAAGTGGAGACGCGTCGTCCATCTTTTTTTTTTACAGTCTATGGTAATTACTGGTTGATTTACCAGAAAAGTGTAGAGCTTTACACTGTTTGAGCATCTTAACCAGCTGAACACAAGACCATTGACCAAACCAATGGAGTGAATTGGGGGCAAGACTAGACTTTTAGTCCAACCAGTGGCAGTTTGAGGGAGTGCAGTTCTGTTTGTTGTCGCAAGAGGCAGAAAAGGCAAACTTACGCATCTCTAAATGAGAGAATGAATATGGATATTTCTAACTGTGGAGAGATGTTTAGCACTGACTGATTTTTTTTTTTTTTTTTTTTGTAAGTTCTATTTTTGGGCTTTTTGCCTTTATTTAGACAGCAAAGTAGGAGGACAGACAGTAAATCATGGTAGAGGAGAGAGGGGAGTGGACCAGAAAAGGACCTTGAGCCGGGACTCGAACTCAGGTCGCCCAAAGTGCAGCCTCACCATATGTTGGAAATCTTACTCACACAGCTATGGTTCCAACAGCGCAGCGGCAGCCTGTTTTTTTTTTTTTTTTCTCTGAATGAAGCAGATAGCACAAGTGTTGTGTGGTTAGCTTGTGTTACATGCTGAGGGTATACTAGCTAATAGCTTGTAGCATTGGATATATGTGAGATGTAGAGGTTTGGGGAGTATTGCAATACCGCCAGACCTCTCAAGTCAACTTTCAAGCTTCTTCATCATTACTTGGAACACTAGAAGAGCTGAAAGGCCTTTCTCCCTTGTCACATGCTGGGCAAAGAAAAATAATAAGCAGAGGAAGAAATTCTTCAGAAACACTTATAAAAACACACTTGAGGAGCAGAAAAGAAGTTTAAAGAAGAGCCAAAAAAAAAAAAAAACTGCATTCCAACTTTATTTCTACATGTATTTCATATTATGGGTTTATGATGTCCATATACACACCTTTCTTAATTTTTTCCCCCCATTTGGTCCTTTCTTGTACAGTAATTTGTCTGTGTATGTCTTGAAAATTAAATGCATTTGGCTCCTTTGATGATTTTGCGCTATCAAAGGGACCCAGATACAAATGGATTTGCTTTTTGGTTTGTTGTTTTTAGTGCAAGTATATGCAGAAAAAATGTTTTTTGTGATGCACAAAATCCCTTTCAGCTTGGCTAAGCTTCAGCAAGGGGAGGTTCACTGTAACAAAATGGGCCAGGCAGGAGGCAGCTTGCAGTTCGGGTGAACACTCCTCTGATTTTATTTAACACGACTCCAGCAATCGGTGTCAGCAATAATCTTGTAATTGTTTACACCCAAGGAGCTCTTGCATTTACCAAGGGAGAAATCGAGAAGGAGAGATAGCGTGTGGAGAAAATGAGGAGGCATCCATGTTGAAATAGACACAAGACATTGGCTCAACGACTGATGTTGGAAAAAGGCTTTGTTTGCAAGAAAACGGCAATAGAGAAATGCTGGTATTGTCACTGGTAAGACTGTCTGACAAACAGCCCTAGGCAATTCTTTAATTTACAATAGATGCAACGATGAGCACATACAAGGAGGACAAGGAAAAGGATAAGAAGAAGTGAAGAATGTAAGTGAGTATATGTGTTGTAGATCCAAACCTGAAACATTTGCTGTAATTTGAGAAAAAGGCCCATTATGCAACAGCAAGACAACCTTAGCATATTAGAAAGCAAGAGTTTCTGTTTCCACAGAAAAGGGCGAGTTGTTCCTCTAAAGAGATGCCATCTACAACAGGCTGTTGTTTAAAATGACGTTGACAAGCTTTATCAGATGAGAGGCCCTCAGAGACCAAGTTAAAGTGAGTATTAAAGCTAGCATTGGGCCCTCTGTACCATGCTGAATCAGATTAGTATCATGCAATTTGTCTCTTTGGAAACTAGCAGATTGCTTTGCATCTTTCTGACATGGCATTTAGTGTCAAGGATATGTAATAGCTTGTTTTTTGTGTTCATAAGTGGAACATAACCAGCTAACCAAACACAGAAACCTTTTAGCAGATGTTTAAAACCTTCACTGAAAGAAACACTGTGCCTCTGCAATTTGTTAATGTGACTCAGGAAAATAATGTTCTTGGCTCTCCATGAGAAAGAATCAGGTGAAGTGAGCAAATGAGGTTATACCTTCGATCTCTCTATGTTTAGAGAGCTCGCTGAGGTGAAAAGTAAAAAGCCATGTACTAGTAGAGCGAGAATATGCTTATTATTTTGATGTACTTCAAACAGTTTTCTTATTTTGTTATTTTAATGTTTTTCTGAATATATTGTGGGAGGCAGTGGAGCTTTTTGTGCCAAAGGCAGGAAGTGGTCTCTACTGATAGGCAGTAAGTGGGACTTGTTATATGCTGTTAAAGTGAGAAATAAAATACTGCTTTAAGAGCTATTGGCACTGAGAGAGAATATTTGCCACCAGAAATTAAACTGAAACAATGCATGGACCTAATCACACCGGGGAATGAAATGTGTCCATTGACAAATTTTTTCATGTTGTAGTTTTTTTCTGCCTTTGTTTACTAAAAAAGACTCACTGACCAAGAAAACAGTCTTTGGATTGTGCAAAATCAATCAATCAATCAATCAATCAATCAATCAATCAATCAATCAATCAATCAATCAGTCAATCAATCAATCAATCAATCAATCAATCTGTCTATCCATTCATCCATCCATCTCTATCATCTGTTGTCTGCCTGTAATGCCTATATAAATCTTCAAATTTCAAGCCAACATGCAAAATTTGTTATGATTTTTTTTTTCTAATCAAAAATTCTAATTCACATGGTAGAATGTTTTCTACCTCATTTCAATTTCAGTTCAAATGTAGTAATTAGAATTTAAAAGGCATTCTCTATTTAGATTCTCTATTTAGGCATTCATGGAAGAATTTCTCTATTTCAAATATTGGTTTTGGTTCCCAGGTATCATCTTGATGTAGCCAAATCCTTTTCAGTGCAAGTCAGTTCACTCGGCAGCCATCTTGGCAATAACCCAAGGCAGCTATTTTCAGTGTGATTAATACAACTTCTGTCTGCCTAAATGGGGAAAGACTGAAATCTCCAAAATTGTTTGTGCCTCAATATCATAAAATCAGCAATAAAATCTGGCAACAACAGTATCATAAATTTTATGTCTTTAGCTCAAATATTGAGTGCTATTGTTTCTTCTATTCGTTTCTCTACAAGTAGTCTCCAGCACTCCTCTGTGACCAACATAGGAAAAAGTGGCTATGGAAGATGGATGGATTTTTCTACAAGTGGTCCATCTCTTATTCCTTACGCTGTCTGCTATGTAGCCTAATCTTACTGGGGCTGAGAATGAGAATGATTTGGTTGATTGGTTTGTGCCATTCTAGCAGTCAGACAAACATTTGAATGACAACTATAAATCCTACACTATGATTAGTGCCACTCTGTAATACAGCTCTCAAACATCAGCTGCTCTACCAAGTGGGAAGAATAGTCTCTTTTGGTAGTGTATCATAATCCAATTGATTTTACAATCTCTTTGACACTAAGGCATCTCAGATTTCAAAGGAATATCCCGAGTTCAGTACAAGTTAAGATCAAGTGGCAGCATTTGTAGCAACCTGTTGATTACCATAAAATGTATTTTTCTTCTTCTTCAAAAAAGCATAAATTATGAACACTTCACTTTATAATATTCAATGGGGCCATTTTTAAGGATTTAAAAGTAGAAATGTGAAGTTTAAATTTTATAAAAAAAAATGTTTGTTATTTAATCATTATTTTTCAGTTGTTTTAGGTTATGAGGCGTTATTACTGCGTTGTCATTGCAGTGAAGTTGTAAAACATCACACAGAAGGTTAAGCAGTTTTTCCCCACACTAAAATCATTGTAACACTAATATTGTTTATATTTTGGTGCTGTACCACTGAAACTGTGAGTGTTTTAACATTTACTGATTGACTTTCATCGTAAGCAACTCACTGTAATCCAGATTATGATTCTTTTAAAGTTTCTTTCGGAAATTCATTTTTGTAGCAAATAGCAATCAACATTGTTACACATTCTGTCAGTTGCATTTTAACATTGCACCGTGTTCTAAATATTCCTTTAACCCAGAATATGGCAGAGTTTTCATGCCAAGAGAGACATCACAGAAGCTCCATCAGTTGCTGTCCATTTTTCCACCACCGTTTGTATTGACAGTATCTCTTTAGTGGCGTGTAATCTGGGCTAGACTGTGAATGTGAGCATGTGATGTTTGCATTAGGCTGAAGCCTCTCTCTATGAGTGTGTGAAAGTGAGATTTTTGTCTAGGAAAATGTGTGTGGTCATGAAAGAGACTAATGTGTTGGAGCCCAACCCTTGACACGGACGTCCGACAGGAATTGTGAAAATCCTATTGTAAATTTGCCTACTCTTCGAAGATAATTGGCTTATTCCTGTGTTAAATTGGCCTGTTCTACAGGATGTTGAGTGGGTTTAACACGCTCTCACTGCAGACACAGTATGTCAGTTTCTGTGGGACTCAGACGGGTATTACACGCAGAATTATTGTATGACAATGATGGACTGATAGCTGTGGAGGGCCTGAAGCAGAGGAAGAACGTGCTATGGCACATGGACTGGCATCCGCTTTATCAGACAGACAGACAGATGTATTCCCCCTCACACAGTCATGCACCAGCGAGATGGCTACCTGGCTGGCTGTGGCGAATTTTAAATGTGAACTATCATTTTTGGTTGCCATTTTGGCTCCTATCGAAGGACGGTTGAACTTCATGTTGTTTACTTGCTGTCAGTTGCTTCCTGTCCTCCTACAGAAACCCATGCCAGTGGTGAACACGACTGAGTTGCCACCAATTTACCTGGTCTTATTAGAAAATAGAAAAAATGCATGTTGCATTTTTTTCCCTTAGCTGTGCTCATACGCTAGCTACAGCTTGAGCTTGTCAAATCCGATGTTCCAAACAAAGCATATAATAACCTCGACAACCAGCCTTATCCAGTGCCTGAAGTCCCAATTATGTCACATTTGACTCTAGGAGCCAAACTTCCAGTGACCCTGACAATCATCTTTCGTCACCTTGTCTTGAGTTTCAGACCTCCATCTCCAACTCTTTCCAATTTGCTGTCGAATGGAAATGTTTTCTTGCTACGTACCTTAATCATTATCTCCACATCAAACGAACAGAGCAGACCTCAGTTTATGGCTTTGAAGATTTTTTCTCATCAGTCTTGTGCCTCAAGGAGTCGCTAGATAAGTGTGTGTGTTCTTGAGCACAAGTTAACCCTTTACAGTGATATTCCAGGTTCAATACAAGTTAAGCTCTATTGACAACACGAGTAGAATGATTTTGATTCACACAAAAATTATTTTTCACACGTATCCCCTGCCCCCATTTTAGAAAAAAGCAAACATCTGGGTTATAGTGAGCCACTTGAAGTGAATGGTGCCAATCTGTAAGCGTTAAAATACATGCTGTTTTAATAGTATTGCCACAAGTCATAAACAATATGTGTTAACATGATTTAGCATGAAATTATTGCTTTCTAATCTTTTCTGTGTAAAGTTATATCTAATTTTACAACTTCGTTGCCACAGCAACATAACACCTAAAAGCCTAAATCAACCATAAAAATGATCAGCTCAGACAATGCAGGTTTTAACCGAAGAATTAATGTAAGTGCTTTTGTAAAATTAAAAGCTTCAAATTCCTTCAAAAATTGGCCCCATTTAATTCCATTGTAAATGCCACACCATAACCTAGATTTTTTTATTTATTTATTTTTTTAAAAAAGAAGGAATAATTTTTGTGGTAATCAACATTACTCTGCAAACGCTGTCAACTGAGCTCAATTTGAACTGAACCAAGAATATTTCTTTAAATGCGGTGAAAGCCAAATAAAAAATGAGGCCTGAACCTAAAGAGTTAACATTAAGAACCCTGAGGCACAATGTATCCCACTTACACTGGCACATGACAGATGAGTTTGTCAGCAGTTGCAGCTGCTTGCAGGGATAGAATTAGACAGCAGCGTTTATGAATGCAAGAGTTGCGTAAACAACAATAGAGAAGCTGAGTATTAAAATAAAATTCCTCAATGCAAAATTAATTTTGGTGCAAAGAAATCTGTGATGTTTGCTTTAAACGTCATGTCTGATTTCCACAGACACGTCGAGGACAAGTAGGACAACTGTGAAATATTTAGCAGATAAAGGGGTGATAGATTATACAGTAGATGCTGTAGAGCAGGGGTGCCCAATCCTGTTCCTGAAGATCTACCTTCCTGCAGAGATCAGTGCAAACCCTGCTCCAACAAACCTGTCTGAATTATAAATTATCAAGTGTTCATGAAGATCTTAATTAGCTGGTTATTGTGTATTTGATTAAGGTTGGAGATGAACTTTACAGGATGGCGGATGTCCAGGATCAGGGGGCACCCCTGCTGTAGAGAGTTGTGCTCTACCAATATTGTTCCTCTACACATTTAAAGTCAACACTTCGGACTGTTCGGACTGTACTTGGATTGTTCAAATATAAATTGATTGAGATTGTGAAAAGTGAGAGTAAAAAGCTCTTTATTCTGTTTAGTTTGACATCACTGTACATCATTTTATGACTTGAATACGTTTAAATGTGATGTGGGATGGGAAAATACTTATATTTATAAACATATTAAAGCGATACTGTAGTTTACTTACCTGACCAAAGTTGACATTAAATTTTTTTAATGTTTATTTTTTAGTTTCATTTCAAGCGATACGTTTTGCAAACAATGTTTTTGTTTTATCCAAAACATGTATTTTTCAACATTTAAAAAATATTTTATATTTTTTATTTAAAATAAATATTTTTAAATGCATTTCAAATATATTAGATATTTTATAACTTCAATCTCCAAAGAAACACTTTTTAACTTCAGTAAAATGCAACAGTAGTGTAAAATCAGTTTGCATTAATACTTTAATCTTAAAATTCTTAGCAATGTCTATGCTGACTACAGATCCATATCAATAATTCCTAGGGTTTGGTTCAGATCAAACCCAATGATCTGTTGATATCGTTCCCTTGTGTGTTTTAGAATTCTGTGCCATTGCTTTTTCTCATCGATGATCATAAATATGGCAGCTGTGAGGAAAAAATCATATGACTGAAACCGAAACAGATGAATATGACAGGTAGCTGCTTAATCTGGAAAGAAAAGTTATCACATTTTGGTAAAAGATTATATAAACTACAGTTTTTAATAAGGTGCAATAATGAATTGATCACAATATGACCAGGAGCATGAACAAAGAAAATAAACATTATGTTTTCATGTTGACTTGAAGCAGGCACATCACTCTACATTCAATTAAGTAAAAAGTTGACAAAGGTAATTTAAAAGCTCAAAGACCCAAGTCAGTGATGGTTAATTTGTTTTCCAACATTAGTAGCGAGCATTAGTACAACAGAGTTTCTGGGCTATTATATGGTCTTTTGTTTGTCAATGTGTACAAAACCACGATGCGTCACCCATGCTATTGTTTAACAGTGTTTTGAAGTACCAACAACCCCCTCCTTAACCACTTTTTTCAATTTGATGTAGAAAATGTGCTTCATCAGTTGGTGTGTGTGTGTGTGTGTGTGTGTGTCAGAGGATTTATTCCTGCAGCTCTGTTTACCAGTGTGAATGATTATCCTCGTTTGTTAAAGTATGACTCTGATTATGTGAGTCTCCAGTGAAGAGAGAGACTGAGATTCTAATAACCAGAAGAGGAGTGTTGTGAACCTGGTTCATTGGGAGCATAATTAATGGAGTGCGGTTCAGTTGTCATGCGTGATATTTCAGCTCTGGATATACTTGAGGAACTCTTTTGATGAATAGGCAATTAGAGAGAGCCCCCTTATGCCTGCTGCCTGACTGATCTCCTTTTAACAGCGTTTCTGTTTCTCTGATAAAATGCAAAATGAATCATCAATACCTGGGTCCAGGGAACGCTGAGCCTGTGATTTTAATTGTAATAGGGTGACACGAACTGCGCTGCTGGGATATATATATATATATGTGTGTGTATGTGTGTGTGTTTGTGGCCCTTGATTACATTTGCAGTGTATTTTCTGAAGCCATCAATAAATACACGTTTTGAATTCTTATACCTGAAAAATTCTTGGTTCTGATTCAGCGTTGATGTCTCTAGGTTGCTGTGTTTAATGCTAATGTGTTATCGCATGCCAAAGTTTGGCAGAGTCTTAATTGAGTCTTTTTTTCTTTTTCTGATGCATTAATCCTGTCTCGAAATCCCGCATTTTCCTTTTTTCTCAGATTGATTCTTATTAAAAAGGCTCATCACTCACTTCAATTAGAGAGGGGGGATGTGGGTTTGATTTTTAATGGCAGGCTTAAATCTTGTTTCTTGCTTCTTCTTCTTCTTTTTTTTTTAGGTCTTAATCGTAAAGTCTTATATTATACATAATTGATGATCCCGCTTGGAAAAGAGGAACGCAATAAACAGCCGCCTCCTAAATGTTCAAAGAAGATCTGCTTGCGTTTCTGTATATTGTATGTTCCACAGAGACAGGGACTGATTCAAACAGAGAGCAAAAGTGTTGTTTGAACTTGAAAAAGGCACCACAATACTCGAGCCAATCAGTCGAATGGCACACTCACGTAAGACATCCTCACGTACAAGGATCAGAACATTTTTCTATCTGCCATGCTCAGTAATTCACTCAGTAATGCCATTTCAGTTTACACAGACACTGAAGTTGATAGATTGAAGGAGATGGCAGACTGAAGCTCAAGGGGCAATCCCATCAGGCTTTGCTGCTGCTGCTGCTGTGGTGATGGGGCCAGTAATAGGTGCTGGAAGAACTCACCTACAGTAATTACAATTGTTTTATTGTGGTGAAGGCAGGAGGATAGCCATGTTTTTTTTGTTTTTTTTTGGATTGTGTGGACCATCTTGTCCTACAAAGGCAAAAGTACAGCAACTACACAACACTGAAACCATTTTTAATTGAATTTTAATTTATATACATTTTCTTTTGTCTGAATCTGAGTTTGATTAAGCCAAACCTGTGTGTCCCAGGACACATAATGTAAGACGGATTAACAAACATTTTCACGGTAGTGTCCACCTAAAGAGGTATAGGGTAAATGTACCTATTAAGCTCATGTATCCATTAAGCATACTTCCATTTTTGAGATCAGATTATAAAAAGAAAAAATAATTTATAATCCTACTTGATGTCTTAACCAATTTATATGTTTGTTACTATATACCTTCTATAATTTCAAGTCAATCAGATCATTGCACACTGAGATACGGCTCTCCATATGTTCACACTGTCTGGCGGCCATTTTAAAAGCTGTCTGAAAACTTTTACCAAAAGAGGAGTCCCTTAAACAGGGCTGGGCAACTTCGGTCCTGGCGGGCCGGTGTCCTGCAGAGTTTAGCTCCAACCCTAATCAAACACACCTAAAGAAGCTAATTAATGTCTTCAAGATCACTAGAAAGTTACAGGCAGGTGTGTTTGATTAGGGGTGGAGCTAAACTCTGCAGGACACCGGCCCGCCAGGACCGAAGTTGCCCAGCCCTGCCCTTAAATGTGCATTTTTTAGATGTTTAAGCCTTTATTTTGAGTAAGTTTCACTACTTATTGTAAAATTAAGAGATTAATGTTCAGACTTTTGCATATTATAACCTGAAACTTGGATGTGGGAAATAATTACATTAGATCCAAAAGATAGATTTAGCAACATAGCGCAGATGCTACAAAACACAGTTAGCTGATTAGCTGTATAAGATTGTGTGCTACGCTAATATATTACTTCACAGGCATTACTGGCTAGTATTTTTACATCCATAATATTATAAATTGACAGTTTATTGCTTGTCTGTGGTTTTACACTGCTTTACTATGAAAAAGACTGCACTGCTATGAAAATCACACAGCTTCAGTGTGACATCAATAAGAAAAAATATAATTTTATAGATATTCTTAATAATAGTTGCTCATATTAAAATATGTATGAACTTAATACATGACCTAGACTATTTATTTAGCAAAAATCCTGCCATTTTAATAAATATTACATGAAATTTATTAAAATTGTTGCTGCTCCAATTAAGCTCAGTGTGTGCTCTCTTTAAGCTTTTCCACATTGAACGTCTATGTAAATACTTCAGAAACATACATTACATATAAACCGATGGTTGTCACTTTAAGTTAAGTTAATCAATTTTCTATGGATTCTGTCAACTCAAATCTGCAGACTGGCTCTGATCTTTGGCATCTAGCATCAACCTCTCCAGACTGTAAATCTGCGGAAAATCGAGGCAAAAATCGTGTAGTGTTCTCCAGCTTTAAGAGACTATAGATAAGTTGACATCCATTTAAAAAGAGGTTTCATAATGAGGCTAGTTTCTGTGTTCATCCCCATGAATTTTACTGGTTTGTTTTATTTGATTTTTGAATGTGTTAGCTGAACGTGGACTAGCCTAGATGTTGCAGTGTGCTTAGATGACACTTCATTATGAATATATAACTGATCGACTTGAATGCCTTGTTGCTTGATTTTAGTGTTCTATTTTTTTTGTGATTGACTTTGTACCTTTTTATTTATTTATTTATTTATTTTTAACAATATTCTTTAAAAATTTTCCTTAAACAAGAATTTTTAACAAAACATGACATGAGCTTAATGGGAACAGGGGTGTGCTTAAAGGGTACAAAAATGTACCCATTAAGCACAGTCAGACTTTTTGAATTTAATGATGTATATCTTAATTGAAATGCTTTTGTCATTTAAAAATAAAATTAAATATTTTTGTGTGAGATTAATATTTTATTTTAACATAACTTTTTGTATTGAAACCAGTATCTTGTGCATTAAAAAAGTCTCAATGTAGATTTTAGTGAGCTTAATAGGCACATTTACCCTAATCGTTATTTTAAATATGCAATAATATTTATTTTAGTAGAATGGAAGCCAGTTTCTGTCAGTGAATATAAAAAAGGTAATTAGCAAAATCTGAATTTATATCTCAAAATTCTGACTTTTTCTGAGAAGTCTTTGTAAAGATTGCAACGTTTTATTTCACAATTAGGACTTTTCTTCTCAGAATTGTAAAAATTCAGGTAAACACTCACGAGTCACAAGGGTTAGTAAAGATGACAATTTTCATTTTTGGGTGAACTATCCCTTTAAAAGTGCTGCAGGAAACATTTCTATGATCTTCAACAAACGTTGTGTCATGTGAGAAATAAGTAAATATAGGTTATGCCCTCCAACGAACTTGTTAATTGAATTTGAGAACTTATATTTTTCATATTTCCCACATGAACAAACCACCCTTCTGACACTTTGCATGACCCACAATTTTAAAAGCACTGTGTAAGAGACCCCATACGATTCAAACTCCTTTTTTGTCTGTTTATTGTGTTTTGCCTTTGTAAGGTAGATGCACAATCACAGACTCATAGAATTACAGATGATTTTCATTTATTTTTCATTTACTTGCAAATGGTCTAGACTTCAAAGCTCTGATTGATCCATCTTACCTGGCAATTTGGCGTGGCATATTTTCTTGCCTCCGGATCACGTTTTTTATGAGGGGTCATAAGCATAGAGCTCGGCATTGACCTTAATCTGGAGGAGGTCTTGAATTTTGAGTGCTTCGTTGTCCTTTTTTCACCATCATCATCTACAGTCAATTTCCTGGAAGCTGAGTTTGAATGACTTCATGTAGAGAGAAAATCTTGTGCTTGTTGACTCAAAGATCTAGTAATCGCAAAGCATTGCTTTCCTTAGTACATAGCCATCTGATTCTCCGCTATTTGTATGCAACCAGAACGTAATATCAGAATCTGAGAATACCAGCGGTTATGTACACAGTTGCGTACACAGAAAACTCTGTTCAAATCACTCAAGGGTGAAATTTGCTCAGAAGTAATACATCACAGAGAGTTTCCATATCATTTCCATCAAGTCTAATGCCACACAAATGCACGCTCATTGGAATTCTTTTCCCATTTGAGATCGGAAAACTCTTATCGATCTCATCAGTGCAATAAAAGCTGCTAAATGCAATGCGATACACATACTGCCACAAGCTACATGTTGAAAGGACTATTTAAACAGCTCCCTGAGGCCCAGGTATGAGCTGTTTGAATAAACAGGTATTGTAGAGAATGCTATTGACTCTTATAACAAATACACTACAAGGCCAAAAGTATGTTTGACAACCTCTTCTAATTTTCTAATTAATGTGTGTGTGTATGTGTGTATATATATATATATATATATATATATATATATATATATATATATATATATAATTTATTTTTTATTTTTTTTCAATATGTGTCACTACTGGTCAAAATTGTTTTTTCTTTTGAATGAAGTCTCTTATGCTTATCGAGGCTGCATTTATTTGATAAAAAATACAGTAAAAACAGTAATGTTGTGAAATATTATTGCAGTTTCAAAGAGCTGTTTTCTATTTGAATATATTTGAAAATATTATTTATTCCTGTGATTCCTGAACTACATATGTATATATAAAGAATTGTGAATATAGTAATAAAATGTTATATATCAATATAATATTAGCGTATCTAAATCTAATTTTATTTATTTTATTTTTCAAACCCTTTAGCATCCAGCCAATCAGACTGGATTTCTGCCAGCTCTTGCCCTTTTTGTGTGCAGTATGTATTAGCTGGGTCATGAATGTTCAGTGGGCATTCTGTGGCCAATTGGGCATGCTGTTTCAAGCTGAGACTAACCATTTTTGCTCATACTGGGCACATTTAGATATCTTAAAAAGAGATTTTTATTATAATGACACATTTTTTGATTAGTATAAATATGCATGATGTTAAGATAAATTATAGTGCTGCAAGACCTCTGTAATTTTCTTGACTGGCCATTAGCCCCCACCGTAAAAGAGTCCAAAGGTCAACACTCGTCATCTAGAAATCTATCATTTAGATGCTCTCATATTTTAAAGGCCGGCAGTGTAACATCTCTCCTTCTGCTGTTCTCTTATTTGGAAGCAGCCTAAAACTATGACTCTCGACTCTGAAAATGCACCCAATGGCTGCATACTAAAGTTCAAGCACTGAGGATTTGGCAATTGCAAAGCAGACCTCAGGCTCACTGTACAGTAAATGTTCTTTATTGCAAGTTTTGCAATTAGAGCCAGAAATAAAACCCATCCCACATGTGAATGGGTTAAAATTAGTATTCTCATATTATAATTTTGGCACAAACGTAATGCGAGTATCGTTGGCTCTTGATTGTGATGTTTCTCATTTGTAAGTCGCTTTGGGTAAAAAGCATCTGCTGAATGACTAAATGTAATATGTAAATGTAATCGCAGATTGTGAGCAAACTGTATTTTGAACATTATAGCTGTTGCCTGATTTAGTTAGAACTGCCTGTGGAGTTGCTTTAGTTTAGATCACTCTGAGCCGCAGTCACATATTTGTCCTGAAATAGAGAAATAGACCTTTCCTCTTGTCCAGTCAGACGTGAAATCACTAGACTCCTCTCTCCAACCTCCGCCCGCCAATAACCAATATCCTAGTCAAAGCTGAGTGCCAAAACTTGTTCCTTTCACATAACAGAAAGTTTTATGAGTAACACCTGCACATGTCCACGCATTTTACATTGCATATGTGTACATCTGTGTGCATGTGGAGGAGACATTCCTGTGGCAGATGTGGGTTGGTAGGTGTGTGGTTCTGACAGATCTGGGTAAAGAGCCTTGTGATGCTTTCATGTCCCGTCATCTGCCATTTTTCACACGTTGGCTGCTGCACCTACAGCTGTACTGTTAAAAGCACGAGTGACACCAGGCCATAGCTGTCATCACCAGGAAAATAGAATGAATCGGAGCATGGAGAAAGAGAGGACGAGAGATGGAAGTGAGGGAAGGAGAAAGAGCAGCTGAGATTTTATGACACATTGTTGGGTGAGTTTTGGTTAAGAGCCAGACGGGTGTGACAATATAAGTGTGTGTGAGACAGCTGTTTGTGAACAGACTACTTGATGTTTACTACTTTGTGAGTATATTGTGTCTATGCTGTATATTAGGGATGTAAATCAATTAAACAGTTTAATTACATAATATACAAATTAATAAAATTAATTACACAATGTAAAAATGATTGTGAATTTATGGTAAAAGACTATCAAAATGCTATGGTAAAAACCTTTTAACTTATTCCCTTACTATAGGCTAGAGTGAAAACTTTAATAAATGGGGCATTTAATGGAATTTTACAGTAAAATTCAGTTTTTCTAAATGAAAAAAGAACAAGTCATCTTATAATTTACAGTGAAAAGCTGTAAATTGACATTTCCAGAATTCCCAGTTTCATTTCATGTTTTAAAATTGGTTTTGTATATTAGGGTTTTATGTTAATCTGAAGTTAATTTTTATTGCATTATTTTAGTGTCATATGTTACCTGTGTTTTTTGGTGTTTGTCTTGTTATTGTATTATAAATTTTCAAAACAGGTTTTAGTGCTTGGTATATTTTAGGTTGGTATATTAACATTATATCAGTTAACAAAATATACAGTTTTTAAATGTAAATTCTGGTTCAATCCACATTACTACCATATTTTTATGCTCAGGTCTGGCAACCACAGCTGCCTAGTTGTACTGTAGATTTCACAGATATTTTTTTTTTTTTTTTATTTAGTTATTTTTTTTTACAGCACATATACAATATCAATTTTTGATGAGAAGTGATTTTTGGAAAACAAAAAATACATAGAAGCTTAAATTACTGCAATGGGATTATGTACAGTTTTGGCATATTGATTTTATAATATTTTATTTATTATATTCAGTATTTTTTACATTATTAAAACAATGACCATTTTAAAACTGTTCTTAGACTGTTATTTTTAATGCTTTATGAATTAAAAAAAAAAAAACTAATTAAAAACTTTAAACAATTAGGATTTTTTGTTATTATTTCATAACACTATTTAAAATGTGTTTTAACAAATTACAGTTTTTTTTTGTAAGGTTTAATAAAAATATATTTTTCATGAAATATATTCACAGCACTAATAATATAAGTATGTATTTTTTTTTTTTTTTTCCCATTTTTAAACTGTATATGGTTTGATTTCAAGGTCTGACAGTTCATATGTGTAAAGCCCAGGATTGTTTAGAGGTTAGAAAGGTATGTCCTTGAGCCCATTCATAGCCATTATTGAGCAACAGGGGACTGATCAAGACTAACAGCTCTTACGGTGTCTCTTTTTCCCGGCGCTACCTTTTCCCTTTCACTCTTTACTGTTTAGTTACTGGTTTCTTTTTTTTTTTTTTTTTTGTCTCGTTCTTGGATTGTCACCAGCTCTGCATCTCCTTTCATAACTGGTCTCTGGACACTCATTCACATTCATCTTATTATCCGCATCATTTCTGTATAGTCTAAAAACCTAACTTTCCTTTTTCTGTGTAATATTCCTTTCAGTAGTTCAATACCGGTACTCAAAGTAATTACCCAGGACCATCGCCATCTATCTTTCACTCTTTTTCATCAGGCTTCAGCACGGCGCTCTATCGTAACCTTTGAGCTGCCGCTTAAACTGTGTCTGTCGTTTCATCACAGCGCTATCGAGTGGTTTATTTTCGTTTGCGTATCAGTTCTCACGAAAACTCACTCCAGGCCTGTGCTGCCAACATGCCTCAAGACCAAAGAAAAGAGAAATAAAAGCTAATTTCTGCCTGATTCATCATGTGAAGATTGCTCTGCATTTATTGATAATTGCTTTTTTCCGTTTAAAAGGATGGCGTTAAAATGTCAATCGAGTAAACTCTGAGAAACACAGCTGTCGCTGCAATTAACTTCTCGCTTTCCTTAATGAAAGGATTAATCCACTGGCAAATCTCTCGGGTCTTTACACACATCTATTCATGTCTCTGTCAGTGGCATAAAGCCGACCCGTGTGGTGAAAAATAGGACTATCTGTAATTCGTGCCAAAAGCGGCATTCAGCTTCGCGGTTTGATGTCGCTTCAACTTTGCCCTCTCAGCTTTATGCCCATTGACTTTTAACCATAGCCGCTCTGTCACCGCTTCCTGTCGATGCGCCTCTGCTTATCTTCCTCCTTAAAACGCTGCTGCTTTCCCACACTTCAGCTCCGAGCTTCCTTCTTCGTCACAGCGGGACGTCTTCCTGCCCTTGTCGCTAACCTTCAACAAACATACAGCCAGGCAAACACAAGTTCGCGTATGAATGCATTTTGTTGCGAGTAGTCTAAAGTTCACATGTTCTGAGTTGCACGCCACACTTGATCAATTGCTAATGTCACTCGACGGAGAGCGAAAGGGGCATTGGATGATCGATCTCCTCATTGATCGGGTTTTCTTTTCATCATGCCGTGAACACACACATGCAGGTTAAACCTGATAAATCAGACACTTGGCAAATGTCGATCAATCATAGTTTTTTAGTTAACCCACTGATCAAAGCTCAAGACTTTATGGCTCTCATTTCAGCAAAGCTGTTCTGCCTGTATCGGACAGTGTCAGTTGGGGTTCAATACTCTGCGGCCGGAGTGATTCGTTATAGACAGCGGTGTAACCCCAGAGATGTCTGCTTTGCTTGAGAGGCGGGGTTGAGGTAAACTTTTCGGTGCCTGGCAGTTAATCATTTTCAGACTGGCATTCAGAATTGTTCCTGACAGAAATTTGCAGGTTTTTGGACCAAGTGGGGATCAAACCAAATTTTTATGCATTGAAATGACGTTTGTGTCCATCCTCTTACCTGGAGGAGAATATAAATCAGCTGTTTTGTTGAGGTGATTGGCATTAATGCATTCTTAATGTGGTCACGCTACCACAATACACTGAAAAATATTTGGTGTAGAAACAATTTTCAACCAATAAATGACCAGTTATTAAAACTGGTACTATTTATACTATGTTGTCTAAATAAAAAGTAAAACTCTTAAAACCAATCATTTTAAATCCTACAGGTGAATCACAGCACTGTATAATATACAGTATGAAATAGTATTTTCTTGTAAAATGTACTCCAATAATCTTTTTGAAAAAAAGTGTAGATCTAAAAAAAAACACAACGTTTGTGGATTTCATAATATATTTCATCACAATATAATATTTTAAAAATGTTAAAAGTAATATAAATAATGAAATATATTTTTTATTTAATTTAAATCTGTTTAATTAAATATTTATAGATATTAGATATTAAATTGAGATCTATCTTTTGTCTAACACACATCTAATGCACACTTATAAAACAATTTAATAACACCATTAAATGTAATTTATAGCCAATTTTAAACATTAAAATAAATTCATACTGTATATTGTAGTTTTGTAATTCATCTGTAGTATTTAAAATGATAGGTCTCACTTTTTAGAGTTTTACTTTTCATTTATTTAGACCAAGTACCAGTTTTAATAATTTCATCATTTATTGGTTGAAAATAATTATTGGCTTATTGTATCAGCTAGAATTTTAACATCAGTGCTTCCTTAATTTTTTTTGTAAAAATATGGTATGAAATGGTTTTGAGTAGACTCACTTCAGCAACATTGTGAAAAACAATAAAAAATGACATCTGTCATATTAAGTATGTAGGGTAAAAAAAATCCTCCTTTTTTTTTTTTCAAATTTTAAACAAAGTTTTACAATATAATTGTTTACTGGGATAAAATTACTGTTTTACTAAAAACCCCTCAGTGACATTTTCATGATGTTCAGGTACCCCATAAGCACTTTGTTCATTCAAATTGACCAAGAAAATTACCAAAAAGTGCTTTGTTTGGCATTGAAACAAAATGTTTCCAAAACATTGTTTTTGATTTGGGCTGTTGTACAGTTTTACCAGAATTTGGCATGTCGTCTAGTATGCAAATGCAGTTTCATGCCATTTAATTTTTCAGTTGTATTTTCATCATTATTGGATCAGAAAGAACTTGAGATTTGACACAAGTTATGATAATTCATGACCATCTCTGCTCCAGTCAGACCCGATTGCCCCCCACTGCCACACCTGATATCAGTAGATTTGCATTTCTTTGAAGCATTGCACAAGCCCTGAAGTCACAAACTAAACTACACTTAATGTTGCGTAGTGTTGCTTATATCCATCACTAAAACCCAGAAGCGTGGTGGCTTGCTATGCGGCATCACAATGTTTTGATCTAGCTCAGGTGGTGACAAATCTTGACACCTAATGCATGTGAGTGCTTCTCCGATCATCTTTTATGCACCACTTTTCTCTAAAACAGAGTGTAACTGCCTTATCTTCTCTCAGAGCGAGCTCTTTAGTGCAGCGGCCAACTCATTCAGTGGGCATCTCTCCACTTTCCCTTAGACACGGATACAGGGTAGCTGTCTGTCCAAAAAGAATGGAACACTATTTCGGGAGCTTTTAGGTCACCATCTCTGGCAAAGTTGTGTGGGTTTAGGGCGCCTTCTATTTGGAGCACATCCCTGACTGCAGGAGTCCTGGGTGGATCCAGTTTAGCTCTTGGCCTGAACATGCTGATCTAAGCCTGATTTCTAGTATCTCCTCTAAGGAATAGTTGTTCATTTGAGGGAACTTTCAAAGCATTGATCAGTTTACTTTCTGGGACCTGAGGATGTGCACCTGGAGGGATCCTGGAGCCAGTGGAGGATTTTCACGCTTCAACTGTCACCTCTGGCACTTCTGACTTGAGAGTCGAGACAGAGAAAACTTTTTGAGCAATGTTGCCTGGGCACTTTCCCATTGAGAATGGGCAACAATTTTCTATCTGGATACTTTAGATCGGTCGTGTGCCCTGTGTCTCATTTTTTGCCCAGCAAAATTGCTCAAAGTTGCCCCGTGTATCACAGGCTTAAGCAACATGATCACTTACATCCCACATCTTGAGAAGGTTGGAGTTATCCTCAAACAGATAGGCGGAGGGAGCACGGAGGACAGCAGCTCATCATACATGGATGTCAGTATTTCCTTCAGTGTGAGAATTAGAGACTTCAGTATGAGAATCTTGACTCAGTCCTTCAGACACTTTTCCTGTGGGATCAACTTTATTTCTGGTTCTTCAGGTTGATGTTCATAATTTTGAGAAACTCTGAGCAGATCTGCACAAATTAATAAGCGATTAAGCCAAGGTATATTTACAGCGTACTATTAAAAAAACAAACAAAAAAACACTGCAAAATAACACATTTTGAACTTCGACTGTCAGCTACTAGTATAAACCTGACACACTTAAAAAGAACCAAAAATTAACATTTGCTGTCAGTTTACTCACCGTTCGGCCAACCAAAATGTAGGCTACTTTCTTTCTTTAGAATCAGAATCAGAATGAGCTTTATTGGCCAGGTATGCTTACACATACGAGGAATTTGTTTTTGTGACAGAAGCTCTACAGTGCAACAGAAAGACAGCAACAGGACAGGGCACAGATAATAAAAGAATAATTTACAAATAGGCAATGTACAAATAGCAAAAACACAATATATAGACAATTATGGTGTACAGGTCTAATATGTGCAAATCTGAAATGAAAAAAAAAAAGTATGTGTGGTGAATAAATAATGTATAATAGTGTTGTGTGTTCCACTTTTAATGTCAAGTGTTCATGAGATGGATTGCCTGAGGGAAGATGGCAACAGGACAGGGCACAAATTAGCAGGGCACAAGTTTAGCAGAACACTAATGATTTTTAACTGAAGTCGTGTTCCTTGGTGATTCATAAAATTCAAGCGAACAGGTGCCACCACTTTATAAGTCAAAAAGCAGATACAGACGACACATTATAACATTATGTCCAGGAAAACAAGAGTCTGGAGCTCAAGATTTCTGTGCCACCATGGGTATTAATTTGGTGTTGCTTGTTTGTTTTTTGGCTCGCAAAGTGACGGCACCCATTGAGCTGCATTTTATGAATCACCAAGGACCATGAGTTCAACTAAAAATTGTTTTGTTCTACTGAAGAAGGAACATCAGCTACTTCTTGCATGGCCATAGAGAGAGCAAATTGATGGCAAATGTTCATTTCTGGGAAAACTATTACTTTTAAAGGGATAGTTCACCCAAAAATAAAAATTCTGTCATGAATTACTCACCATCACGTTGGTTCCAAACCTGTAAGACCTTCATTCATCTTTGGAACAAATTAATATATTTTTGATTAAATCAGAGAGCTTTCTGACCCTCCATAGACAGCAACGTAACTGAAATGTTCCCAGGCCCAGAAACATAGTAAGGACATCGGTAAAATAGTCCATGTGACATCAGTGGTCCAACTGTAATTTTAAGCTACGACAATACTTTTTGTGTGCAAAGAAAACAAAAATAACGACCTTATTCTACAGTTCTTCTCCAAGTCACCGTCCTCTGCCATTATGGAGAGTACCACGATGCATGCGTGTGCATTCCTCTGTTTGTAAACAAGGCTCATAGCATGCGTGTTCTACATCAGCATGGAGTATTTTACCGATATCCTTACTATGTTTCTGTGCCTGGGAACATTTCAGTTACATTGCTGTCTATGCAGGGTTAGAAAGATCTCAGATTTCATCAAAAATATCTTTGTATTCTGAAGATGAATGAAGGTCTTACGGGTTTGGAACAACATGAGGGTGAGTAATTAATGACAGAATTTTCATTTTTGGGTGAACTATCCCTTTAAATATAAAACATATTTTCAAGTGTGCTAAGAAAAATATTTTTACCTGTGACTCCATTTTAAAGTAGGCCAGCAATCCAGGATCTCACCAATCTGTAGGTTCACTATACAATGAATGCATTTAAAATTAATAATTGGACATCAATATACCAAACTAAGCTTCCAGGTGCTTCACTTTTATCCTGAAAAGAAACAGATTGAGAAGTTAGTCAGGTTTTAATAATTGCCAAAACACCAGGAACATTCTATTTAAAGCACATGAAACAACTCAATTATTTAACTTAATAGGCATTATTTTGAAATATGGTGCGTAGTTTAATCCCATAATATAAACAATTTTTTTTAAAAATATTTATTTATACTGTGTAATTTGCTTTTTAAAATGTTAAATTTTCAGCAATAACACAAATGCCTTTGCTAAATAACACAAGCTTTAATGGTATGGCTTGAGCCAACTACTTGAATACACTTATAAAATACCCGTCCTTACAAAAATGTACAACTCGTTGAACAAAGTGAATCAAATTATTGTGAAACCTCTCTGAAAATTATTACTTTATGTTCAGCAATCAAAACCGCCATTTTGAGGTCATTACAACTTGTTACCCGAAAACGTTTTAATGTGTGCACACTCGATGCAAAAAGACAGTTTATACATAAAAATAAATATAAACATACTCACGTAGATACCTCATTAGCGACTGTTTCTATGGGCCGCTATACGTAAGCCGTTCGCCATATTGTAGCGGTCTCGACTTCACGTCATTCACCATAGTAATCACTGAATATTCGAAAGATGCCACAATCCTGCACAGCCGATGATCTTTGAACCCAACGGCTCCGTGCGAACCTACAGTATGGTGAATGACTCAAGTAGACCGTTCCAAGATGGCAGACACGTCTACGTGTTTGGAGCGGTCGAATGGGGCGTATACACGTCTATGTCCAAAGACTATAGAATACCCAAGACGTGTCACTCATATAGTTTTGAATGGGGAAAAATGCAACTCTTAATATGGCTGCTCAATCGCAAGAAGCCCTGCCTTCTGAATGAAAGAGCCAATCGCTAATCAGTAAAGTCAGAGCGTCACTGCAGCTGCCGTCAGAAGCATCCCGGTTGCTATAGAAACAGTCAGCGCTCTGAGACGTGCGCTTAGGACTGCGCATGCGCACTGGCTGATCTAGCCTCAAAAGTAAGCTTTTTATTATGCTATTTGAGCAAAAGAAACTACATTTGACACAGTTGTTGTCAGATTTTATTGGTGATTTCAAATATAAAATTTAATCCTAAGCTTAGTGAACAGTTTGGGAGAATTTAATATTTCCCCATACAAAGTAATGGGAGCTGCACTTGCATGCCCGAGAGGCGTTTCAAAGATGGCCGCCGAGTGACATGACTTGCCTTAAAGGGATTTTGCTATGGCTGCTTCATCAATTGACTGTTCGCAAAACCCGCCCACCCTTAGTTACTGTTGCCATGACCGACAAACAATGCCGCTCTCACACCACACATCATATTCTCACGCAGTGAAAAATACACTGCAGAGCAAAGAGGAAACTGACAACACACCGACAGAGAAGGTTACTTCTGATATGAAACAAGGTCTCAGGACCCTCAGCTTTTAAATTTGAGTCATTTTTAAAGAAATTCAAACAATAAATACCATTTTGTGGCTCTTCAATGTGTCGTGACAGATCACTGTATTGCCTCAGTTCAAACACGTGAACCGATCGTCTTTTCATATTTACTTAAAGCATGATATGGACATAATTAAACATCAGAAAGTGTTTTATTTCAACCGCGGAACACACCATTTTTCAAGTTTAAGTTCACCGAAGTAAATCTACTCTCCTGTCTGATTTGTTAAGGCTAGAAGGCATACAGCTGGGGCTACTGGGCATGCGTATTTACATATTTTCTGAGCCAACAGTATAACGTGAAACCTATAAATATGGTTTTAAAAAAAGTACATAGCGCCATAGTTTCATCACTTTAGAGTGTCGCAGTGACCGAGTTTTTGCAGTAAAGGACCTGTCATAGTTTAATGAGTGCGAAGATGACATGAAGCGACGCGGTTAACCTGCATTGAAATGGGATGAGCACACATGTGCATATAAAGCTCCCATTCGGGGCGAAATTCACAGGATTTTGTCTGCAGAATAAGAGCACACGTTTCAACATATTACTTTATTATTTAACACTCAGTCTTTAACTTAAGCGCTGCAAGCCATGCATACAGCGCCAGACATGACAGATTTTCTGGTATGCAAAACAAGTACTTTAAAGGAATACCTTAGCTTATTGCCATTACTGTGGCAACCAACGATAGCACAGCTTAACCCTCTGCACATTTTTATATTTAGTTAACTTGTATTGAAAAAGTTTCAGTTTTTTTTTTACCTCGTTTTAACATGAATTTCTATGGAGAAATACATCAGCGGCGGCACATAATATCCACGTTCTGATTGGCCAGATCGCCTGTCAATCAAGCTCTTTGCGTCAGTTCAATCGATTTTTGACTTTACTTACCAGTTGCGCGGGCAGCATGATGAAGAGAAGCTTATCACAAGCAGGTTCAGAAAACTAAGGATGGTCAACGCGAAACTGACGTTTTGACACTGTGTCGAGATCCCGAAGTGCAGATGTTTTGAGACACTGCTCTGAAGTGTGATTCGAAACACCCATGTCATGATACTAAGGCTAATCAAAGCATCGGGGCGTTTCACAAGTGTTTCGAAACCCGAATCTGCTTTTGATCGACAAGGTCGGGAACAAACCAGACAATCGCACATCTGTCTTAACCTAACTCCCGCGAAGTATAAAAGTGGAGTTAATGCAGCAGAACAATTAATATATTTAAATGAAAATCTTTATATGTAAAACATGGCAGACGTTGTGGCTTGATGTCTTTTATTAATGTTAATTTTTTCATGACCAAAATAACATATTCACAAAGAGTTCATTCAGTTGTCAGAGAGATGTTACAACACATTACAAGAACAGAATAATAAAAACACAACTTTTAAATATTTATTATAATTATATACATACTTCACCCGGGACTCGAACCTAAGCTGACAGATTCTGACAACATGTCAAACGTGCACACTAAGCACTCCCTCAACCCACAGTGTGAAATGACAAGCGCGACATATACGTTATAATTCATCAATTCGCTTAACTAATTCGTTGTCAGTGCTATTTCAGAGCAATACTTGAAAGTGACCACTAGGTGTCACCGGGTCAGACGGGTGTCGAATTGTTTCGAAGCCTCTGCACATTTGCTTAGACCAGTGCTTCCCAAACCTGTCCTGGAGGACCCCTAGCCCTGCACATTTTGTATGTTTCCCTTATCAGACAAACCCAATTCATGTCTTGCAGTCTCTACTAACGAGCTGATGAGTTGAATCAGGTGTGTTAGATAAGGGAGAGATACAAAATGTGCAGGGCTAGGGGTCCTCCAGGACAGGTTTGGGAAGCACTGGCTTAGACTGTTTCAGTGTTTCACGAAGCCTCGCTCTGCCCACCACTACAGAAAACCGCAAGTCGCGTTTCCCCACAAAGGTCATCACAGGCAACACCACAGCGAATTCTCGATCGAAAAATATCCCCTCCTATGTTATTTTTATAAAAATATGAGCGCGTTTTTCGCATGTTGCAAACTTATTTAAAAAAAAAAATCAGAGGCGAGTCAGCGAGCAACAACAAAATGGCGTCTTTTCAAAAAGTTGCAGCAGCTAGTTTAGGGCGGAGCACGTAAGCACGTGCGTGACGTCAGACGGGATTGTACTAAAACTATTTGAGTACACTGCCAAAAACAAATGAAAGAATTTGAGTGCTGTAAACTTAAAATTACATTTTTGTACTAATTACTCAGATAATTAGAGGCAAATGAACGCTTTTGTCTTTTGAGTAATTACAACCCAATTCCTTTATCAAAGATTTACTATTTGGTCTTACAGTGTAGATTATTAATTGATTGCCTCCACTTATTACTGGCCAAAAAAACAAGCAAACATACAAAAAACAAAACATTATTATTATTATTATTATTATTATTATTATTATTATTATTATTATTATAAGCATATTTCTTAAATTACTTTTGTCATTATTGATTTGTCAACAATAAAATAACATCAATAATAACAATCATTAAAATAACACATAATTATTATCATTACGATTGAAATTATCTTCATAATATCACTTTTTGTCATTATCCTTTGTAAACAAAATATAATAGTATTGTTATTAATAATAATTATAGTTTTTGTTATTTAAATATTATTATTATTATTATTATTATTATTATTATCATGTTTCTAAAATTACTTTTTATCATATTTGATTTGTCAACAGTAAAATAACACCAGTAATAATCATTATTAAAATAGCACATAATTATCTTTATGATTAAATTAATCTTCATAATATAACATTTTGTCATAATTGATTGTCAACAAAATATAATAATATTTTTATTAATAATAATAATAATAATATTAATTGTTTTTATTACAATAACTTTATTATGATTATTATAAGCATGTTTCTCAATTACTTTTTGTCATCATTGATTTTTTTGACAATAAAATAACACCAATAATATAAATCATTATTTAAATAGAACATAATAATTATCATTATGATTAAAATAATCTTCAATTGATTGTTAATAAAAGTAATAAATTAAACATTATCATGATAACAATAATAATAATGATTATTATTATTAAAATAAGGCATTATTATTATTATTATTATTATTATTAGAATAATATTAGTTTAGCAAAACTGACATTGTTAACAATATTTAATTATAATAATTATTATAAATATTATTAAAGTAACACATTTATTATTATTATTATTATTATTATTATTATTATTATTATTGTTAAAAATAATAATAATAAAATATTGATACTGCATGTTATATGTGAGTTTGTTTGAGGATGAATTTCAGGAACATAACAGTTTTTGGATTTTTTAAATAATAAAAAATGTTGAAACGATATTCTATGGTAATTGGCATTTATGCCATACATACCGAGCTTATCTTGTATTGAACTTCATTTGCATTGTATTTCTACAGTACCTGGAGCATCCAACTTGTACGACTATGCAAAGCGAGGACTTTAATTTATGATTGCGTAACCTCCCTTGTCCTCTACACTTGTCCATGCCCCTCTCCTTCATTCAAACTGCGTTCTTCTTTCTTCATCCTCCTTCGAACTCTTTATCTGTCTGCCCTTGCTAAAGTCATACATCCCTTCACCCGATTTAATTTCAAATCAAGTTCGGCTTTATTGGCATGATGGGAAATGAACACAGTTAGCTAAGGGCACGCTTTTACACACACTCGTAACTCTTTCACTCTATCCATCTTTCTTTCTTTTTGGTCTCTCCGTGTCCCTTCCAGACACACACACACACACACACACACACACACACACATACACACATACTGTAGAAAACCTCACTCTCACGCCTGAATGATTTGCCTTCTTCGTTCTCTCTGCTCCGTTCCTTCTATGTGGAAAAAAAGGGCTCTGCGCGGCCGCAGTAGATATAAACTAATGACCGCCTGATTAATTCATTAGCCTGACACTCTCCTTACTCTTTCATGTGGGCAAACCCATTTACCCATCACTACCTCAATCCCAAAGAAGGGCATTCTGCGAAAAATAGCCTTCTTTCTATGAAATTGCTTAAAGAGCAATGGAAGGGCTTTTTTAAAAACCATAAATAATCATCAGCAATCTCAGATTTAGAAATTTTCTGCCTAAATTTTTGGAAAACTCCAAAAACATACCTATACACACATGGAATTATACATTCTCTGCTGTTTCTAGCTGAAATGACCACCAGTGGCAGTAAAACACAATGACGTTTATTTGTTTTTCGCTCAAATTATGATTGACTTATTGACTTATATGACTAATTTCACACAGTTGTTATGACCTAACAATACTTTTATTATACATTTATGCTTTTTTAAGTAGTTAACTTGATGCAGTTCCACTGAGGAGCACTTGGGTACGAACCACAATAAAAGCACTGAAACATGTTAAAAAGGCACGTTTGCTTCAGTAAATTTGTTTGGTCTTACATTTTTTTTTGTTAACACTTTCAGTTTGGTTAAGGGCAGTGTTTAGTAGTTGTATGTTGTTTTCACAATAGAGCATTAACCTTTTAGCACCACTCACCTCAAAAACATTTCCAAGTATTAAGTTTGGATAAAACTGAATGTGCTTTTAGTGTCACTCACTGAACATTTTACTATGAGAGAGTTGCGAAACTCGCAAGAAGCGAGAACACAATATCATTTTGCAGAAATGCAATAAGCAGTAAGCCCCAAGAAGCCATGATTTACAGTGAATTTAGCTGTTAGAAATTCACTGTTATGGCTATTCCATATGCGTAGCTAAGTTTCACGAAATAAAACAAAGCAAATAAAATGATATTAATAAAAAAAAAAAAAATCTTCTGCCAAACAATGTAATTCCTCAGAAACGGTTGTGGTTGCAACCATAGATATGTATAGATGACCTATTCGACCGCTCCAGATACGTTGATGCGTCCACCATTTTGGAACAGTCAACTTGACGTCATTCACCATAATAATCAATGAATATTCAAAGATATATATGCGTATAACTTGCGGTTGTAGATGCAAACAGTCAACTTGCACTCGCCGACCATTCCAAAAATGGCGGATGGCTTACATATCGCGGCCCATAGAAACAGTCGCTAATGAGGCATCTACGTATATATATATTTCTATGGTTGCAACAAAGTAGTTGCCGAGCAACAACAGAAACAAAGAGGTGTATGTTTGTAGAGTAATTTACAACAGCTTTGAATGTGGCTCAACCAATCAGAATCAAGGACTGGAACTATCCATTTTATAATAATCTTTTTTCAGCCATGAATTATTTGCTACATGCTAGCTGGCTGCAGGTCATACTAGAGGGAGGGACTTATTTTGAGAGTAAAAAAAAAAAAATGGACAAAAAATGTGTAGTGCAGGATGAGTCATCAATAATTTTTGTCCAGTTTTCAAATTCATTTGTCTAGTTTTATCAAGGTTTTTCTTTTTCCAATGCTTTAGCAGTACACTAGCATTAGCACTAAAGCTAACAGACATAAGCTACAAAACAATCATTTTGTTTGTATGAGGCTTTCAACTATTCACACAGAGGTATTCTTAATAGTAAACTTTTAGAAAAGTACGGTCTTCATTCTTTTTTCCCCTCACCTCTTCTCTGTCAAGTTATGAATCTCGGTATGAATCTAATATCAAGGCTCATTATGATTTCATGTTATTTATTTTCCAGCTGGGAAAGTTCACTGAAGAGAGCTGGTGTCTCTGATACATAGTTCTAAAAAAAACATCCCTCGCTAATTTAATGAGCCTCATTTCACCTTCCCGCTGTGAGACAGAGCACCGTGATCTGATTGGCCATTTGGCTACCTGCTGACTCATGATTGGTTGGAGGCATTAGCATGCGCGAGAGTCGCTTGGCTGTGTCGCCAGGGTCAGAAGTTGAGGGGTGAGGGAGTATACCAAATGTCACTCAAGCTTCCTAACAGAGGGACGACTCTTAGTGCGGGATGATATGACAGGAGGAGGAAAAAAAGAGGAGCTAAAGCATGCAGAGATTAGGACGGCCTGGAAGACACAGAGCGAGAAAGCGAGACCAAGGAAGAGCGGTTTAAAGAAAACACTAGGCTCAGCAAAGCAAAGCAAAGACTTGCGGAAACAAGAGAACGAAAAAAGAAAAAAAAAACAAAAGGATCCCTAGAGCTGGTCTTATAGTCTGGAAGAGAGAGATAGAGCGTGGCAGATGGGTGAGAGTGATAGAGGGACAGATGGATAATTAGATAGATAGATGAACGCTGAGAAATGGCGATGCCGAGATCGAGATGAAAGTTAGTCCAGCGGGGGCTCTGGTAGGGGGATTGTTAAAGTGGGCTATAATGCTGGCTGTCAGTGAAAGGGGGCTTGCATTTTTTAGCAGCCCGGGACGGTTCTGTTCCTGCCACACGTACCAGGCTATTTTTAATAGAATTAAGCTCGTCTCGTTATCAGTGAAGCGGCGAGCAAAGAGTGAGGAGAGATTGAAACAGCGATTTCCAATTTGAGATTGTGTCACACACATCTCCCTGCACTGAGATAACATCGGCGAATCAGCCGCCATCATCATCTCTCTCTCTCTCCACTCTCAACCGGTAGCTCTCGCTCAATCTTTTGCTCTCTTTAACTTCCCTGGCCTTAATTTGTTCCTCTTTCTAATCCCCCTCTTCTCTTCCTGGCTCGTTGCGTTCAAAGTTGTACTTCCATAAGTCTTTATAATTTATCATTTTCTCCCTCTCTCGCCCCGTCAATCCTCTCGGTTCCGCTTAAGGTGTAATTCAGCCGCCGACTGTCTCTGAAATCAAACCGTTCGTGAATCAATCTGCCTGTATGTTCTTTTCTCATTTGCTGATCTGTGGCACTTTTCTTCTCTTCCCTTCCTACTCTCTCTCGTTCTCTTTGTTCGTTTCCGTCGCCCTCACTTTCACTCGCTTCCCCTATTTATTTCCACCCCCTCCACCTCTTCCTCTCTCAGGCTCGGCTTCCCTTTATCTGTGTCTCTTATAATTTCTCTGACTGCGAGAGTCAAGGCCCGACTGGTTCCTCTCACCCCGGTGCACAGTGGTTTTCTGTGTAGAATAATGGCGTGACCTTCCATTAACGCACTTTGAAGAAGTTCTGAACATTGAGGCCTTGCCATGAGAGGCCTTTTAATAAGTGACGTCGGCTGCGGTACACCGGTGTGCTTCTTTGAAATATGATTCTTTATTTTTTTCTCTTCTTAGCTTGGCTCTTGCTAGACTGGCATGAAACTATGATGGGAATTGACACAAGCTGCCACAGACATAGCGGGTTATGATTGAAATTGGATCAAAAACAAAGATGCATGCATATGTAATACAACACCTGTTTTCACATTTCAGAATAAATGTCATCAAAGTCATCAAAAATATAAAAACACAAATCTAAGTGACTTAAATAGTAATGAGACTGAGATTATCAAATTTTTTTTTTTTTTCTATGAAAATATTTTAAATGCGTATTTTCACTGTAGTTTAGTTTTTTTGTTTTCACTGTCATTTTTAGACTGTCATTAAGGATGCCTAAATTAATGCACTGACTAGTATAATATATATATATATATATATATATATATATATATATATATAAATTAGTTTGAGGCCATTTTCTTTTATTTTAGTTATTTTTGGAGTCATGAAAATGTAGTTTAGTTTCGGTTTTTCCAAGTTATGTTAGTTTTAATTTTTATTTCAGTAAATGAAGATGAATGTTTTTTTTTTTTTTTTACTTCATGAGGTTTATTGAATAGTACTAAAATTCACATGCCTGCTGGACACTTTTGAGATGCTTTTCCTTCCTTTTCTAATTTAATTTCTCTCCTCGTGCATTTTTTTTTTGTTGTTTTTTTTAAATTCTAGTCTTGTACAGAAATTCTTATACAGGAATAACTTGTAAATGTCTTCAACACATAATTTCTGGCGTTTATCTTAAGCCTGTAGGATGATCAAAAGGTCTTTAAAGTGAGAAACATTCATTCAGATGTACCCAAACTGGTATTGCACATGCTCCCTTTTCAAACAAATTCTCCCAAACAGGCGATAGCAGTCACTTTTTCCTCACTGAATGTGACATACTGTGTGAAGCAACAAAATAACAGCCAATCAGTAAATATTTGATGTACAGCTATGTGGAGTGGCACTTCAAGTCAATAGTTTTCACTCGCTGTGGATGGAGCTAGTCAGCAAAAATAAAAACCAAGTGATGGACAGAATGTCTCGTCGAGCGTCACATGTTGCAGTCATTGCTGGTTAGGACAAAACTGAGATTGACATGGATGAGAAACGATTTATCGCTTGTCGCTTTATCAGGTCATGCTTTGTTAAAAATTGCTGTAAAGGCCTGTTTCTGCATGTACTGAGCCTCTGATCCCAAATATTAGTACATGAAGGTTGGGTGGCCTATTGGTTAAAGATCTGGGATTATAACTGTTGCCAGTCTGATCCCAAGGAATGAGCCATGAACTATCACCATTATGCCCTTGAGCAAGATGCTACAGCTTGCTCCAGACGGGGTTAGTATTACTTATTTAATTATTTTTGTATTACAAATTATTTGAGTTTTTGTTAGTTTTCACACTATCATTTTTAATTGTATAATATAATATAATATAATATAATATAATATAATATAATTACTTAAAATAAACTTTAACTGCAAACAAAGATAAAAAAAACAACTTATTTTTAGACAGTTGGCAACATTTCTCATTTTCATTTAGTTTTGATGTAACTATAACTAAATTAAAAATTTATGAAATATATATTGACATATTTAAAAAAACTAATAAAAATGACAAAAACTCATCAAAAACATTATTAAAACCTTAACTAAAATTTAAAATGAAAAAAGAAACTATAAAATTAAAAACTAATTCAAAATATTAATAAAAACTATTATAGTATTTCAATGATACTAAAATAACACTAGAATTGTCTGATTTCAGCTTTTTTTTTATGGCAAAATCTAAAAATGTTTAATGATATTACATTTCACAGCACAAAAAATGTTATTTGTGGACTTTTTTTTATTTAGTTTTTTTTTATTTAGTTTTTAATTTAATTTAATTTTAATTAAATTTAAATTTAAATTTAAATTTAATTTAAATTTAATTATTTTTTTCCAGTTAATAAAAACTTTGAAAACATTTTCAGTACCTAGGCCTCTATCTTCAGGGTTTATTCTGCATTGTGTACTTCATGAAAATGATGCTGCCAGATACAGTTGTAGTCATTCCCTGACGAGTCTCTGCATGTTAGTTTTGTGTTAACCCTCCGCCTGAGGTGATTGCTGATCTATCCACACCAGCTGGATGATGCTCCAGCAGAACCTCCACAGAATAAATCAGCCCCCAAACCCTCCAGCGGCCGCGGCCTGGCCCTCATGCTCATCCAGCCAGCCAGTCATCCAGCCAGCCGGCCCAGGGGGAAGCTAAGGAAGGGTGAATAATCTGCTGCTACTAAAGCCCACCTAAGGACTCTTTGGAAAAGAAGGAGAGGGGAGGCTAATTGGGTCTGGAGGTGTGGAGGAGCACGGCCAGAACTCCTTCACTGTGTATCTACACGTGTATCGTGTCGCCACACACACTCTCTTAATTATGAACACTAACTGTTTGCTAATAAGACATGTGCGTGCATGCTTAGACACCATCAAAATCGGCATGATTGGAAGAAGGAAACTGTGCATAAACACACGCAAACATGCAAACACAAGCACGTAGTGGCACTCAGAGATGCACTCACATGTGTGCAGTCTGTTAATATCTCACCATGTTCCTGTGAGAATCATGAATATTCCAGCATCACGAGAGGTGCGAGAAACCTTTAAGTCTCGTGGAAAGGTATGATTTTTATTATTTTTGAGTCACAGGCAGCATATGATGTTCTTTTTGGTCTGCGTGTACTCGTGTACCTGTGGAGACGTCGTGAAGGGGTCCTCAGGGAGGTGATGTTTGTTTCATAGAATAAGAATGATGACCACTAGGTTACATAGTGGATCTCCTATTCCCATGTTGACCTTATTTTGTAATATAGAAGTAAGCTATTTACTGTGAATGTGTAAGACGTCTGATTCATTAGCCAGTATAACTAGAGGAGTAAGAAAGTTCAGTAAACAGTAAAACTTGTTTGCATTCCGAACCATTGCGTTTATGATAATGAATTACCAGTTTGCAATATCAAGCAGCATAATAGTTTTTGCATAGGTAAAATAACCAATGATACAAGAAGCCTTGTATTCAGATTACAAATAGCGGCGTCCACGCTTCAAAAAAGTTCTGTGAAAATCTTAGTTACATGATAGATTCTTTGGATTAGTGTATTAGTTTGTGAGTTTTTAAAGCACCAGGCTCTAGAGAATTGAGCTTAAAACAGCTTAATCTATAGCATCAGGGCTGTAAAACTTTGGTTCTTACTGTAACCTTTATTTTTTAGAGTGTTGTGCAGAGCTCAGCTCCACTCTGGCCACTTAAAGCCTGCAGGATAACTCATCAGCTTCCGCTCACATCTATTTCCCCTACTTCAATGAACACGCAGTCCTTTACATCCTACTTCACTCGCTCTCTTTCTGCTACATCTCCTTCTTTACACCACTCCTTTGTCTCTCTCCATTCCTCTCTCTTCTTATCCATCCTTCCCTCCCTCGCTCCCTCCATCCATCTCTGTTGTGCAGAGCTGTTTAATCAGACTCAGGAATATCTAAAGCCTTTTCCAATTAAGACGCCCCCTTCATTTAGAAATCTTGGCGGCACCAACTTCCTTGACTTACAAAAAGGTTTAATCCACCCGGCCTCCAAGGACCATAGAGGAAAGGGGAAAAGTTAAATGAAAAATGCTGCTTTTTTAGCTTCCTTCTTTTTTCCACTTTGAAAACCCAAGTGCCTGTGTGTATTTTTAACGCCGGTTTCATTTCAATGCAGACAGCGAACTCTTTCCCGCACAAACCTACTCCATTACAGCAGAGGTTTCGGGGATTGTGTGCGCGGGCTCAGGTTTATATTATACGTGCACAGTTGATGATGAAGAGTGAGTAGGTGTGCATGTGGGGCAGAGAAATTGTTTTCTGTTTGCAGAGTGTGCTCGGTAGTATCACGCAATTGGTTCTCTCTTTGGCACCAAGGAAAAAGGTTAGTGTAGGTGGAGATGAATGTTTTAACTGTTTGATAATCAGCAAGGCCCAAAACAACACTGAAAACCATTGACTTTCATTGTATGGAATTTTCTTCTGAATTTATTCTTTTGTGTTCCACAGAATAAAAAAATTGTACTCTTTGGCTTCTTTACTCCATTCTTTTCCTGTCTGTGTGCTTCAAATTTAGTAGTCTAATGTATTAAGTAATCAAATAACGTAGCACAAAGAGACCTTCTAATTTTCGCCCATGACCTTGGTCTGGTCGAGAGCTCTGCTCTCAAATTACACATTCTCTCCCTTTCCTTTTTATAATTTAAGAGTTCTCGCAGTTTCATGAATTACAATTCCTACTCGATCAATCTACTTAACCACAAACTTCCTCACAGATAGGCATTTGAGTGTAAATTACCCTCTTTTTTTCTCTTGTGGCTGTGGCAAAAAAAGACCCTGACAGCTACTTTGTGCATCTCTACCAAAATTTTTTTCTTTCGGCACAGATTTAGGCGCTCAGAAATTCCTTGGTATGCAAGACTTACACTTTGGATGCCACTGGCCGTGAGGCTGTTGGGAGGCAGAGGGGACGTGTTAAACAAAGGTAATTGAATGTAAAATTCGCAAATTGTTGCTAACTTCAGGCATTAACGCCTTATTTTCGGAGTCTGAGTTCCTGTGCTCCCTAAGGTAAAGAAGAACACCTTTGGCCAGCCATGTGCTGCCAGTGCAAGGCCGAAGGTTCACACTCACGCTGACTTTGGGCTTTGGCCTCGAACTTATTTGTTAACTCTGAAAGATTTAGAAATGTTATTACCGGGTGTCAGTGAAATTCAGTTTCTTGCTGTGACCACATGGTGTGAAAGCTTTTGCTTTTGTACAGATTAATCTCAGCAGCCCTGCTGGCCATCTGTCTATCAGACATTATAAAGGCTTCACTACAATTACAGAGCTCACCACGATCGTGTAATACTGAGATGTCTGAAAATGTCATATGAGGGCAAATGGAGCGGTGCGGAGAGGAAGCGAGTGGTCCCGCTTGGAGCAAGGAGTGGGTTGTTGGAAAGTTGGTCGACTGTGTTTTCTTACACTTCAAGATCACTCAGTATCACTCGATCTCAGGCACAAGATATGATGGCTGGTGTGGTGATGGGTTGGTGATAGTTTACATAGGATGAAACCTCATGAAACATTTACTAAATGTGCTATATTTTGTGCCCAAACATTTGTGATATTGAATAATAATGTTAACTTTTGTTTAAAATGATTTAATAAAGATAACTTTTGTTTGTTTTAATGCATTTATCTTCTAAAACTCAGCTTTATTACTATGTATTTAAAATACGGTTCTATCTATATCTGTATTTTTTTTTTTTCAGTGTCATGTTTCAATACTAAAATCCTTTTTGTTGACTTATTATTACTAGATATAAATGTATGGGTTGTCCAAATATTACTTACTAATTCTTATTGTAGGCTAATTCTTCCCTCAAAGTCATCACATTCAATTTAAACTAGAGACTTAAAATTCATAAGTAAATATAATTTCTATGAATTAAATTTAAAATTATACTCAAATATTAATTATGAAAAGCGCAAGGGAAGCTACATTTCCCTCTTTCTGCATATATAACCAATCAGAATGAAGAGGTAACCATTCAAACCAATCAGCTTTCAGTAATACATTAGTATGTCATCAAACGCGCTTGTGGCGATGAAATCAAAGTTATCGAAGGACTTATACAATAAATGAGACTGAACGACAGGGCTATATGTAAATTTGCCTTAATAATGGAGTGGAGGATGTGGTGCTTCTTAGTACAGGTGAGAAGATGTTAGATGAAATGGGGCTCTCTCTTCATGTATAAATGCTTATAATGCTGTTTAGTACGCTCCACGATTTGTTCCGTTGATTCATAGGATGTTGATGTGTGATTGTGATCTGAGAAATTATAACGCATCTGTCTGTCTAGGATTTATGTTAATTACATTTTAATGGGTTTATTGTGTTGTTGTCTTTAGTGGTATTAAAATATTGACCTTTTCACTCCTGAAATCTCAAAAATCATGTAATATTGTCTTCATATAGTATTTTTTTAATTAGCATTTAATTAGTGTTATATATATATATATATATATATATATATATATATATATATATACCTTGATGGTGCTTGATATTAGATTGAAAAGAAAATTAGTGCTGTTGCTCATCCCTAGTTGATGAGCTGGAGTGGAGCTAAAGTGTGATTACAGCAGTGAACATAGAGGTCAAATGAGCAAATACATGTGGATTTGTGTTGACAGGGTGAAAATATGACTAAACCTGAGAGATTAAAAAGGAAGAAAGCTGGGATTGGCAGTGATGCAATAGAGGGGCCTCTTTGGCCTTCATTCGCGAGTGGCCGTTTCCCTCTTCTTAAGCTAGTTTCCACCAATTACATCCATGTCACTGTGCATCCTCAATTCCAAATGTAACCGGAGCCTTCGGGGCACTTCTGTCAGTCACGCCCTTATTCATCTCTGAATCTCTGTCTATGTGCCTACCCTGCTACCACTTCTCCTCCATTTCCTCTGCCTCTATCGTCTGAGTATTGTAAACAAACACACACACAGAGTCCACAATAACACACAAAAACCAACACTCATATACGCTAGCCCACCCTCGTCTCTCTCTCCAGGACTCCAGGGTCTCCATTCATCTCTTCCCTCTCTCATTTATGATGGTTCTGCTATTTGCCTGACCGTTCCCTGCCCTCCCCCTCCATCTTTCCTCTAGACTAGGGTGGCACTGCTATGGCTGATTGCTGAGATGGAGATAAGGACTGGCACTACTGATGGCTCCTTGCGTGACAGCAAAGACAGAGGTGCTCTATTATTAGTGAGGACAATAACAACAACAGTGGAAGCTGTAATTGAATGAGAAGCACCCGCGGCAATGCGACCTGATGACAGGGACTGAGAGATCAAACGCGTGCAAAACCGAATGCGGCTTTGAGGGGACAAGATCTGACCTTTTGGGGCGATAGTGGAAGGGCTCAGGAAAATAGGACATTTATAATTAGTCTTGCTCGTAGACATTAAAAAAGTGGTTGGTGTCTCTGAATGTGAAGGAGAGATGAAGAGTGGCAGACGATTATTAGAATTGGTCTGTTTTGTGAGTGGGATTTGAGGAAAAGCAGACACCGTTCAGGGGGAGGGAAATAGCAGAAAGTGTTAAATCAAAAGACAGATGGGATGGAACGGATGTTTTATGATATCAACCGGGGCCAGTTTTAAGACAACTATAACTAACTGCACCTCAAACCGGTTGAACTGAGCTCTAAGCTGTGTCATAGTTTGATTTATTTCTTCATTTTTCTAGATTTATGTGCACAGAACTTCTGAAACGGTCACTAGTTATCAATGCATGTAAACAACATCTCATTGAGTCTTATTTAATAAAAGTAGTTTGTGTGGTGTAAACACTTTGGTATGCAAAACCTTTGGTTTGGGAATATTTTAACATGGAAATCATGATTTATTAATATATATCCACAAATCAAAAATTTGGAATAATTAATCATTTATCATGTGACGTGACTATGGATCCTTTATTTAAAAAATCACTGAAAACTGGAGTAATGGTTGCTGGAAATTTAGACTTGCCACCACAGGAATAAATTAAAATGTAATATATCAAAATAGAAAAGAGGTATTTTAAATTATTATAATATTTTACAATATTGCGGTTTTTACTTGCTTTAATCAAACAAATTCATGCTTGGTGAGCATAAGAGACTTAATAAAAATATTAAAACTTTTGCCTGGTTAGATAGATAGATAGACAGACAGATAGATAGATAGATAGATAGATAGATAGATAGATAGATAGATAGATAGATAGATAGATAGAACAATTACTTCTGGTCCTTGAATCTGATTGTCTGAAAGATACATTTAATAAGTGGTTCAACATAAAATTGCATTCAATCGTATAAGTTTAGAAATTCACTGAGCAAAGTGAACAGAATGGTGTATTGGGAACCTGTTTAACTGATACTCTTTTTTTTAATAAACCAAAATATGGTTATAGTAATATGTGAAATATAGCCCGCATACTTGTTTTTGATTATGGGACATCTATCGTAATAAAAACTGCATCATATTGCCAGAAATCAATATGTGCACTGAGCAGATGAGAGAAAACGAGGGAGGAAAGCAAGGTGTTGGTGAGACGACATAAAGTTGAAAAGTAAAAGCTTTATGGAGGAGTCTGACTATTATGAGGAAGATGGAGATGTTAACAGAGTTTGTGGAAGAGGTCAGGTGATACAGAAAGAGGGACAGACTGTTGAATATTGATGAAAATGTGATAATGCATGTTGTTTAAGTGCGGTTCAGAAAAAAAAAAAAGAAGAGGACTAGCCATTACTTTGGACTGGATACTGTTGGATGAAAGAATTATTTAAATGATGGTGAAAAAAAAATCCTAGGCTTTTGGCAGGTTGGCACGTAGCATCTCTGTCATTAAATTATTCACAACCATGTTACAGCGAGATGGCCTTCTCTCACTCATTTTTATAACACCCATGTTCTCTGCTAAAATGTTTTTTTTTTTATTAAAAGTTCCTCTTGCCTTGAGGAGAGAGAAGAAATGAAGTGCATGCAAAGGAGGAGTGGGAGAAAGGATGAGTGAGTTTATGGCTTATTTGCCACCGCAATGGCGTGTGTGTCTTAAGGCAATGTCTGTTTGTGAGCCGTACTTGCAGTGATGAATCTTGGGTATTGTAGTTTTGATGGATAAGTCCCATCATTTCTTTATCAGGGTCACAGTGAAGGGCACGACCATTTGTCCAAGTGCTGAATGCCACTTACAGCCAGCACTTGAAGAATCTGCTTTTTCAGCAAAAACACATCCTTCATTCCCTCATCAGGAACTTCAGAGTCGGATCTTAATTTTTGTAGAAACCTGGGCAAAATATTAGAGCCTAAGTGAGCATAGGGATTAAAAGAAACC
Organism: Spinibarbus caldwelli; assembly: GCA_039654775.1. NCBI lineage: Eukaryota > Metazoa > Chordata > Actinopteri > Cypriniformes > Cyprinidae > Spinibarbus > Spinibarbus caldwelli. The sequence goes on from CM077234.1 coordinate 25,718,665, forward strand.
TTTTCATGTTATTGCACCCAATCTTCAATCTTCAAAAACTGAGAAATAAAAAATGTAATTAAGTGAATAAAATGAGAGCATTTTATTCTTCGCCTTCCCTATGGTAAACATTCCAGTTTGGATCAATTAGCCACTTGTTAATGAGCAAAGAGGGGTCCGTCTCAATATTTTGCCATTGTTCGTTTGCGTTTTTTAATTAATGGGTTTTGAAGTAAAAATCATAAAAGTTTTAATTGTTTTCTTGTTTTATATTTAGGAGGAGAAGATCAGAGTGTTAATTATAAAAAAGTGTTAATCCTTAAAAATGGATTTAGAGTTTTAATTAAAGATGAATTTATTAGGACTAGCGTAACTGTTGGTTCACACATGACACAATCGTCCTTTCCTTCCACTCACTTCCTCTTACCTCTCTTCATCTTTCTCCTTCCATTGACTCTCCCCTGACTATCGTTTCTGTCATGTTATGTTGTGTAGTGGATATAGGCTTCAGATTAGAACGCGGGAGCTGAGGAACGGGAAGGGCGGAGGGTTCAGTCACTCAACAGGATTGCAGAGATTGAATTAGTGAGCTTAGAAGCAGTGGAGTTTCACAAGACGTGTAGCATCGCTGTTCTCCTTTCTGCCTCCAGCACTCTCTCTGCCTGCACCTCTTGCGGTTTCCCCCTGTCATTTCCTTTGTAGGTCTCTTTCTTTCCTACTCCTCACTTCTTCTCAGCCAAAACTGAAAATTCTGTCTTCATTTTCACACTCTTGTGAATTTAGAAACCTGGATGACCTTTTCTTTTGTATTGTCTTAACACAAAAGAGTTATTTACAGCAGGATGTCAAGCTGCTCTTTACCATACAAGCAAGATTTTCAAGGTAAAGTGTTTCTGAATAAAGTCTGTTCCTTACACAAAACTACTTTCATGATGATTCATGATGCCTGACAACCCTGAATATATAAATATATATGTAATATATGTTAAAATTATATATATATATATATATATATATATATAATAAAAATTAAATAAAATGTAGAAATAAAGGTTTTTTGGGATAGGTATAGAAATGTAGCCGATCACATGCATTTAAAACTTCACTGAGAATTGAGAACTGTATAAATAGCAATAGTATTATGAAAATGTCCATTTTCATTGTGGGACATGGAAGAGAACTTGGACGTTCTTCTGAACATTTCCTTTTGTGCTCCACAAAAGATGGAAAATCATATGATTTTGGAATGACATGACGTTGAAAAAAAATTCTTTCTCTAACTTTTAACCCTCTACGGTACCGTGTTGCCTCCAGGCAACACAACATATTTTTGTTTTTTTAAATAAAATGAGACACTCATTTAATTGATCAGTGCTGTCTCAGGGAAGTAGAAGTCAAATACTAATAAATGAACATACAAAAAAGTGGTCACATGACCCACAGGGGTCCATTTTGTTTCCACTTTCAGGGCATGTGCACATGTCACATGACTCCGTATTTTGTCCAATGAAAAGTGAATTTTTCATCAATTTCCATACATATAATTGCCTACAAAAATGTTAGTCACCTTCATTGGAAAGTAAAGAAGTATTTTCAAAAACATTACATAATATTTCATCAAATGTATCATAGGAAATTACAAAAAACTGCATGTTGCCTCAAGGCAACATTGTACCGTAATGGAATCGCATAAGGCCATGCAGGCATACTAGCTTAGAATACAAGTATATGATATTTGTAAGGAAAAGAGTTAGAATTATCTAAATGTATTAGAATTTTTGCATGATTTTATAATGCATTTGCAAGAATAGTAATTCTCATACTATATCTGCACATATTATGATTTTTCTGTAGAGTTGAAATGTTTTCTCAGCTTTCACAAGCAAAGAGGTGTCATTAGTGAAGTAGGAGATTTTGCATGCATGTGCTTGTGTGTGTATGTGCATGCTTGTAGGGATAAAGTGTATATTAGTATAAGGTTATGATGATTTTTCATTTTTTACTTTGAAACAACACTGATTATAATGTTTTGGTATGATAACAGATATAATAGTTTAGTTATACTTGTGATCCACGATGGTACAATGTTGCCTGAGAGCAACAGTTGGATATGAAATGTTACTTTTTATTAAATATGAGATGTGCAATACATTAAAAAACTAGATAAATCTGTTTGTTCAAGTATTTGGTTAAGGAAATTGATGTTTTCAGTAAATATATTTCTTTTTTCTGCATGAAAATGTCAAAAAATTTTCCGTTGTGGTACAATGTTGCCTTGAGGCAACAAACTTTTAAAAAATAAATAAATAAAAAAATAACGAAAATGTATATTGATATTGTTATAGTGTCCAATTTTAAGTAGGAAAAACATCACAAATAATTTTTTCCTCATTGATATTATATTCCATACCGTAGAGGGTTAAACTCTGGTGAACCTGCTCTACCGCACTGCTCTTTTAGTCTCTGTGATGTATCTGCTGCTTCCTAGTTTCTGCCACACTGCCTCAGTCTCTTTCTATCTTCTCATTTTCTTCCGGAGAAGCTTTTTGTAGCTGTGGTAAATTAGGCTGAAGTGATTAGCTCATTTTGATTACAGTGCTTTGCTTATTTTGTTGGCAGATGCCCTTAGCCATGGAGACGTTTTGTAGGTTACATCTTTACACGTGCCCTGCTTGCACAGCTGGGGATTTCACCAGAGAAATTCAGGTTAATTGCTCAGATCATAGATCTGCATCTCCAGCATGAGCCTAATACTGACTTCTCTGCTTACACCAGCCAGATTTTTTTTTTAAATTTTATTTGCAATTAGTTTTTATCATCTTATTTGCGTTGGTTTTTTTTTTTTTTTCCCTTTTTGGCTTGATTATGTTTATATAGTTCTTTCACCTTTTTTTTAAACATAATGAGCCGAAAACTGCTGTTTTATCTTCTCTGAGATTAATTGTGTCTTATAGTTATATTCTTAATGCTAATAGGGGTCATTTATAATGACCTCTCAGAGTCTAATGCAGTGGATCACATAAAAGCAGACTGGGGCTAGTTGTCACACTTTTTATTCTAGAGAATATTTCTCAGGGTATGTTTTTTGTTAAAGTAATTTTTGTGCACAAACAAAAGTCTGGACTACAAAATAGCTTGTGCACATATCTAATGTATACAGTTCATTCAAAACACGTTGACCTTTTGTGACAACATGCCCCAATAGAGAAACATGTTTTATGCTTCATTTGTCACAATGGAACCTGCCATTAAACAGGCTTTTCAGCTAAATTTAAACACTAAAATGGTTATGAAATCTAAAATAATTAATGGAACAGTTAAAATGTAAAAAACCCAAGACATACCCCAAAAGCTGAAGCAAAAATAAAATGGTACTGAAATTTTAGTTGAGAGGATAAAATTGACAAAAATTGTTCTAATTGAATTTCAATTTGAACTAGGTATTTGAAACCAACCTGCAAGACCATTGCTATATAAAACATGTTTTTGTGTAATTAAATATTCGTCACAAAACCTTCTAGTTGCCTCTGTGTCAACTTGCCCCGGTCTCCAGTGCTCATAGAGGCCCTACACAGTCTGCTAGGGCCCCTCACAGTCCATAATGTAAACCGCTCACAGTTTTAGTTACACTCTCAGTAGCATTTAAAGTGGCAGTTCAGCTCCTTCATCCCGTGCACGTCCTTACAGCTCCGTTCTAACAAGTATTTGGGGAGCAGACTCTCTACTCGCACGACTCCCGATGTAATACGGTGCAATATCTTTCTCATATTATTTTATTCCCCCCACATCTTTATTTTACGGTGGGAACAGAAGGCTGTGTGTGTCTGTACAAGCAGCATGGGGGAGCTTGAGAAGAGAAATTGTTCCGAATTGTAGTTCGTAGCTGCTATTTTTCTTCGATTTCTTGGGAGATGGGAAGCGAGTTGTGTTTAATCACCAGACCGCTGAGAATGGAAGGATCGCGTGGGCGCCAAGGTAAATGAGGTGGCCTCACGGTTTTCTATCTCTTTCTTCTGCTAACGCTCTCGGTTTTCTTTGGAATGACAGTGAAAAGGGGGGATTACTTCTTATCAGCTGCCAGTCTCATCTCATCTCTATCTTTTTTTTTTACTTCGCTTCGTCGCCTGCCACGTGCTTGCTCTCCTTATCTGTTTATCCTTAAACCTCTAATCTTCATCTTCTTTCTCCCGCTCATAGCATTAATGTCTTTTCTTGCTCTAATCTTGATTTCTTTTTATTTTGTCCTCTCTCTTACTTTCTCTCTGATTTTCTCCTGCACCGTTCTATGCATCTCATGGCTCCCATCTCTCTGTCTTTGGCTTTCTCTATCTCTTTTTCTGTCTGTTTCCATCTGTGTACCTGCTGCTGAGCACATTGTGCCTTCATTCAGCATAGGCATTTGTAAAAGAAATGTCTGCGCACATCAAAGTCACTGTCTGTCGCCTCTGTACCTTCAATCCAGCCCACAATAGTAAACTCAACAAAAATGTACAGAGAGAAGAAAGTACAGCGATATGATAGCTTTCCTGGGATATAGGCCAGGTATGTTATTTATTGAAGTCCCTTTAGTGGGATTGTGCAGATTGGATCATACAAAAAAAAAAAAAAAGGATGTGGAGCTTTTGAGTTTTTGTCAGCATTTGAGTTGTTGTTAAAATCGTTTTGTCGTTCTTTTGTAGAAACATTGACATTTTTCAGATTTCCAGTTAAGGAGAGAGCAGCTTCCGTCTAGTTTTGTTTCAAAAGTTTTGTCATATTTCATTATTTGCAATTCAGTGTAATTCGTGGCAATTCTGGTTTGAATTTGTAAAGTTTTGCAATTATTGTGCAAGATGGTGTTAACGAAGCAACTTCAAACTTCACTATACCTTCAACTATTTGGAGGGCAGTTTATTTTAAAATATATTATACTATATTATACAAAGTGTTTTATGTGTCTCAAGTTACAATAAATACATCTTCCAATATATATTAAAATAGTATTACACAACAGTGATTAACTAAATATTCTGTCATAAAAAAGGTTCAAATCTTCTCTGCTAAATTTGTGATCAGGTTTGAAAATTTTTTGCTTGTGATTTCCAATCAAGCTTTAATTTTGTCAAATTATATACAAAGTTTGGAAAATATTGTTTAATTGTGTGTATTTAGGATACATACTTTAGCTAGCATTTGGTGCTAACTATGAAATCAGCTATAGAGAAGAAAGAGAAGTATCACAATTTTATTCCATAAATGTGACCCTGGACCACAAAACCAGTCTTAAGTCGCTGGGGTATATTTGTAGCAATAGCCAAAAATGCACTGTATGGGTCAAAATTATTGATTTTTCTTTTATGCCAAAAATCATTAGGATATTAATTAAAGATCATGTTCCATGAAGATATTTTGTAAATTTCCTACTTTAAATATATCAAAACTTAATTTTTGATTAATAATATGCATTGCTAAGAACTTCATTTTGACAACTTTAAAGGCGATTTTCTCAATATTTTAATTTTTTTGCACCCTCAGATTCCAGATTTTTCAAATAGTTGTATCTTGGCCAAATATTGTCCGATCCTACACTCTAAAAAATGCTGGATTGTTTCAACCCAATTTTGGGTCAAATATGGACTAACCCAGCTGTTGGGTTAAATTTTTACATTAAATTTTTAACCCAAAAGTTGGTTTAGTCCATATTTGACCCAAAATTGGGTTGAAACAACCCATTATTTTTTAGAGTGTAATAAACCATACATCAATGGAAAGTTTATTTATTCAGCTTTCAGATAATATATAAATCTCAATTTCGAAACAATTTACCCTTATGACTGGTTTTGTGGTCCATGATCACAAATGTTTATTTGAATACTTTACCACAGAATTTTACTAGTCAAGTCAAGAAACATTTATTTCCCTGACAAAAATTAACCATGGTTTTACTACAAATGAAACCAAGAAACCATGGTTACTATAGTTAAACCATGGTAACCACAAATTAGCCATGGTTTTTCTACACTAATCATAGATTAACCATGGTATTTGTTGTAAAACTGTGGTTATACAAATGGTAATCAATATGCCAAAAAACCATGGTTACTACACTCTTACTACAATAAAACCATGGTTAATTTTCATAAGGTTTTTATAGTGCTTTATACAAAACAGATTGTTTCAAAGCAGCTTTATAGTAATAAACAAACAATGCTGTCAATGCTGGAAAATTCTTCAATTAGGAAACAATAAATTGAGTTATAATTACTTACATTATAGTGTCATTATTCTACTCATTACAGTTAAACCCATATAGTTTACTGAAAATAATTATCTTTAAATTGTCTTTAATGTATTGAACACAACACACATTTAGAAATGAGATGGAACTGACGCTGTGTTGGAAATGTTAGTGGCGTTTGTTTGTTTATTTATAAGTCTACCGGGCCAAAAGTACACCATAGTTAAAGAAACACTCATATGCCCTTGCATTGTGATTGACAGGATTAGATTAACATACTCCTTCAGAACTTTGTATAAAGGTAAGGACAAAAAGAGGTAGAGTAAGAAAAAAAGTAAAATGCATGTTTCAAGGAGAGAAAGATCTCTGATCTGAGTGAGAATCTGAAAAGGTGGAGAAAGAACCAAGACCAAAGGAATAAAGGTACGAAAAAGTACAAATGAGGGAGGGAGGGTAAAGTTAGACGGCGAGAGACCGAGAAGTACAGAGCTGGGTGGAAGGGAAAGGAAGGGTGTGAGATATTGATGAGAGAGAGTGAGAAACTAATTCTCACTTCACTCTGGGCTGGAAGATTAAGGAAGATTAGAGAGATGGAGAGATAACTTTTACTGCGTGCCATAGAGAGAGATCTTTGAATGGCTAATACCCCGAGAGAGATGGAATATACGAGTGATAAAGAGATGGAGGGATGGATCTAGAGAAGTAGAGAAAAGCTGACTCCAAAGACTCTTAATGGCAGCACTGTACTAAAAAGAAGCGATACCCTACTTGCTATAATGCCCTTATTGATATGCGCATGGAGAGAGAGGGGCCTAAACAAAGCTCTCATGTCACCCGTCCAAAAGATATTGCCGTAAGCCTGCCGAATACCTGTCCGAGCGGGCGAAAGCACACACATTAAAATTAAAGGGGGGACCATCAAAAGGAACGGCAGAGTCAATCCATTATGGGGGATTATCGGGTAAGCTTCTCCGCAGTAATGGATGTGGCTTTATAAACAAGAAAAAGCGAAGGAAGGCTAAACAAAGCACAGGGATTTCAGGAAAATAGGACGTGATCTCTGTGCTCCCAAGGTGGGGAATCTCCTCATCAAAGAGCGCTTAGTTGTGCAATACGCAATACGTGACTGCCGGCTGCTCCATATCTCTTATCAACCACTGCCCTTTGTTCTTGAACATGACCTTGAGTGGTCAGAATTAGTCGCTCTAGGGTGGGAGGAAATGAGAAAACGATGAGGAGGAGGACACTGTCTGGACGTCTACGGCAGAGTTACTACTTCTTGCTGAAGCCGAGCCAGACGACGCAAAGATGACTCCTGGAAAACGACCCTGAAATACAACCGAGCACAAAGCTGCGCTAATTAAGGCTGCCGTGGTATCGCTAAACCCCAATGCTGAAATACTGTTGCAGAAGGTTGTGGGAAAGTATATCAGCGTAAGTTGCAAAGCAGAGCTCGACATAAAAATGAATCTGTCCTCCACAAAACCCCATGCAAGCGTTGCTCGGCTCCCATATAGGCCTTTAAATCTCTATCAAAATAACTCAATAAAAACGCTACGCTAACCAAAGAAACAGAACGGCACTTTATTGAGCTGTACGCTCGGGTTGTGCAAAGCAACATCAAGCAAATGCGTGTCAGCTCGAACTAAAAAAAAAGAACAAGCCAAGCTCTGCACAATGTATTATATGTGTCCCCAAATAAAACTACTAAAGATGTAAAAGCATCCAAATAAAACCAGCAGGCTATTAGAATGACTCATAACATAGTTCACTGCAAAGTACATCAGCAGTAACACACAGCCCGCCCAAACCTGCCCTGAGGCTCAATACACATAAATTAATACATCAAAATATAGCGACAACGAGCGAGCCAGATCATTCCACGAATTTACGTCTGTGCAAACAAATCCAGAGAGCTTTTACCTTCAAAAGAGCTTTTACTTAAATGTGGGATTATTGATTGTGTGTGTGGTTTTATTAACCAAAATAGTTTTTTAGGACTTTTTTTTCCCTATTATGTTTCTTTCTATGATTTCTGTGTCCTCATGTCCTCTTGGAAATAATAATGCTCATCGAGTTGAATCTGGTTGATTAAAGCTGGGGTTTTCATTGCAAAAAAATCAGTATCTTTGTCTACATCTTTAAAACAAGCTCAGTTTACTTGAGAAGTGAAATTGCATAAGATAAGACTTATTTTTTGGCAATATCTACATATCTAATATACTGTTGAATTATTAATCTTTTTCTTTCCCTGTTTGACAATTGTTTGAATAAATCAGTGAGGTTAATGCTTAGGGCAAGAAAAACTGTTTGCCAGTGGCAAAAAGATATATTTTCTGAAAACAGGTCTTGTTATCTTATGCAATTTTGCTTCTCAAGTACACTACATTAGTATTGTTTTAAGGATGTTTAGATAAAACAAGACAAAAAAAAATCTGATTAAGATAGTGAATCATTTTGGAGCATTGCCTAACATGAGAATATGTACCTCCTGAAAATGACCCATATACAGAAAACAACAAAACAGGAAATGCGTTTGAGATTGGGGCAAAGTCATTAGAATTACAAAAATAACTGTCAACAGCTTGCTAAAACGCAAGAGGACCAAAGAGAATGAAAGTCACCCGTACAGGGAGATATATGCTAATGAGGCAGGGCGCACTGTGACTCCAACCAGGGGGATTAAAAAGCGAAAGCAGATGAGTTTTACAGTCTCGCTTGCTGCTGCGGTTCTTTGCTGCACTGTGTACCTAGTGTTTTGTGGAGTATAGAGTGCCACTGTAGCAATTGTGCATTTATGAATATATAACATAATCCTAGCATCCTTTCGCCTGTCATATATCACCGCATAGCTTGTGTAAGCTTTTGTGTAGGTACAAAGGCCCATGTACATCAGCAACCACCAATATGACACATCATGAAGCTGCACTTTCCCTTATAATGAGTCTAATTCACTCAGTTATTGAGCGTATTACTCTGAAATTCCACATCTTGCATAACTTGACAGTTGAATGGAGGCTTTTAAAGGAACTAAAGAGGCGTTTCGGCTCAGATGTTTAGCTTGAACATCTGATGTGAAGACAGCACTGCAGATATTCAGTAGCTTGCACTCTACTGTAGCTGACGCTGCAGGATTGTCAACACGCAAGTATGCTAACATTCCATTTCAGTGAGCGTTAGCGCTACCCTAGAGGTCTGCGTGAGACTGATTTTGCCTTCCCGCTCCTGCGAGTTTCATTCCACACCCACCCGCTCCCAATTTTTTACTCAGTGTCCATCCGTTCCAGACCTATAATGGTTTTCTTCCTACTTTCCTGCTCCTGCACAGTTTAGGTTCTGTTCCCTTAAACTTGCATTTTTTTTTAAATAATTTTTCCCCAGGTATCAGAAAGCTGTATATTCTTCTTGATAATGGCATAAAATATGTTGGCATGTGGTCTTTAACTACCATTAAACACAAAATGGCTCTTAGGTTTACATTTCCGTAGTAAATATGGTAGGTAAACACAGAGGTTGGAAATGTAATGAAAACAATATTTCTTGGAAATTAATCTGAACAGCCAATTGGTAAACCATGTGTTGTTTACAAAGGACTTTGACACAAAACACTCTTTTGGAGGGTCTGGTGTTGTTATTGTTAACTAAATCTAAAACATAATTTTTTTTTTTAATTGAAACAAAGCTGAACTTCAAAATTACTGGATAATTATGGCAGAAAAGTAACACTATTCTGTTTTTCTTCTCTATGAATGCTTGCCATGATCATTGATGCAAAGAATCACTGAGTCATTTTTGTTCCATCTAACTGTGAATTCAAAACTGATTTGTTCAAATGTGTTGGACTTCCCAACACTGCATAGCTGAGAAACTGTTTTTCATATGCATTACTAAAAGAAGTAACTTTCTTCTCTTTCAAACTCCCAATTTATTCATAGACTTCTGTTCAGACAGCCTGCTCCAGCCACAACTCGAACAACAAATATAATCATCCAACCTGCCACACAGGAGCTGGTGGTTTGTGGGGCCAAGGTGGGTTAGCAGTATAGTCACAGAAATGCCTCAGGCATCTCACAAAACCCAAAAACAAACTTAAACCCTTATTTTTTTTTAGCACCCTACAACACTAACATTCAGCTAGCACTGCTCTGAGTTTGTTAGCTTGATCAGTACCTCCAGCTATAGCGAATCCCTAAAGCCTAGAACTAAGCAAAGGTAGTTCTAATGACATATTGGAAAAAATGTTCTTGGCTACAGAACCCTTAAGAAGTAAACTGAGATATAGTAAGAAAGCGTGTGAAAGTAGTTCTTTTTAGCCACTCTGATCTCCTTTGTTAGTCTGTTCCTGGCCTGGTTATACAAGATTTTATCCCCACTTCTGTAAGCATCCTCTTTGGCATGACGAAGCTGTTTGAGTTTCCCAGTAATCCACGGTTTATCATTATTGAATGATAAGAATGTCCTGGTAGGAACGCGCATATCCTCACAGAAACTGATATATGAAGTTACAGTCTCTGTGAGCTCATCCAGATTGGTGACAGCAGCTTCAAAAACACTCCAATCAGTATAGTTGAAGCAGGCTTGTAAATCTCTGCTTCATTAGTCCATCTTTTAACAGTTCTTATTACAGGTTTAGCTGATTTCAGTTTTTGCCTGTAGGTTGGTATAAGATGAACCAAACAGTGATCAGAGAGGCCCAAAGCTGCCCGTGGGACAGAGTGATATGCATCCTTTATTGTGGTATAACAGAGATCCAATATATTACTGTCCCTGGTGGGACATGTAACGTGCTGTCTGTATTTTGGCAGTTCACGGGAGAGATTTTCTTTATTAAAATCTCCAAGAATGATTAAAAGAGAGTCCGGGTGCCATTGCTCCGTTTCAGATATTTGTTCAGCCAGTTGTTGCATCGCGGCGCTCACCAATGCATCTGGAGGAACGTACACATTCACGAGAATGAAAGAGGAAAACTCCCACGGCAAGCAGAACGGTTTACAGTTTATGAAGAGCGCCTCTAAATTAGGAGAGCACATCTTCTTCAGAGTTGTTACGTCTGAACACCAACCTTCATTTATGTAAAAACATAGTCCACCACCTCTCGTTTTCCCCGTTAACACCGTGATGCGATCCGCTTTGAACAGCTGGCAGCCCGGCAAATGAAGCGCGTTGTCTGGAATGGCTTCACTCAGCCAGGTTTCAGTGAAGCACAATGCAGCAGAGTTTGAAAAGTCCTTGTTTGTGCGGGTGAGAAAAAGTTCATCTGTTTTGTTAGAGAGCGCTGTTCGGAAGCCGCGTTCGTGGAGCTTAACCAGCACGCCGGCACGCTTCCCTCTTTTCCGTCTGAGCGCACTAGGACCGCTGCCCCTCCGACTAGAACATCCAACAAAGCGTCTAAATAATCAAAAACCGGAAAAAAATCGTCCGGTGTGTGTTGCCTTATGTCCAGTAGTTCGTCTCTGGTAAAACTGATAGTAAGAGAATGACTAAACACAGAACAAACAAACAAAAACAAAAACAAAAACAGTAAAAGAATGGGAGCGTTCCACACCACGACAGCCATACGCGGCGCCATCTTGAAGCATATTTAAATTGGTTTGCTGAAGAAGTTCACTCTATCGCTATTCAGCTAGAGGATGCGCCCTGTGGAGCTACTGTACTGCTGCTTTTTTCTCTCTCCATAGATGTTTCAGGGACTAGATTGTATCTATAGGCAACAATGGAAGCATTTGTTGTTGTATGAACTTACTCGAGCATTTTTTAAAAAGGCTTGAGGTTAAAGATCTTGGCTTCTTATCAAAAAGCTGTAGGTTCAAACCTCGTAAGGATTGATCAATGGATCGCACCCTTGAGCAAGACACTTTACCCCAAGTTGCGCCACAGGGGCCCTTCCATAATAAGCGTATTGTAAATTGCTCTGGATGAAACCATCAGCTTAATGACAAATGAGAAGTAATTAGTAAAACGAGCTATTAAAGGTCATTATTCTCTTTCAGGCTTTATGACAAAGGCATTGTCTTTTTCCTAATGGATTGTAGTGTTTAAAATGTTAAAATTTCTTGGTTAACCCGAGGCTATTTGGATGTTTTCAACTTCAGATATCTTCTGCCTGTCCAGCTGAGCTTCGACAGGAACGTTTACAGTAAGGGAGGCAGTTTATGGTCTCTTGGAAAGTACTTGTGTGTGGAGAGAAATAAACAGAATGAAGGCGCTTTATTCTGTTGAAGCAGTTTTATATCCTGTTGAGAGGCTGTGTCAAGTCTTTTATAAGAGACAGGTGTGTGTGAGACTAGCGCATTTCATATTTAAATTGGTTTGTCAATTTAACATGTTAATTAAGTGAGAATAATAAATAAAATAATAAATAAATAAAACGGGAACAATTGAATTTTAAGTGCTATATTTATGTTTTTGCTTATCTCAACTGATACTACAGGCGAACCTCACCACTGGTCTCTAACCTGGTCAAGATGATCTATAAGTTGTATTTTTTTTTTCAGCTAGTCAGGCTGGGACTCCAGCTACACTGAACTAACATACAGGTCCCAAAAGTGGGTTTTTGCAGTGATGCCATAGAGAACCATTTTTGGTTCCTCAAACCTTTTAGTAAACAGTTCTTAAAAGAACTAATTTTTCTTAGTGTGAAGAACATTTTTCCACTGTAAAGAACCTTTGTGCAATGCAAAGGTTCCATGGGTGTTAAAAGTTAAAAGATTAAACCAAGCAATTTTAAGCAGTTTTTTTTCATCCCAATGCATTCTTATGTCAATTGATACCAACTTTATGTTTTGGGGAATTGTTAATTTGTATGAATTTGTATCTTATACATTTCCATAAGATCTGCTACAATCTGAAGCCCCACTGATGGTCAAGTTTAGGTATGGACCCCCCCCCCCCCCCCCCCCCCCCCCCCCCAAAAATGTTTCCGTTCGAATTATATCTAAAAATTAGCATTTCAATTGTCTTCATTTGGGGCTTTTCTCAGCAAATATTGATTTCTTAATTAACCAGCATATCATGTAAATAATTTAATTAAAAATGTACTCATTTGACATCTTGACATATTTGCCTTATTAACTTTGTAGTGAATCCACACAAACATAGAGCTTTTGCTGAGTGGAGAGAGGCAAAAATTGCAGAGGCCATTCCGTAAAATGTCAGGTGCTGTTCTGAAGGGATCAGATAGCTTTTTGATGTCAAGAGCCACTGAGGCAGAAGAAGAAGAAAGGCTCTTGATGGGCATCAGGTGTAATTTCAGCAAATGTTTCCGCACTTTCTTACTCACCAGCAAATCTTCTCTGGCAACTCTCTGTCTGTGAAACACTGGCATACATGAGTTGCTAAAACCGATGACTGAGCAGAAGTTATCATTATAAGATGTAACTAGACAGCTTGAAAGTCCATTTTCCAGTGTAAAAATAAAATTGCAACCCTCCTCACCATTTATCACAAACGACTCAGTTAGAATCATTAAATCATAAGACAAACACAGAGGTGAATGGAAATGGGTTATGATGAGTAAATAAAGCAGTTATTTGCCAGTTTACTGGAAATGCAATATAATACTTAGTTAAATCTCAATGTAAGTGACGAGAAATTCAAATCAATGGTTTCTAAAGCAGATTCTAACAGAAAATATATATACATAATGGTTTACTTTTGGAGATGTTAACGGATATGAAAGTATTCTACTTGTTGGAAGACAATATTTTAATTTGTAATTTAATGCTAAGAATAAAATTAATTTAGCTGGTTTTAGGCCTTTAGTGCATTTTTTTTTTTAAGTGAGAGTTAATGGAAGTGATCTGGAGCTCATTGCATAATGACACTTTTATGATAAAAACAATGCAAAATATGTTTTTTGGCCATTAATATTTAATTAGCATATTAGATTTCTGAAGGATTGTTTTATACTGAAAACTGGAGTAATGGCTGCTGAAAATTCATGAATCACATGAATAAATTACATTTTTAAATATATTTAAATTGAAAACCATTATTTTAAATTGTAATACTATTTCATGTTTAATTATTCCAGACTTTTGATCAGTAGTGTATATATGTCTCGCCATTGGCAAAAGGTTCATTTTAGACGGCAAACACGTCAAATACCAAAAGGATTCTTATCTTATCTCTTGCTCTGTTTGTTAAACCCATTGCATCTCTTGTAGCCATTTATGAATTATTAAAAGCTCAGTAATGTGTGTGAATACTGATTATGTTATTAATGAGTTGCTTATGACAGTGGGGTCAGAGGGAGGCCATGTTTGCCATTTTCCCACTGTACTTTTAGCACCTAAGAACCATCAGCCATAATCAGATTACCGATGGCAAGATTTCTCCAGTAGGCTTGTGATGTGGGAGGCAGACTGATTGTCTCTTATAGGCTGTTTTGTAACAGAGGGCTCGGAGATTGTTTATCTCTTTCGCGCTTGTCCCGTTTCATCTGCCGATTGCTGAGTTTTCATTTCCTCTCCTCCACTCGCCCCGGCGGAAGCGCTCTCAGCGTGCTGAAGCCCTGCGCGGTATTAAGCCCCTTCTTGTCTTCTGTGTTAAAATGATTCTTTTATATTAATCCTCCAGACGGGAACCACCCTGAAGTGGACTTATCCTTGCCACTTATCAGAACGTGGAAACCATCTAGATTATGCTCCCTCTGTCCTTTTCAGTCTATGATCATGTCGTTTTTCACCCCTTCCAGCTTGTTTCTTGAGTGTCCCAAGAGAGGTGGTATTTTAAAAAACACCGGCCCCCCATCAACACCCATGCTGGCGTAGTCACGGCATACTGATCAGCAGTTTAGTATTTCACCTCGGGTAAAATACAATTGTAGGACGATGGATTTTATCCATTTAGATATATACATCTTCCTTTTGCAAACAGAATGCCTTGTGCACTATCCCTCTGCGCTTTGGCAGATTTCCCCCGTTGCTGTGGCTCTCAGATCTCTTGTTTCACACTCAAGCTTTTGTGAGGGAGGGAAGACTGACTCTCTCAAAGTCATTTTTGTACTTCTGTGCTGCTGAAGGTCTCGCAGCGGGGAGCACCTGCAGTCACCATACACTCCGCACAGCATTAGTTTGCCTATATATTTGTAGGTGGAGCTTTGTTTTTTTTTTTCTTACAGGGGCAATAAAGAGGCAAATGCTTGGCTTTTTCATTCCTTTTTTTTTTTCCCTTTTGGTCCAGAAGGTTGTTCCCTGGAGCGCTACAGCAAGAGAGGCGAAAACACATAACAAAGCTAGCTTTATTTATTTTCTCTGCCATGTGTGGGATAATGTTTCCTAGAGTACAAGTGCGCTTCTGATCTGAAATCAACTGCGGAATGTTATGAAGTGTATGTAATTTTTCGAAAAAATTATAGTAGCTCTGTTCCAAAACCTAGAGAACTGCCTTACTGCCTACATACTAACTGAAATACAACTTCAGAAGGGACTGATTTGGAATGCTTTACGTAGGAAGCAACACAGCTGTGCATCATACAAACAGCACTCTGCAATGCTATAATAAACATGCATTGAACACACCATTTTCTGAGTAAAATGTAGTTTAGTTTGGGTTTTCAAAAAAAGTGTAGATTTTATGTCATTTTCTTATAATGTAATTAAGATAATTTCTAATAGTAATGCACAGAATATCTGTACAGATCAGTTACTGGCCAATATTAGAATTTTATTTATTTCATTTCTGTTTAGTGATTAGACATTTTATGTAGCTATTATTTTCACACTGTATGTTTATTTATACATGCTCATTTCCCTGATATCTACATTTAGATTATCTTGGCCAGCATCTAATGCTTACTTAAAGTTAATCTTTAAAAACACTAAGAATTTAATAACACTGTAATCTTTAGCAAATCTCAAAATGAATGTCCATTTTTCATAATTTATTTCGACAAAATAGTGTGTATGTTTGATGTTTGATATGTTTGATATTGGCTGAAACATGAAAATCATTTTCTGCTTATTGTTATTGGCCATAATAATATCAAAGCATCCCTATTTCTGTCCTTTTTTAATACACCATCTTTGGATTTTTTTATACTGAACTTGTCATAGTGCACTGGGATTGTTTTATTGTGAAAGATACATGTGACGCTGCTTAAAACTTGGTTAAAGCAAGTTTTTAGGAAGCAGTGTAATTAAGTTGCCTACTTTTTGGAACAGCCTTGACGTTGAGAGCCCATTTATGATGTCTTACATGCCCAAAATGCACTAGGTTTTGGAACGGAGCATATATGTAGCATTTGTCTGCATGAATGTGTTTCTGGCTTTCTGATTGAGAACAGTGTTTTGTGGGTAGGTGTTATATGTGTGAGAGTGAGAAATAAATGGCGAGTAAGGAGTACGGAGGAGAATCGTAATTAAAATTTTCAGTCTCGTTAAGTTGGTGACAGCCTTCACTGCACCATGGATTCCGGCGATCGATGGAAAAGATCTGCCTCCAATACTAACGAACCAAGAGATTTTGAAGCCCTGGGGAGAAGAAAAATTAATTAAAAATATTTATGGCCCCAATTAATCAGTTCAGTGAGATACTCTGATTGTCCGTGGGGCGTATGGATGCATGTCGCGTGAAGCGAAAGGCAAGTCTGAAAAGATCTGATGCTGTCACGTTCTGCTGTTCAACACACACACACACACACACTCCAGTTTAAGGAGCAACTGCTCCCGACACCTTCAGTGGTACACTTTTACCCTGCATTGATTCTCCTAACAGCGTCAGAGAGACCACATAGTGACAGAGGCATTATGGTCAGTCTCTCACTCCCATATGCCGTTCATGTCGAGCAAGGGTACTCCCACCACAGATGTGACAATGTCGATACGCTGGTTTACTCTACGCTCTCAGCTGTTACCCTGGTGTCCATGACAATAGAGCAATCCAGCCACCTGCATTTTACGCCCCTCGCATGAGCATGAGCCATTATTGGATGGGCATAAGCATAGGCATCATTACACGTTCACATCACTTTTTGAAATAGATTGCAGCAGGATTTAATTCAGTGAAAGCGTAATTGTTGCAAGGATAGCAGCAGTTTTGTCACATAACTACACTTAATGCTTATTCTTTGACTGTGTATTGTATTATATTATATTATATTATATTATATTATATTATATTATATTATATCATATTATATTATATTATAATATATTATATTATATGCTGATTAATATTGGTTAATTGTATCAATATATACCTGTTCACTTTCTGTAAATATAGTTTGGTGTTGCAGTTTGTCTGTTGTAGCAAAAACATGAAGATGATACTTCAAGCATGAATAGCTCTAATGGAATTTTTTTTTAATGAAATTTACATACAGGTCAGGGGGCATGATTAATTGCATAATTTTTTTTCACATTACTTTCTTCATGATTAATAACACTAGCTTAATGCATTAAATCGAAAGCAATAAAATAAATGTGTTCATGTGTCAGGTATTCAATATGTATATAAATGGTTTATTAAAAGAAGCGGATAGGGTGAATCAGAACCCTAAATCCCTGTATGCAAATGAAAATGTTACCATGGTGTTCATGGGCAACATTTGACTCTCAAGTCAGGGTAGCAATGCGCTACCATATTGCAATGCATTGTCAATACAGCGCAGTGAAGAATAACTTAAAGAGGTTGCCTGCATTTACTAAACTGTGGAGCTTTGACTCTTGCTGCTGATTTGAATGGCAATGCTTCCCGTTTTAAGTATCAGTTGATGGCCCTTCATCTTGAAGCACAAATGAGCGCGCAGCGCGCTGATTTTCTGATGTTCAAGTTTTCTGTGTCTTTTTCCCGTGTCACTTGAAATGCGTCCGTTTTGAATCACTGTGGTGAGACACGAGGAATAAAATAAACGATCAGTAGTCATTTCTGAACTTTCTATCGTCCGTTACTGGAAACAAAATTACTGCTTCCCGATCTCAATAAAGTTTACTCTGTGAACTGGATCTCGCTCAGGACGCGCGTTGTCTGTGGAAATTTGTGGAAATTAAATCACTGAGGCATTTTTGTCCCGTCCATTGCTTATCACTGATATTTCTAGCATGAATCCAGCATCATTCCCAAAACTTTGCAGCATGTATGTCCGAAAAACGAAAGTTTAATTCAAATTTTGAACGGATTATATAGCCTAGAAAACACACAAAGCGTGCTCCCATTATTATCACTAAAAGCATCACTCATCAAAGTTCATCGTGATCTCACAAAGTTCTATAATCAAGCTCTCTAAACTACACAATGAATCTATAATGAATTTACATTGCATCTGCACTTAGTTAGTCATCATGAGATGATTCACGAGCCGAGCGTGCAAAACTCCGGCGCTTTCAGCTGTGAGTGAATTCTGAAAAACGACAACGTTTCTGATTGGCCATTGCGTTGAAGAAATCAACAGATATGTCTTTGATTGGATACATTGCTCAACGCTGCAAAAACACGTTGGATAGTTTTCCAGATGTTTTAATTGTTTGCTTTCATTTGAGGGTATTTAGCGCCGTCTAGTACCCTGTACAACCAGGCCTCGGCTGATATCAGAGATTCCATATCAGGAATCTCTGATATCAGAGATTCCTCAATGTCGCCCATGATGGTGTTCGTATAAAATATATACCACAAGTTCATTTAAGCACTTGAATTGGTCAAAAAGAATGATTGCTTTTCCAAATCATTGTGTGAATTTAGTTTTATGTTGAATTGCCACTTACTATGCTACTGAATTGTTATTTAAATAATTTAGTTTATAATCAAAGTGCTATAATTGTTTGTTTCAATTTTGAACCGAAGAAATATTCTATATTAAAATAATTAAGCATATTTTTAAGTTGCATTACAGTCCTCCAGAGAAGTCTGCAATTACAAAGTCAATGTGTTCAAATAACTTTGTTTAAAGCAAGATGGTGATTTACCTTTTTTGCATAAAATTCAACAAGATTTTAAATTCTGATCTTCAAAATGATTAGTAAAGACTTAGCGGTGTGTTTTTGATTTTTAATGTCAATTTATGAAGCAGGTATAAATTCAGAATCATTATATATTCTATCGTAATCGTATCGTACAAAACTATCTATGAAAACTGTACAATACTGTGGTATTTTGTACATGCAACTTAGTATTATTGTAAATGGGAATTTTTTTTATTCATTTTTACAAACTTACGATTAATACAGATGCTGCTTCATTTGTGTCTGAAATGTTTTCTCATTGACGTACCCTCAACTCAGAAACTCAGGGAAGAGAATAGAAAATCCCAAGTTTTCTAGAATACTTAGGACTTTGTGGTGAAGTTCATGTACGTTCAACACATAGATGATTTTTCTAACATGACTTTAGTGGACTATTATTAATATTCATGAGTCATCTCCATGACCTCAAAACCAGGATGGCTTCTTGTTCATTTACACCCTCCCATCCACTTTTAATGCAAAGTACGATTAGCGTTTAGCACAGCTATTACTTTGCTGACTTTGCTTACTTTACTGCTTAATTCTTCTTCATTCTTCAAGCTGGCAACAGCTTTATTGATTTCTGCCTTAGAAAGGGCTCTTTGTAGCTTTTTGTAGCCTTAAGAAATTCCTCTTTTTTTGTCACTTGGCTCCATCAGTGGAGCATAGGCTGAGCTGCATCAAAACACCTAATGAAAAAAACAAATATCCTGCAAAGTATTGTAATGCAGAACCTTTTTTGCTGAAGTAAGACGTGTTAGTTGTACTTGAACTATATGCAGGTTAATTCAGAGCAAAATTTTGAATCACAAATGGGAACTCTTTTCCCACAACATCCAGATTTGCACATACATTTGTATACTGTAGATGGGTGAGTAAATAGGCTGAGCGAAATATGCAAAGACAATTTGTGCCACTTGTAATTCTCTGTGTGCATAGTTTGGGGACTGGAGCATGAAAACGGTTTTATTAAGATACACAGCTTTTAAATGTATCCAGCATGGTTACTTGTCATTTTGCAGACACTTTATTTAAAGTAACTCTGTAATTGGAGGGACAGTCTGCCTGGAGCAGAGGCACTTAAACAAGCTGGTGTTAAGAGCCTTAGTCAGGGGCAGAGCGAGGTTAAGTGTCTCACTCAGGAGCACAACAGTGGTAGAGCAAGAGTGCTGTCACAGAACCTCTCCAGTGGGACACTCCTTCCTGGAAACAAACCAGCGACCTTTGTGTTAGCAACCTGGATCTTTGTAGCGTTAGACTGCAACTTCTTTCCCATCTACTATTAAATTACTATTAAACCAATCCTACATTAATGGGTCATCATCTGAGGTAGCTCCAGACATCAAATAAAAAAACCTTATTTGTTTGATATCTGGAGCTAATTTAGATGATGACTCAATTAAGCAGGTTTGGTTTTAACATTGACTTGTTAAACTGTACAAATAGATACAGAAAATATAGAAACAGAATAGATAAATAGATACAGAAATCTCCAACTGTTCAATTTTTATGGAAATTTTCCATATGTTGGTCATAACTGTATCTAACAGTTGAAAAGCTGAAATGTGAAATTTTTGTTTTCCATTTTGACTAATTTTCCCTTTTTACGTGTTAGAAATGCATTTAAATTCCAAAGAACTCTCTCTCTCTCTCTCTATATATAGTATTTTCAAAATAATTGCCAATTGAGTGACAAAGTTTTCATTGAGGCAAAAATATTTGAATGAGGCTTGAATATTGTCCATTGGGAATTGATTGGATTGTGAAAATCCAATGTTATGTAACAGAATGGACTCAAACCATATCGATGTTAGCTAAAGCAGTTTTGGTTAATATTTAATAGTAATTAATTTAATAATTTAATATTTAATTTAAAACATTTTTTGTGGGGATTAAAAGTTATGAACACAAACTATTTTGTTTTTTAGAAAGACATATGCAATCATTCACAGTAAGACCTAGAACTAGGAGTAATAAGTATGGCCAATCTGGATTTGTCCACTCCTTTTTAAATATCCAAAAAAAAAAAAAAAAAAAGAAAAAAAAATACACTGGATTTTCTTTCTTTTTCTTTTTCTTTCTTTCTTTCTTTCTTTCTTTCTTTCTTTCTTTCTTTCTTTCTTTCTTTCTTTCTTTCTTTCTTTTTTTTTTTTTTAAAGAATCCCCATTCTTGTTGTTTATTCTTTATCTTTACTTTTTATTTAAAGGCAGTTTGATTTCATAGAATGACTTTAAATGTGAAACATCTGTGCTGTAGCTGTAAAAAAACATGGTTTATAAAAAGAACAGCTGTTGTGTTGCACTTTTATTGTATTCAGTACTTGCATTACACTCAGTCAATGCCACTACAAATAATCTTACACCCTATTCTGCAGTCTATTAACCAGAAACTTGTCTCTACTGTCCAAATTCAAATCTGCGCCCAAGTTATGACCGTCTAGCCATCAATAATAAGTCAGCCAGTGTGGAAAAAAAGTTCCTATCTAATGAATCTAATCTAAAGTAACTGTCACTGCTGGCAGGAAGATTTCACTGCCTCTGCAATTTTGCTTCTTCATAGTTTTCAAGCTTGTTAAATTGAGAGCACAACAATCTATCAGCAGTTTCCTATCAACCCTATCTGCATGAATGATTTGTTTGGTGCAAATTCATCTGTTGTTTAAGCAAAAACAAATCCATTTTTGTATGAACCTTAACTGCCATGCACTGGCAAACGCCTGTTTAGTTTGTTCATTGTATAAATCGGCTGCTAGGCAGACTTGGATCCTGTTGTAGCACGGTAAAGTTTTTTTTTTTTTTTTTTTTTTTCATTTGTATAATCTATAAGAATCACCAGTAAGACTCTCGGCTTCAGGTTCATTTAGTTTAGCATCGGTGCAGGTGCCAGACAGCCGTCAATTCCAATGTCACTGCGGAGATTGGCTGATTGATCGAAGCGAGTCAAAGCGCAGAAGGTGAGAGAGGTTAAAGCACAATCATGATTGACGTGGAGGTAGCCGAAGAAAAGGAGAGAGAAGCAGAGGATAACATATAAAAACAATGCTGTGAAATGGAAAGGGACAGGCAGAGAGAGAGAGAGACAGGTGGTGAGTGGGAGGAGGTGACGAAAGAGAAAATACAACATGAACAGAAAAGCTTTTAGGAGACAGGAGGAATATTTGTTAAGGAATGAAGGCTTGTGTGAATAATCAGGAGGGAGAGGGAAGCAAGTCTGGGGGATCCTGTGAGGATACGCAGCATTTGGTTATACTTCAGTAGGCGTGTTGACAAGACCCAGAGCGCCACTACTGTACTTGCACGTCACAGCATTTACAGCGGACATAACACTCACGACGCATTACTCAGCAATTACCACAGTTGGGCGTCTTACACTTGGTTAATGTAATCCTTGGTTATCTTATCCATGTTTCACACAGTTCATACTTTATTCATGGTTAGTAATTCATAGATTTCACACTGTGCGTTTGTTAATGCTGGGTTAAAGTTCTTATTTGCATATTCATGAGGTTATTAACATTGATTGACAGGATGTGACCTGTTTTAATAACTGCTTGTCTGTCTGTGGGAATGTCGTTGTGTCATTGCTCTTGTCTCGTGTCTGCTGAAAATATACTAAATAATCTGTAAATTCTGTAAAAGTTGTGATGAAACGGAAGCCGTGGTAGTATTTTCACCTGAAGATTGAGTTATGACATTTGGATAAAAAAAAAACAAAAAAAAACCTATGTCTGAATGAATCATTCACAGTAAGATCATTAACATGAATTTTCATTTCATGTTGACTTTAACACATTTGTCATCACTGTTTCCCTTAAATATGGGTGCATGGACATTTTTTGCAGCTGTACAAAGCACATGGATATTTAATAAGGAAAATACTGAAGCTGTTTGTGATTGGTTGTCTATTGCTAAACAACTCACCATGGCATCCTAGAATCACATGCTATACATCTGGGGGAACCCTTTGTGGTTAAACTTTGCAAATCAGTGCTAACCCCTTTCAAAATGACAAATGTTGCTTAACCCAGGGTTACAACTGGCCTTTACCTGGTGTTTAAAAAGGCATTAACCAAGAGTTAAATGTAGTGTAGAAGCCCTTTAGAGCATCCTTCTGTAGTTAAAGCCACAGTATTTTTTATTCACTGAATGTCTGAAGCGTATTGCTCATAAAAATGGTTAAAATAGCCAGTTATGGTCTGATTAGCTGGCTTTTTGCAATTTCCAGGGCTCTAACTCATAACACACTGCTTTCAATTCAAAGTAGTTCTGTTGTCCACAATTCTTTGTTTTGCAATTATATGTCCCACAGGGCATCTCTGTGCACAATACACAACCCATCATGCGGTGTTATGAAGTTTTACCATTACCATCATTCAACTTACTGTTCATTACTCTTCATAAACACAACTCACACTGCAGTGCCTCATTGTTCATGTCTACAGAAATCAGACAGCCTAATTCAACATCACACTTAAACTGTAAAATTGCGCAGTTTCTTATGTATTGTGGTAGAAACAGCTTCATTTCCAGGTAATTGCAAAAATCAACCTGTGAAATGATGCATCACCAACTTGGAAGGAGCTTCTATTAGAGAAGTAGATGGCATGCTTGAATGCTTGAAGTCTGTCATTCATTTCAGCAAAAAATATACTCAAATGTTTTTTTTGTTTTTTTTCTCAGTCCTCAGTTAGGACATGCTTGAATAGGTTTTTACCAAAATCAATTTTAACGGATATTTGTCTTGTTTGCTCAAAAACAAACAGACACTTGAACTAGGTTTTGAAGTGTTGACACAGAAGGGAGGCTCAGAATGAGGTGCTACACTTTAAAAACCACTACAGTTGATTGCAATAAAATACATAGGTCACCCCAAAAATTATATAAAGTAAATTGTTGGTTCTCAACCTTTTTGAATCCAAGGCACCCCATTTTCAAAGACAATATTTGAAGGTACTTTTCTGGTACTTTTACTGTAATGAAAAAGTTGCTCATTGTAAAACATTACTGTAACATATAAAACCTTAACTGTAACATGTCAAATAGGCTTTGGCTTTTATTGGTCAGGAGAGTGAGATATAAGACAGGAAACAACACATGATCCAGATCCAGAGCGCCTCTGTATGCGCTACCCACCAGGCCTCTGTCTTCAGTGAACACAAATGAAATGCCATAACACAATTTTCCTATAAGCCTTCTGATGAAACTTGCAACATCTGACAGAACAAGGAAATATCAGCCACCTTGGCTCATATTGAATTCTAATGATGCTGCTGATGTTACTGTCTTGCGATTACTCATACGTTAATGAATCAGCCTGGCTGTGTGTTCTGCTACCTTGCCTTGTCGTTCCACTTTTAATTAACATACTGCAATGATTAAAGTTTTAACTTAATTATCTTTATCTTTTCTCCTAGGGCATCCAACCCTCTGTGGGAAACTGAGTAAAACGTTTTGCCAGCACCAAAACACAGAAGCTCTGCAAGATAGAGGGAGATACATAAAGTGAACACAAGTGACTTAACGCATGCTCTGCGTAAACTGGATGAAGGCGGTGTAATGGAGGAATAAGTGGGGAAGAGTAAACAGAGAAGAACGAAAGAATGAAGACAACTGGAAAGCAAACACGCCTTTTCATCAGTTGTTTAAATTAATACATCACAAACGTGCAACATGATTGACAGGAGACTGCTCCTGTTGGTGTCCCTCTGTTTTGTAGGCGGAGCCTGTGTCACTAAGATTGTTCGGAGAAGGGGAGTGAGCTCAATTCATGCCCAGCATACAGCAAATGGAGCAACTGACCAATGGGAGACAAGTTTGGAGAGGAATAGCAATACAATGACAAGAATGAAAGAACTGATTGGCCCTGAGGAAGTTGAAGAGCTGATCACAGCTCACCAGAGCCATGGAGCTTCTCCTCTCTTCACCAAGGAAAACTTTGTTGGGTTTAATGCTAAACCACCTGTACAAATAAACGAAGACTCTGACCAAGCTGATTTAAGGGTACAAGCCCCAACTGATGACATTTTAGAGTTTAAAAGGGGCAGAAATAACACTAAGAAAGGTGGAAGAGTTGACAAATGGATCCCGATGCACCACAGGACAACTTCTGGCATACACTTCAACAGAACCAGATTCAAAATCCCTTCAAGATCCAGAGCAAGTTCAAATTCTGCTGTTCACACTACAGCGGGTACAAAAGTATTCATTCCAGATTTGCCTCGGAAACTGAACCTGACTGGAAGCTTATTAAAACTGATATCTAAAGAAAACCTCGTACGAATTGTGAATTCCCAGCTTCAGAGTGTTCCAGGTCTAAATATTCCAGGTAAAATGAGTCACAGCAGGAAAAGGGATTTGATCAACATGGATCACAGTCAGGTGGAGGCATTCAAAATGAAAAAACAAGACAGGGTAGGCAATCCTGAACTTTATAACTCTGATAACCTGACTGCTGAGCTACATTCAAGTGCTTTTACAAATACCAGCCTAAATCCAGATCAGACCATTCACACTCTCTTTAGACAGTTTAGTGGATTCACTATGGATGTAGGTGAGGGGGACAGAAAAACGGAGGTGAGAGGTGCACCTGGCACTGCTTCATGGAAGTACAAACACTTTACTACTCACTTAGCATCAACTCCCCAAAGTGAGATCATGCCTGTCACGGAGACGAACCCCTTCGCTGGTCAGAGCGATATGGGCATATCACACACTCCGTCTCAGATTGACTGGGGACATCGGCCTGACGCTTTCAGCTCACTGACTGAGAGGAGTCTTGACGCTAAAAGAGAATCAGATCAGAGTGTTCGTATGCCATTCGGTGCCACTCAGAATCCATTGATTAAAATTTCAGAACCCATTGACAGCAGTCACATCCTAAAACTCCCACCAGATCCGGAATGGGGAAGGAAGGAGGTGGAGGAGAGCAGAGAGATGACTGTGGACTCTCGCCCTGGCAGAGATGGACGAGGTCTTGTTTTCCAGGAAATGGATGAGGATGAAGATGAGGGGCGGAATCAACAAAAAGGGGAAATCTCTCGATCCAGAAAACGACGAAGCTGGATCTGGAACCAGTTCTTTGTCATTGAGGAGTATGCTGGTCCAGAACCAGTGCTCATTGGAAGGGTAAGAACTCCTTATGATTCACTTAAAAAGATAGTTCTCACCAAAAAATCCTGTAAAAAAACCCTTACACCAAAACTTTGAATGATAGTATATGACGTTATTTCTGTGAAACACAAAGGAAACTATTTTGAAAGATGTCTTATTTTTATTTATTTATTTATTTATTTTTTGCACAGTGGGTTCCAGTGTTGTTTTGGACCCCATTGACTTTGACTTTATTGGAAAAACAGAACAACTCATTGCTATCAACTTTTAATTGACATTAATTGACATTTGCATTTATCTAAATAACCACTTATTTCTAATTGAATAATGAGGTGAGTTTAATCACTTTGGCAGAGGAAAATCAAAGATCACTAAACAATATGACCCTTTCAACACAGTGAATTGGGGGGAAAAGCTCACACTGAGACTGAAAGACATCTCCCACAGAACATTGTGCCTGGATGTTTATCACATCACTGATCTTAATGGCATTAGTCACATTATCCCAGTCTTTTTTTCCTTGCTGTCTTTGTCTATTTGAATCCTGAGGAAGCAGAGCTCTGCAGGTCACAGAATAATGTTTCAATCAGCCTCTTAATCAGCCATTGATTCTACTCTGTTAAAGCTATAGTATGTGCTGTGATGAACAATTGCTCTTCTCATCAGAAAATCAAGAGCCTGGTGGTGGAGGGTGAAAAATAACATTACCTCTCTTCTGTGTGTCATACTCCACTGCTGACCCTGTTTGGAGGGTCAAAGTGTTGGACTGTGCCCATGACTTACAGTACCAGTCAAATTTTAGACATACCTACATATTCTTTTTTTAGCCTACGTATAAGATTATGAAATGACAAATGGATGTATGGGAATTATGTAGTGACCAAAAATGTTAAACAAATCTATTGTACTTTATATTTTAGTTTTTGCCACCGTTTACATTGATAGCATGTATGGTGAACAGAATTCTCAACCATCAATTTAATTTATTTTTAATTAATTTTTATTCTATACATTATTATAATATTTTTAAAATGTACATTTTAATTGAATACTTGTTTTTTTGTAAATAATTAAGGAATGAATTTATACTGTATGTAAAAAGAAAATTATTTTTTTGTAGTGTAATATTCTGTTGTCCCCCGAGTATTTAACTGCACGCCTTTAGTAGAAAAGATCTTTAATATCATATTCAATATCAATATCATAATCAGGCATGTCCAAAACTTTGACTGGCGCTGTATATCTGGCATTGTTTTTCTATTTCACAGTTCCCACCTCTCTCTTTCTGTCTTTTTCTCATCTTTTTCCTCTTGTCATCTCCCTAAGCTGCAGTTTGAGTGGCTGGGGAAGGCGGTGGGGTAATACGTTGAGTAAATGAATGATGATGATTCTGTGTGGCCGCCTGAGGCAGTCAGACGGCACTGTGGAATAGGAAAAAACCCTCTTGGGTTCTCTTCTGGGACCGTCTTCCTGTCTGTGAGTTGGCTCCTGCAGCATTTAATGGAACCCCCCGTGCTGTTAATACCCAACTCCAGATCCAGACACATCCACCCAATAGTTTTAGACACATTTAATCACTGAGCTCAAATGGGACGGCTGTTTAGAGTGGGTAAGAAGACAAGCATTGATCTTCATTAGAGCCCAGTGGACAGGAGAATGAGTAAGAGGGAGTGAGAGTAAGCGGCAGGGTGAAGGAATGGGGAATTGTGAGACTAAAAATGCCTTGGGTGCTGTTGACCATTGCTACAGATGGACTGTATGTCATTAGAGCCAATATGGTGTGCTTAACAGGTGGCAATGCTGTCACTGATAGTTCCCTGCTCACCGAGCATCCTTCACGGTATCTAACACCATTGCTGAACCCGTTCGGGGCCTGAGCATGTGTTGTGTGTGTACGTACACACCTAATGCTCTTATGTGTTCTAATGGTCTTACAGATGTTTAATCTTGCTGCTTCAACCCTATGCGGAGCTGCCTGCACTGCTGTCTGTTGGATCAATTGGGGACGTGTTTTGCTGCACCTTATAACCGGGATGATTATGATTTAATAAAGGGCTGAAGTGAACTATGTAGCCCCGCGGCAGACGTGCCAAGTGCCACAGCGCACTCAATCTACAGAGTGAAGCTAATCACAGATTCAGCATTTGGAGCGTGCGTTCATATACCCATTACGGCGTCTATAAATACTGTACTGGGCCATTATGCATTTTAACATATTTTATGGTAGGTAACATCAATTATATGCAATTATAGTTATGTTAAATGATAATCAAATTGGGGGGTTGGCATAACAAGCATCCATATGTTTATGTCAGAGGACTCATTGCTGGAGAGCATATGCAGGGACTTTATGATGACAATATATGCTCCTCTGTATTCCATAATGAATGTAGTTTCTTCTTGATCTTAATGTATGGACATAAATTAACACATCTTTTGCATCCGAAAGGAATGCCTAGAATGTGAGGCATAGGGAAAACAAATTTGCAGACTACCATACCAACCTCATAAAGTCGTAGGCCTCCCTAGGCTGTTCCTAACAGGCGTAATTTGGATGTACAAAATAAAAGTGGCATGATTGAGATTTGGTACTTGAAGTGCTTGAAAACACCATCGTTCCTCTGTGGTTTTGTGTTTGTGGAAGTGATGTTTTAGTGCTTGGGGTCTCTTAATTATCTCTTTAAGTGTCCTAGCCCTTTACCCTCCTCTGGGTTTTGTTTGATTGGCTTTGATTGGAAATGTTGTGGTTTACAAATCCGATTCATAATTCCACAGTTGTTTTGCTAGCAACATGTTTGGCAGGCATTTTCACTATTTTATGTTGCAGGGGAGTCTGTGCTGAAAGCAGGCTAGTACACACTTGTAGAGAGTACTGGCAATTCTGTGCTACTCTACTAGGAATTATTCTCAACACTGATAGTTTTGCAAGGCCAAATTCTGACTTGCCATTAAATAAATGTTGTTCTATTTGCCTTTCGTCTTGTCCACCTGTCTGGCATTCTTTCATTCTGTCAGTGGTTCCTTTGTTCTGTCTGTTGTTCTTTAATTCTTGTTTTTTTTGTTCTGTCTGTTGTTCTTTCGTTTTGTTCATATTTCTTTCATTTTGCCTGTCTGTCCTTTATTTTTTTCTTTCTGTCTGCCGTTTTTCTGTCGTTCTTTTCTTCTGTCTGTAGTTCTTTTGTTCTGTCTGTCATTCTTTCGTTCTCTGTCTTTTTGTTCTGTCTGTCGTTCTTTTGCTTTGTGTCATTCTTTCGTTCTGTTCTTTTGTTCTTTCTGTCGTTCTTTGTTCTGTCCATTGTTCTTTTGTTCTGTCTGTTGTTCTTTCATTTTGTCCATCTGCCTTTCATTCTTTCGTTCTGTCCATATTTCTTTCATTTTGTCTGTCATTATTTCATTCTGTCTGTCGTTCTTTCATTCAGTCTGTATTTCTTTCATTCTGTCCTTCATTCTTTCTTTCTTTCTTTCTGTCTCTCTGTTGTTCGGTCTGTTGTTCTTTTCTTTTGTCTGTTATTCTTTCGTTCTGATCGTCTCTTTTGTTCTGTCTGTCGTTCTTTCATTCTGTCTGTATTTCTTTCATTCTCTCCATCAGTCTTTTGTTTCATCTGTTGTTCTTTCATTTTGTCCATCATTCTTTCATTTGTCCGTCTGTCCTTTATTCTTTCATTCTGTCTGTCGTTCTTTCATTCTGCCTGTCATTCTTTCGTTCTGTCTGTATTTCTTTCACTCTGTCTGTCGTTCTTTCATTTTGTCTGTCTTTCATTTTGTCCATCATTCTTTCATTTGTCCGTCTGTCCTTTATTCTTTCATTCTGTCTGTCGTTCTTTCATTCTGCCTGTCATTCTTTCGTTCTATCTGTCTTTCATTCTGTCTGTATCTCTTTCACTCTGTCTGTCGTTCTTTCATTTTGTCTGTCTTTCATTTTGTCCGTCTGTCCTTCGTTCTCTCATTCTGTCTGTCTCTGTCCCTCTGTCTGTCATTTTGTCTGTCATTCTTTTGTCTGTAATTCTTTCATTCTGCCTGGTGTTCTTTTCTTCTGTCTGTCATTCTTTCATTCCATGTGTATTTCTTTCATTCTGTCAATTGTTCTTTTGTTTTGTCTGTCTGTCCTTCATTATTTCGTTCTCTATCTGTCCTGTTGTTCTTTCATTCTGTTTTTGTCTATCTACAGTACAGTATCTCTCTCTTTATGTCTCTACTGTATCTATCTGAATCTGTTGATCAATCTGTTGATACATCTTACATTCTGTGTAGCATTCTGTCTCTGTAGTTCTTCTGTATCTGTCATTCTATCTGTCTGTCGTTTAGTCTATCTATATGTCATTCTGTTATCTTTCTGTCTATCTGATGTTCTATCTTTTTCACTCAGTACAAATTCACAAATTGAATTTGAATTTAAAATACATTTTCAATTCAATTCTGAATGGGATAGACAGGTTGGTAGATGTATTTAGGGGCAGTGCCATTTTTTTTAAAGCAATTTTAAATCAGATTTTCCCATTTGAGTACTGACTGGAAATATTAAGTGAGGACTGGAAACAGTCAGTGTAAGTTAAATACACAAGCAGCTGTGATGTTATGTAGTTCGTCCTACTGAATTAACTAAAATGAGAGGTAGCACAGCCATTAGTCCTAAATAATGATTTGTTAAATAGCAACAAATTCAGTTAGGTCTTCAGAAATCTCCTCACATACTTCTGAAACAGTTCTGTCCAGGAGAATCTCTAAACAACATTCGGAGCTTTGATCTTTCACTTTCTTCAGTTCATATTTTCAAATCCTCTCATGGCAAGTGAATCAAAACACCATTAAATGTGTTGCAAATACTTTATGAAATCCATTTAAAAACACTCACAAACACTTGATTTCTGTAATTTCATGGGAGCTCAGTTATCTCCAGTTGGGCGGCTTTTGAAACCTCTTCCACCAATAGTAATTTGATATTTCAGATTCGGGTCTCACTGAGAGAGACCTTAGTTTAGACTGGGGTTGTCCACTACTACTCTTTCATGCATTCACTCAGTTAAGTGCAGTTTGTTTTCCGATGTGTTTTGAGGATTGCCATGGATCTTGGATAAGGGTTAGGAGTTTATTTCACCATCGAGGGACTATGAGTGTTAGAGTTTTTGAAAGTGACCTTGTAGGAGACTGTGGTGATGCCACCAGGCGTTGTTCATTGACTGACCGCAGGGTGCTATACTTCCTTTCCTGCCGCTGGCTGCCCCATCGCTCTTCTGCTGCTATTTATCTGCCCGTGAGTCTCTTCACCTGCTAGAGGCCAAACGTGGGGGGATGGTGTTATGTTAATAGCACTGTAAAGTACAGGTCAGCCTAATAAAGTCTGTAAAAGCACAAAATGAAAGCAAATCAGATGCACCCATTACTAGTTTATGAAAAAATTATATGTTTGAACTAGGAGTGACCCCGAAATAGTCGAAGATTCGATGCTTCGATAGGATGAGCCTGATTCGACTACCAATCTCACAGTTGAATATTCGCAGAGTTGGATTTTGGCCATAAGGCGGTGCTCAATAAAATAAATAATTTTATTTTAAATAAAATAAAATAAAATAAATAAATCCAACCACTCCTGTGACAGATTTAAGTTTCACTTTCCATAATCCGTGACCGACAGAGGAGTGGCAGGGATTTAAATCTTTAACAAGACTCAAACTGACACAGGTAGGGTACAAAATTTCAAAACATTTCAACTGGTTCTAATTTGACTTTTGGATGCTGTGAACATTGGTGCTCAAAAACTTCAGATATTATCTATTCATTATCATATTGGTGAAACAGATCCGGCATACTATCCAATGTGTTTGCGCTCTGGAGAAAATGAAAATGAAATTTGGTTTATTTTTGTCCAGTGCAAGCTTGCGAATCCTCTCATTATAACACAACTTCATGAGATTGCACGATGGGGACAGCTTTTTAGTGATTATAAAGGCAGTGCTCTTTGTGTGCTTTCTAGGCTATACGTATATAATCCGTTCAGAATTTTTATAAACTTTTTTTATTTTTCGGTCAAATACAATGCTGCAAAGTTTCGGGAATGACATCCGTATATTTATGCGGGATTTAAATTCGAAAGAGTGATGGACGGGACAAAAATATATATGGATTATTATGTGCATTGAGGCTAGAGCACACTTTCTAAAGCATCCTAAGTATTTAATTCTAGAACCGGGCCTGGATAAAACTAGCTGTGTTCGAGCAGTTTTCACAGCAGCTCATATTCAGGCGATCGCATGAAGTTTTATGTGCCAGTATGCTTCAAAGCCGAAAAAATTAGCAGGATATTCGTTAATTTCCTCCGTGAAAATCTCTATACAGTTAGAGTAAGCATTAATGCACACGGACTTCATCGAATACTTTTTGCATCTGTTGATTTCATCTTATGTGTGGATTATTTGGTTTTATTTCTTCAGCAAATCTTCAGTTTCATCAGTTCTGATAAGTAATAAACAACATGATATGCGGCCGGCCAATGTTAACTACCTATTAATCAAAACATAAAACATTTTTTACCCACTTTGCATCTGCGAGGCGTCCGATACATATTTTCTCTGTGTCTTAACGTCAGTATTTATGACTGATGAATGTTTGATTACTTGACTCTTGGTAATGTATTTTGCCCTGCCCCCAAACATCAGATTCGACAATTCTGACTCGACTATGTAAATCCTTAGTCAGGGACACCCCTAGTTTGAACATGTTTTAAATCTCAAAGTCTCACTCAACATTACCAGTGATGCTTCATTCATTGTGTATCTTG
Source organism: Spinibarbus caldwelli (assembly GCA_039654775.1). Classification (NCBI taxonomy): domain Eukaryota; kingdom Metazoa; phylum Chordata; class Actinopteri; order Cypriniformes; family Cyprinidae; genus Spinibarbus; species Spinibarbus caldwelli. The sequence goes on from CM077234.1 coordinate 25,751,684, forward strand.
TTAGTGTTGCTTTTGCAATGTAAAAGGCAACATAAGTCATGAAATATACTCTAGAAATCATTTTATAAATGGGGTTTAAAAGTCCACATTGAATATCTAGAAAGGTAGTTTAATAATACATCAGGCACGTTTGTGTTACAGTATATCCCACAATTGTGACTTTATTTCTTATTAAATTATGAGTTATATCTCACAATGTTATATCTCAAAATGTGAATCTTGGTAAACTAAATAAGATTGGTTTATAGATGGAGAGATAGATAGATAGATAGATAGATAGATAGATAGATAGATAGATAGATAGATAGATAGATAGATAGATAGATATACAGTATCTATGAGTCTGACTATTTACTGTGTTTTGCACAATGACACTTTATATCTCACAATATGACTTTTTATCGCATAACATGACTTTGCCTAATATTTCTCAAAGTTGTGAGATTATAACAATGTGACTTTATCTCACAATGCGACTTTATAAATCCCAATTGTGTCTTTAATAAAATTCAGTTCATATGTAACAAATTGACTTTATATCGCATAAATGTGACCATATCTGAAAATGTGCCGTTATATCTGAATTTATATCTTATAATATGACTCCCAATGTGACTTTATATCTCACAATGTGACTTTATATCTCTGTTGAAACTTTATTTCCCAAGATTATGAATTTATAACTCACAGTATGACTTTACATCACAGAATGTGACTTTAAATCTGAAACGGTGTTATTTCGCTCTGTTGTGATCTCTTAATATGACTTTTTGAATTGTGACTTTATATCTCACACTTGTCTTTTATGCCTTTTCAAACTTTATCTCAATTAGCATTTGACTTTTTCCTTGAAGTGGAAGTGGGCTACTATAGTGAAAAAATGATTCATGATGGGTTGTGATGGTCCAATGTTGGCTTTCAAATCCCAATCCATCCCTGAACTGAAGCACCCTGTGTGTCGTGTCAAGAATTAATGTTAAGTATGTTGTGTGAGGGTACGAGCATGTTAATGTCCTTGTGCTCCTACCGTATGCTTGGGTGCTGGTGGATACTACAGGCAACCTGTAATGTGATGTGCCCACCTATCAAGCTGTTCCACTGAGGCAGCAACCTCTTTCCGCAAGCTCCAGGGTCCCTGGCTGTCATGAGGGATCCTCACCGATGATCAGCGAGACCACCTGTGCCGGTTCTCGCAAAACACACCAAGATCTGAGACAATCTGTTGATAAAACCTATAACTGAATTCAACAGGAGCACGTTTGTAGGCACAGAGCGTATTTTCGGGATGAAAAAGACGAGGTTAGGATGCCACCGTGGAGCTCCAAGCTGGTGAAATTGAGTAACCTTGGAGCATGTGCAAATTTCGTGCTGTGTACGCGTTTGCAGCGCTGGCAAGCTGGGTTATTATATTTCTCATTTCTCGAGCACTCGGGGAGCGTTTTGAATATGTTAGGTGTTGGCAGGGGTAGATGGTGGCTGTCACTGGCATTTTAATGGGGTGTGTCTCTTGGGGGGCCAATATGGCGTAGCATGCACGATCTGGCCACACACACACATACACACACACACACACACACATGGCTTGTCTACTTTCGTTCCGAAAAGCATGGCCAACAAGCTGTTCTAAAACACTGCACATCCAAATAGAATTAAATATCACTACAAAGCAAGGGAGGGGGGATAAGTAAAAATGAGAATAAAGTGAGAATCAGACACAGAGGGTGAACGACAGAAAGAGAGCATGCAGGGGCAACAGTTACAGCACACACACGCTGTGAGAGAGATCATCAGTAATAATTGCGGAATGTCTCTTTCGGAACGGCTTTGTGTTTTCTTTCACTCTGTCTCTTGCAGTGAAAATCATTTAGCCTCCAGGCTGGAGCTCAGCAGGAGAGAGGGAGCAATTAGAGAGAGAAAGAGACTGACAAGGAGAGAGAGGGAGAGAAGAAAAGGAGGGGCGCACAGGTAAATGATAAAGGAAGTTGTGGGAATGATGCTGAGATGTCGAGATGAGCAACCGGGTGGGCGGCGGAGATGACGGATGGACAGAGAGATGGGCTAGGAATGAGAAAATGTCGGAAGGTTAATGCCGCGGAGCAAATGAGCTAGAAATGCATGCGAGAGGGGAGGAGAGGGTCAACGTCGAAAATACAAACAGTGGGGTCCAGAAGTCTGAGACCATTAGTGAGAATGCCTCTAACATTCTTTGTTATAAATTATATTATTAGCATAGTAATTTGAGTGATAAGTATTCGGTTTGTCTGCTTTTTGTTTTAATGACAGTAAACTGCATGAATGCCACAAGTTTGTGTCCTACCATGGTCAGTGTCACAAATTTATTTGATTAGTGTCCTATAAATAGTGGAGAATCTTAAATATTTACCATTAATTTTACGCCATAATATTTTTCAGATGCTGGGTGACAGGTCATTCACAAAAAATGTGTTTTGGCATTGAAAAACATGAGGTGCAAAAAGTGGGAAAAAACACAGAAGAGTTGAACTCTTTAACTTGAGCATTGCATTTTAGAATAAAGTGTCAAACATGAGATGCTGCAAAACACGTGCAATGGTCAGTGACCACTGTCTAACAATTTACAATGGAAAATAACCTGTGTGACTGACTTTCCTCTGTAGAACACAAAAGACGTTCATTTTTTTATCATACAATGAAAGTCATTTGGGACCAATGGTGTTAGTATAGACAAAAACAGTTGAAATATACACTATATTGCCAAAAGTATTGGGTCACCCCGTTCTAATGAACAGGTTTGACTACTTTAGTAATTTCCATGAGTACAAATCTTAATGTTTAAGCATATAATGATATTCTAGGGAATTGTGTGCTTCTAATTTTAAAGCAACGGTTTGGACAGGACCCTTTTCTATTCTAACATGACAATGCCTCTGTGTATAAGGCAAGGTTCAAAAAGAAATGATTGATTTAGTCAGTGTGGAAGAACTTGACTGGTCTGCAGAAAGCCAAGTCCTAATCTAAGCTGAACACCTCTGGTTTGACTTTAAATGCAGATCTTGAGCCAAAAACTCTTTACCAAACACCAATGACTTGTACATATGGGTACGGTCATTTTAGACACTTCCAAAACTGTTGCAACAGAGATGGAAATACAATTTTTAAAAACATGAATTATGTTTCCATCTTTGTTGCCACAGTTTTGGAAGTGCCTTTTTCTGTTCTAAAGAAGGGGGTGGCCCAATACGTTTGTCCATATAGTGTATGTACAAGTCATTGGTGTTTGGTAAAGAGTTTTTGGCTCAAGATCTGCATTTAAAGTCACACCAGAGGTGTTCAGCTTGGATTAGGACTTGGCTTTCTGCAGACCAGTCAAGTTCTTCCACACTGACTAAACCAATCATTTCTTTTTGAACCTTGCCTTATACACAGAGGCATTGTCATGTTAGAATAGAAAAGGGTCCTGTCCAAACTGTTGCTTTAAAATTAGAAGCACACTATTCCCTAGAATATCATTATATGCTTAAACATTAAGATTTGTACTCATGGAAATTACTAAAGTAGTCAAACCTGTTCATTAGAAAGGGGTGACCCAATACTTTTGGCAATATATTGTATATCAGATATATCAGAACATCTTTTGTGTTCTGCAGAAGGGAGAAAGTCATTCAGATTTGGAACGACATGAAGGTGAGAAAGGGTACGTGATTTATTTATTTTGGGTGAACTGCTCCTTTAAATTAGATTTTGAACCCCAGATTTCCAGTGTAACTTCAGACTTTTGGCCTCCACTGTATATGCAAACTCATGACCTTGGAATCCGGTGAGAGGGATTCTTGCAAAATAAATTATTATTTAAAAAAGGAGAAAAAGCACAGCGAGAAAGCACAGCAACCAAGGAGAGAGTAGGATGCAGGAGAGAGGCAGGGCTAAGAGAGAGAGAGCGTGGTTAAATACCATTTTATTATAAACCCCTGTGGAGAAGAAATTCAAACGTGTTTTTGTTCTGAGAGTGGGAGCTGAAAGAGAGAAGTAGAGGAGAGGGGGAAGGGGGAGGATCTGCAGAGTCTATTATAAGTGAAATTCAAAGAGAAAATGTCTAAGCCATTCTCTCCTCTCTCTTTATTCTATTCCCTGCCTCTCCCTGTGTATCTTTCAAATCAAGATAATGCCACACACAAGCGCTTTTTTCTTCCTTTACCCACACTTTCATCACATGTAAACGTGAACTTATTTTCATTTCTCTAACAAGTGGTGCTATCACATGGCATTCTGATATTGTTTGATTCCTAACTTTGACTGTTATTCTCTCTCACACAACAGAGAAACTGCCTGCGTAACGTGATGCAATAATGTGACAAGCGATAAAAGCCATCTCTTGCATGTAAATCTTTGTGGAGTTTTTCCTCTACCAGTCACGACTGCAATATGCAACAGGATATTTTGATAATCTCTCTTATTTCTATTTCTGTGGTGTTGCGCTGGTTAGCAATGCCCACTGTGAAATCTCATTGGTTCAGAATCCCTATCCTGAACACTACTGTTCAAAAGTTTAAGGTCAGTAAGATTTTTTTTTAATGAATACTTCTATTTTGAAAGGATGCATTAAAACCATCAAAAATGACTGTAAATACATATATAATGTTATCATCTATCATCTAGAATTCTGAAATAAAAACTCAAAATTCCTCACAAATATTAAGCAGTATAAGTGTTTTCAACATTGATAAGAATAAATATTTCTTGATCACCAAACCAGCATATTAGAATGATTTATAAAGGATCATGTGACACTGAAGACTGAAGTAACGGCTGCTAAAAATTCAGCTTTGACATCACATGAATAAATTACATTTTAAAAAATATTAAAATAGAAAACAGTCCTTTTAAACTATAATAATATTTTACAATATTGCTGTCTTTACTGTATATTTAAGAAAATAAATGCAGTCTTGGTGAGCAGTAAGAGACATCTTTCAAAAATTAAAAAATCTTACAGACCCAAAACTTTTAAATGGTAGTCTGACTGTATATTAAACATCAAATGTGTTTTGAAAGGCTGATTTATGGAAAACCAAGTGTAAACTGACTAATTTCATGAACCAGATTATTTATGTGACATGAAAATGCAATATTACATGACAAAAATTATACTTTACTGCATTTCATGCACAGAAAGACGAAAGTCAGCTTTCCATTAAATGTGAAATTCGCAAATCATTTCAGACACACAATCCTAAGCAGACACTCATTTCATGCAAAAAAAAAACAAAAAAAACAAACAAAAAAAAAAAATCACACAAGTTCCTTCTATTTGCACACACTTAACTTTTCAATTTGTTGATAACACCTTTTGCAGTCAAAATGGAAAGGTTCCGGTGACAAAATGCAGCTAGCAGCTTTTGTCGATCTGTATATGAAACACATTAAAGTGTAACTGCATTTTGTTATGAAATACTGCATTTTGTGTCACTCATTTCATACGGTGCATGAAATTAGTCAGGTCACACTTGGTGCTCCATAGTGATTGTCACATCAAGCAGCAGTTTGGTTTTCACTCTTTTTTTTTTTTTACAAATTATATGCTTCACAAGCCTCTTTCCCCATGCATCTGTGAACAGTTAATATAAACTGTCCGAATTACCTGCCATTTCATCTTTCGTATACATTTCTTCAGATACATCAAGAGTGATTTTAGTGATTTGCCTTATGAATATCACTGCACACTTTTAGTCTGTTGCATGCCTTTCTTTTGATGGCAAGTTGTTCACTGAATGTTGAGAATTTTCACAAGAAACAAGGATTTTTTTTTTTTTTCTTTTTTTTTTTTTTTTGGCCCAAGCTGTATTCCGTCTGGTATTTACCCATGGCTTTTTAATTGACGGCCAGTTCACACAGGACATGCTCTTGCATCTACAGTACAAAAGAGCTAGACAGAAAAGAATGCAGGGTTTTATACACAGACTAACTGTCTAAAAATAGTGCAGCTGTGTTATTTTAGTATTATTCCACTCTTTATTAATATTTTAAGTTATCTTTTATTTTTATGTTCAGTTTCTTTTCGATTATTTTTGTAGTAATTTTGTAATATAGATTTTTTTTTTATATTTCAGTTTAGCTTTAATTTATTTTTAAATTATTTTAATTTATTTTAATTTATTTTAATACTTCAACATAAACTTTGATTTCAGTATTTAAAGATATAGTTCACCAAAAAATGAAACTTCTGTCATCATTTACTCGCCTTTGTTGCTCCAACCAGTTGCCGGTAGTCATTGACTTCCATAGTATTTTTCTTCACACTATGGAAGTCAATGGCTCCTGGCAAGTGCTTGATTGCCAACATTCTTCAAAATATCTTCTTTTATCTTCAACAGAAGAAAGGTTTGGAACAACTTGAGGGTTAGTAAATGGTGACAGAATTTTCATTTTGAGTGAACTATCCCTTTAAGTTTTTAAGTTTAAATCAAACTAATATTTATATTTTATTTTATTTTATTTTCTTTTAGCTTTATGTCACTAATACTGGTGCAGACTGCTAAGGGAATCCAAGAACATTCTGTGTGAACAGCAAATTGCCTGATTATGGCTCTGAGTAAAATCATTTTTAAAATCATTTCTACTAAAATCAAATAGACATGTTGACCCCCAGGTTGGGAAACCCTGGTAAAGTCTCAACATCGAAGAAATTATGTAACTCACAGGTTCTCTAGAATAAAGGCTTTAGAGGTAGCTCACAGTCAGTGATTTGCAGCTGGAGGTCACTCATGCTCAGACAGGGGATGCTCATGTGGAGGGTTAACTCATGATTATGTATAGTCCAGTGTGAATACAGTGCATGACCTTGAGCTAATATTTATTCTGAATCCTCTCAGCTGAGGCTGGCCATCCGCTCTACTTAACCATGCCTACTGCCTCTGAATGAGGGCAATGCCACACAGAGAGAGAGAGAGAGAGAGAGAGAGAGAGAGAAAGAGAGAGAGATGAAGAGAGATTACTGAACAGGGTGATGCTTTGAGGGAGGGAAATTGACCTGTGGCCTTTACTGTTAAAACATGAACATGCAGATCCAGATTTTTTTCAGGTATGCATGACTACATGTGTATTTTTCAGATGTGCATCTAACAGCCTGCGAGCTGCAAAAGGCACATCATCAATATTATAGTGTGAAGCCGGAGGCTACAATCAGAACAGGTCTTTGAACTGCATGAACTGAGCTTAAAAATATCTATATTAAGGCTGTCAATCAATTCAAAATCAAATGAATTACGTGATAAACTTAAGAAATAATCATTTTGAATAATTCATCAGAATTAATTATTAAATAATTCATTTTGATAAGAAAATAAAGATTATTAAAAGAGATTATTGTGGCAGGTGAATAAAACATTGACTATTGGCTGTGGAAGTCAATATATTGTTGAACAGAACGCAAACCATGCTGATTTGGATTGTGGATGCGATATTAGTTTCATCCCTTAAGAAAATTAACCATGGTTTTATAATAAAAGTGTAGTAACCATGTTTTTTTTTTTTTTTTTGGTGTAATGATTACCATTTTTTTTTATAATCACAGTTTTACTACAAATACCATGGTTACCATTGTTACTGTAGCAAAACAATGGTTAATTTGGTTACCATGGTTTAACTATAGTAACTATAGCAGTTTTTTTTTATTTTATTTGTAGTAAAACCTGGTTAATCTTCATAAGGCATATAAATGTTCACTAAACAAAATGAGAAGTTAACATTGAGTATCTTATATTCTTTATTATGATTTTTTTGCTCCGCCATTAAAAATCTGTATTTTGAACAAACCAATTGAGAGATTGATTCAAAGACTCATTTTTTATCATTCCTAAATGAAACGGGCTGAATTTGGAATTGCATACTAGAATACTACTCTTACTTTTTTGGTTATATAAATAAAAGCATATTATGGCAGTATGCAGTTTCAAATTCAAACGAATCAGTTGAGTGATTCAACGATTCTCTCAGTCAGTCATTTTGCTTCTGAATTAATCAGTTTTTTAAACAAATTGATTGGGTGAATGATTAAATTTTCCCTTCATAAAAGTTTTGTTCCCGAATGAATCAGCATTTTTAATGTTTTCTTTGCATGAATGATTCAATTCATAAAGGCACTTGTCGCTCTCTACTAGTGTGAAGAAGTAACCTGCAAAAAGAGTCACTGAAAAATCCTCTCCACATACTCAGTTATGATATTTGAATATTTGAAAGCATATTTTTATGTATTCAATATAAATATATAATTATAAGTTTTATGTTGAATGTATGTATCATTAATTTAAATAAATAAATTGTAATAATAAATAAATAAATAAATATATATATATATATATGAACAACATGACCATACAGTGCCTCCCTTCTTCCGCTGCGCTCTAGAGACATTATGTATATTCCAGACCACTGCGATTTGTGATCCCTGTTCTCGGCAAACCCCTTAAAGAGTTACCTCTTCAAAGGGTTTTCTTCTTTACAGGGAATAATGCATAGAGATGACCATTTTCAAAGGGGCTGCACCCTAATGGTTAATAAGCATGCTTAACGCTTCTCCAGGGACATTGGTGTTTGCTATTTTTGAACTGCATAACACTTTATATGCAAAGTGTTTGGAAAAGCACCAAGTTACTATTGTTTGTACATTTATTCATACAGCCTACTCAAAGTCATGCTCAGAACAATTAAAATAAGAAGCTCAGTCTTTTGCAGTTAAGTGATGTGTAGTATTTGGCACAGGGTCGCTCGTCTTGGCACTGTCAGACAATGGCATAGAAGTGAGCAAACTACCCTTTAAATGCCCAGAAATGATTTGCATCAGGATTGGTGCCCTTTCCATGCCTACATGCTCCCCTGTTAAAATTATTAAAGTAAATACAGCTGAAGTATATAGCATCAGCTTCAAAGCCAACCTATTAAAGTTAAACACATTCATAAAACAACCACGCGCTATTTCTTCATATTTCAGCTGATTATGATAATAACCACTGGTATTTGCATAAACTTGTGCCAAATAAAGATGGTTTTGATCATAAATGATGCATGAAGGAGGCTGAACAACAGCAGCAAATTGGAAAAATACTTGCTGATGATGTGAAACAACTACTCATGTGACCGGCAAACGTGGGCATAAGTGACACGCTGGTGATGGACGTTGTTGGGTGTTGGGCCAAGCTGAGTCAGATGGCATTACATCAGTTTCAGCTCAGCCTAATAAAAAAAAAAAAAACACGGACAAAAACAACACCTCGATTATCAGACTCAGCACCAGTAACTAACCACAGCACCCCTACTAGCTTGCTAGGATCATTAGTGTTAGAGTGTGGGTGAAACCAGGCTGCGCTGTGACTCCACTGACCTGTAACTGCAACTCAACCCCACTTGTGAAATCAACTGTAAGATACCATTCTCACCTAGTTCTCATAGTGCTTACGTTTTGAATCAAATTGGTCCTCCCACAGATTTGAGCATAGATAAATTGAACCTTCCTGTTCTGTAGTTCTGAGCACTGCACTTCAGAGGGGTCTGTATGACCCTATGTATTTTTTTTCCCCTAAATTCTTTTTTTTTTTTTAATCGGTTAAAAATTTTCAGCATTCCATTTTAAAAGTTTGTTTACAATTTAGTAATTAAAAAGCATGTCTAAATAAAATTGAAATCATGAAGCTTTTAACATACAATTGAACATCAGTTTATTAAAAGTTTAGCAAAAATTGCATTTTTAGCGCCCTGTTAAATCCTTATTTATTTATTTTATGCTTTTGCTAGGTTTCCCTTTTTTAATGCTTGTAATAAGCTTTAAAAATTTCTAAATGGAACAATTTAAAAATGTATACATTTTTATAATTGGGCCCTATGAAATGTTTTTTTTTTTTTTCTCCGAAAAAAGTCATGTGGGGAAGTCGTGGCCTAATGGTTAGAGAGTTGGGCTTGTAACCTGAAGGTTGCCGGTTCGATTCTCACACCGGCAGGAATTGAAGGTGGGGATTGTGAATGAACAGCACTCTCTCTGCCTTCGATACCATGACTGAGGTGCCCTTGAGCAAGGCACCGAACCCCCAATTGCTCCCCGGGCGCTGGAGCAATGGCTGCCTACTGCTCCGGGTGTGTGCGCGTTTGTTCACTATTCACTGCTGTGTGTGTGCACTTGGATGGGTTAAATGCAGAGCACCAATTTCGAGTATGGGTCACCGTACTTGAGGGAAAGGGAAAGGAAAGGGAAGTGGTATGTGGCCAAGTATGGTGACCCAAACATTTAACCCATCCAAGTGCACACACACAGTAGTGAACGTACACCTGGAGCAGTGGGCAGCCAATGCTGCGGCGCCCGGGGAGCAGTTGGGGGTTTTGGTGCCTTGCTCAAGGGTCTCACCTCAGTCGTGGTATTGAGGGTACACCTACAATCCCTGTCGGACCTGAGACTCGAACCCACGACCTTTGGGTTACAAGTCCGACTCTCTATCCATTAGGCCACGACTGCCCTTCTTAAAGTAATAATAATATTGACAATACGTCACGACTTTCACTTTCATTTCACTTTAAATTCTGTGATCTGTTTTAATTATAATTTAATACAAATCTCTTATCAAAAATGATGGTAATCAAATTAAAGCATAAAACATAAGATTTTTTATTATGCTAGTAAACTGAAATCCAATCTTACAATTCCTTTCATTATTAATTGGCAAACCTTATTTTTTAGGTTTATTGATAGAATTCAAACATGGAAGTGAAACTGTGTAATATTCATTAAAGAATATAGATTAAAAATTGTATGATGATTATTATTATTACTTTAAGAAGTACATTCTACTGTACAATAGTAATATATTTTTGACACAATTTCTTGACACAAAAAACATTTATTTTGATGGGTTGTCTTGACCTTTAAGTTTCTGTGTTTCTATGATATGACGATAGTTTTAATCAAATAATGAAATGGTGAAATACTCATAATATGAGCTGAGAGCAGCTCTGGAGATGAAGTTCATATGTTCACATGATGAGACAGCAGACACTGAAAACACCACAAGTGTCATGTTTGCTTGAGTATATGTGTTAGACAAAACTGTGCTGTTCATTCACACAGAAACACACAGAATATACTTTATTTAAAATAGTCTTTTTGCACTTTAATATTCAGAGACAGTAGTCCATATCACGATTTGATCAAGTATAGAGCCATACTTTTGATTTATCAGTCCAAAATTTGCCGTGTTATACTGTAAATTCCATTTTCTGACTGATTTCCATGATTCTTAGAGCCCCAAGTCTGGTGCTTGGGTGTTACGGTGTCAGGCTATGCCAGGGTAAACAGCTTTAATAATGCGGTCAGTGCGTCTGGGCTGGCAGGGCTGATGTTAATTATGTGTCAGTGGATAGATAAGGGCTCCTGTAAAGCTCTGTGTCGGCCCCACAGTCATAGACTCTCAGCTGGGCCTTGGGGCTGCAGGTGCGGAGCCGCCTGGCAGAGGAGATCCAGTGAGAGATGCGAGGTTGGTTCTAGCTGGGGGCCAGACAGATGGAAGGTCAGTCTGGGTGAGAAGACACAGTCAACGCCTGCTCTTAGTCATGCAGCAGGGCCAAGAGTGGAGAGTTAGCCAAGCAAGGTCACCCCGATTTGGAATTCTCCCACACTGCACCTGCGAAAGAGACCTGTCACTGTGCCAGAACAGAAATAACATAGATGTGTAATAGATTGTCTGGATTTGTCATTTGACTTGTTTTGCGAGATATGCCCTGAAGCCTTTAAGTGAAAGTTATGAAGCTGCTTTAGTGAATCTTTCAATACTGATATGCTTTCTGGCAGCCTTCATTTTCATGGGCACACAATTTTGTGTATAAACAGTTTTCACTCAGAAATTGCTAGTAAATTTTATGAACAATTACAAAGAAACGCAAGTAACAAATCTGAATTAAGCATGAAATTTTTCATTAGAAAACTGAAATAGTATTTTCTTGTAAAACATACTCCTATAATCTATTATTAGCAAATTTGAAAAATAATTTATTGTTTTTATTTGTTGGTCTATATATTTACTTACTTTTTTACGTATTTTCATTGTTAAATTTTCATTTGTAATATTTTTTTAAATCATTTTTAATAAATTTTATTAAAATGTTATATATTATATATTATATTATATTATATTATACGTACTATTATATTATGTTACTATTTATTTATTTCTACTATTAATATATTGGCTTTTTTTGACAAGATAGTGGAGAGGTGACAGGAAAATATAGAGACTGAGACATAACCCTGTTTTAATTCACAAGATGTTTAGTGTGAGACTGTATCTATAAAGGTTTGTCATATAGTTGAGGGAGCCAAAGCAAAAGTACCATCTCAATGCTGCTAGTGAGTCATGTGTTGTTGAGCTTCTCTGAGGAGAAGCGCACAAGCTTCATCTTCCTCACTCAGACGTGAAGGAGCCGAGGATTCTCTCCCATCAGCCTTAAAGCCTTTGATAAGATTCCCCGGTGGCAAAGGGGGATTGAAACTCATAACACGCTGAGATCTGTGTGTATCGGAGTGTGTGTTTCTGTAATGGTTATGTGTGTAGATGGCCTCTCGGTATCCAGGCCACCGCATTGCTGTTTAGAGCAGTCAAAACCTATTTCACATGATGGCTGAAGTGCCTTTTTCTCAAATACTGTTTCTCCCAACTCGCGGGGCGCTAAATAAATCTGCCCAGGAAAACACATTCATTAGGTTAATGCACAGATGCGAAATACATTTTTTTTTTTTTTTTCCCCTCGCCCAATGTTTTATGATTTATTGTGGTGCAGGAATGTGAAATTGAGTATACCCGAATAAGTTATTTAAGTGATTTAGAGGTTGACACTGAATATTTTTTTTCCCCACAGTTCATGATTTATGGTTATTGCAAAAATATGAAATTGACTATATGAGTATAAGAACATTACTTTATAATATAAGTAATTTAGTTGATTTAGAGGCCTAATGATAATGCCCATGTATACAAAAGAAGCCGAGAATCTGTCCTTGAAACAGGATGTCTGCCAAGACTTTACATGGCTAATTTGAATGCATATTATGGTCAGCTGTATGTCGCTGCATAAATTAGACTTTTCTGATGCGATTTCATGTATAATTCAGTTGCTTTTCAAAATGTCTTGTTTTTGAATCAACTGCCTCTTTGATAAGTCTTTTATTAAGGTGTCGGCCGGGTTCAGCTGTGTAGATATTAGACCTCATTTAGTACCGATATTCTAATCTCGCTAGGGCCAATAATGGTGCAACTGTTTAAAATCATGCTTGTTTTTTTTTTTGTTAATGTGGACAGGCATCTGGTTGGCGGTCAGTGTGTGTGCGGTTGTGCATCACGCTGTGTGTCTGTCCTTGAGGACGTGTGTGTGTTTGTTTTGAGCCGTGTCACTCCGTCGGTGTTATTGGACGTGTAAATCACAAGGAGTGTCGGCGGAGGTCACGTCGATCAGGTCAGTGCCAGGGACAAAAGGACACGCTCCTCTCATTCTCCATGACTACACAGAGGGGATTCTCAGCGTCTTTCATCATCCCGCCATCGCCAGCCTTGACGATAGCGGCAGCTTCATTAAGGGCCTCGTTAAGTCCTGTCGTTAAGGCAGGTCATTAAGGCCCTTCGTTAAGAACCCCGGGCTTGGAACGGCAAACCGCTGGCAGACTTGACTGACCGAGAGCTCAAAGCAGAATTAATGGATGGAATCAGGAATTCCAGAGCCACAACACAGCAATGGCTGATTACCAACTGTAGCTGAGGTACTGACTAACACCTGGTATTAACATCCGTTTTGGGCAGTCTGATCACAAGTGGTCTGCGCTAAATGGTGTGAGGTCCAAAACGTTTTGTGACTTAGTAAATAGCACATATTTACCAGCCTGATCTCATTCGTTTTCACAGAGAGTGACAATGAACATTTACATGTATACATCCATTAAAAAAGTTTTTTTTTTTTTTTTTTTTGAAAGAAATTAATACTTTTATTCAGCAAGAATGCATTAAATTGAAAATTTCTATTCATCAAAGAATCCTGAAAAAAGTATCATGGTTTCCACAAAAATATTAAACATGGATAATAATAAGAAATGTTTCCAAATGTTTGCATATTACTGCTGCTGACAGGACATCACAGGAATAAAGTATAATTTAAAATATATTCAGTTATTTTATATATATTTTATATATACTATATATTCAGTTAAAACGGTTATTTTAAATCGTATTAAAAATATGTATGCTCAGAAATGTCTATATAATTTTAGATAGATAGATAGATAGATGGATAGATATATAGATAGATCGATTGCCCAATCCTATGATTCATAAATATTTGTACATTTTTAAAGTTGTTTATATGGAAAATGTGCATTTTAGTCAATTAATGAGGCATCTTTTGCTGATAAGGTAGCATATGAAAATTTGGTAACACTTTACAATAAGGTTCATTAGTTAACATTAGTTAACAACATTAGTTAACATGAACTAAGAATGAACAATATCTCTACAGCATTTATTAATCTTAGTTAATGTTAATTTCAGCATTTACTAATGCATTATTAAAATCACGTTGTGTTTGTTAACATTAGTTAATGCACTATGAACTAACAATGAACAACTCTTATTTTTATTAACTAACGTTAACAAAGATGAATAAATACTGTAATAAATGTATCGATCATTGTTTGTTAGTTAATACATTAACTAATGTTAACAAATGACACCTTATTGTAAAGTGTTACCGAAAATTTATATATACTATAACCACACTTATATGTATGATGACATAACGCTGCATGATACACTGTACATGCACAAGACTGCGTGGAATGTCTTGGATTTACAACAGCATTAAATGATGCAGATCAAGTGAAGATCATCCAAAAATACTTTATATAGGAGCTAAAATAACAATGAGCATTTTATTCAAAACAGCATGTTTGCAGTAGATTTGGTATACTTGAGTATATTTAGTATAATGTGCAATAAGTAATAATGTGATGACTTGTGCCTTTTTGCAATTCCAAACATGTAGTGTCATCCTGACTTAATAAGTGGTATATGTAGCCCTGAAATCAAAGACCCTGCAGTGGTTTGTGACAGTGACTTGTCTCAGCTGACCAGCTGTCATCAGATAACCCAGAACGGATTTAATAACAGGTATAAACAGAGACTAAGCTGAGGTTTTGACTATTGGTGGTCATTAAAAATCTCAGGGTGCTTTTTGAAGAGTAGGTATGTAACCAGTGTGCCCTGGTCAAATTGGCCTCACTCCATCATGGCCTCCTAATCATCCATATAATTGGCTACTTCACACTGTTGCCTCTCCACTGATAACTGGTGTGTGGCGGGAGTTCTGGCACAATAAGGCTGCTGTTGCATTATCCAGGTAGAGGCCGATTGTGGAAACCCCCACCACCATCACTCCTTCAAAATGCTTTGAGCAAAATTTAGTAAAAAGCTATATTAATGTAAAAGATTATGTGTTTGTTTATTATGATTGGCCTCAGGAAAATATAATTATTTTATGAATTATATTACTTTTATTTAATATTAATTAACAAAAAATAGTTATTATTGTGCATGTCCAAGTTTAAGTTGTTTATTTGTCATTTGCACAGCTTACACAGGGTACGCTGGACATTAAAATGCTTACAACAAAGATTGGGTCACAGAATGCAAATAACATTCAGACAGGCATATAAGAAATGCAAAAGAAATGGACTAAAGGTCCTTGCACAATGATTCTGAACTTTTCGTATGCGTTTTTTTTTATTTGTCATCCTTTCCTTTCAAAATGCTTGCTACGGATGCGAAAATGCAGAAAATCTTTTTTTTTTTTTTTATGACGGACGAAAGTTTTGGAGGCAGTATGTAAACGTGATTGACAACATGATGTCGTATTTATTTTTTAACGTCCAAAATCTTTGTACGAGATTTCAGACTCAGTGTGCAAAGACCTTAAGACTAAGGGAGGTATTCAAAAGAGTGGTAATAATAATATACAGTAATATGTAATAATAATAACTATACATGCTGGAATAGGTCAGGCTGCAGTCACATTATCTAGCAGTGTTGGTCCATCTTTGCAAAAATTAACTAAAGCATTATTTATTTATTTATTTATTTAGTTATTTTTTACCTGCCTTTTTATGATTCTGATTGGCCTCAGGAAAATTTGATTAATTTATGACTTATATTAATCAATATTATTACTAATTAAGTAATAATAATAATAATAATAATAATAATAATAATAGCTCAATTAATAACAACAAAATAATTAAATTTTATTTTTGAGTTTTTTATATATTAATATTTCATATAATACATGCTGGATCTTGATTTGCCAGTCCAACTCTGCAAAAATCTGTCTAGTACAATTTCAGTCTGTGTAAAGCATTTACATGACATTTTAAAATGATTGCTTTAGTATGACTAGCTGAACTTTTAAACTACATATAAACATACTGAGAAAAGCTCTGTGATGCAGATAGCTGAATAGAAACGCCTACTAGCAACCAACAGCACAATGACCTAGAGACCTCGGTGTGAGTACCCTTTGACATGGAAAAACTGTTTTATCGCTTGCCAACTTGTTGCATTTGGCCTGGCTATCGTACATAGGAATGTGTGTATCACTGAGCAGAATGTGCCTTCTTACAGTTTTCCTCATCACTGCCCACCGAGTGTCAGGACATTCTTCGGGGATTTACATCTGCACAACCACAGGTTTTGTCTCAAAATTCAATCTAGAAAAGCCAATGAATATTCTGATTCCAAAAAATCTCCATTTTGATTCCATTGAGGGAACACACTCAGCTCTTTCCACACTCGAATGCCTGCAAACATAGGACACGTTCCCATTTGTCTTCCAAACTTGCTGTGTGGCACTTTTTGTTGAAGCTGTGCTCTTATGGGGTCTTTTTAAGCAGCTGTATTCTGGCCACGTAGAAGCGGTAATGAGGACGAATGCTGATGCGTTCTCCACACTCTTCCCTCTGAGCGTCACGTGCTCCCTATGCAGCCCAGGCTTTGCTCGCTGCATGAAGGCTCCTTAGCCGTAGATTGGCGCTGATCTGGTAACCAGACTCCACCTGCAATTAATGCCCAGAGTACGAGCGCTTCATGCAAGGCTGTGTGATCATTACCGCCCATCTGTACTGTCTGAGAACGAGCCCCTGAAGTCCTCATCTGTCAAAGTGGAGTCTATATTTCAAGATTAATTTTTGTTTTATACTGTTTTTGCTTTAGGCTCCTCTGTATACTCAGTGCTGGGTAGTAACTGATTACATGTAATCTGGATTGCATAATTATATTCCAAAAATAAAGTACTTGTCATTTGATTGTTACATTTTAAAATGTTCATAATCAGACTAGAGTTACTTTTTTATTGATGACAGGATTACATTTTATTCAGTCTTTGTAAGGCTTTTGTCTTTAAAACACATCCAAAGGCACAAATTCATGTTAATACTTATTTACATGTAATGCAGTGATTCCCAAAATTTTTTTTTGTCAGCTGAACCTCTTTCATCTAATATATTTACTTGTACCTCCTGAGATTTTAAGGGAGTAAGTTTGCATGTTCACTGTTCTGTGGTGTTGGTTAGTGGTCAAAAGACATGCAGGTAAACAAATAAAATATTTCATCTTTTTTAGTAAGTGTTTTATTTTGAATGTTATTATTTTAAAATGATTTATTTTAATTAAAAAAAAATGTTTTAATTAATTATTAGCTTTACATTAACCTCACAACCCCCCTGCAGCTGCTTCATGAACCACATTTTTTTCTGAAACCTTGACATAATGTTTAATGGACTTCATGTTGTTAAAAACAACAAATGGAATATATTTTCATTCTCTTTGTATTTTATATCAATATGGTACAATATTATCCTATTTAAAAGAGAGCTGTTATGCCCATTTTTACAATATGTAATATAAGTCCCAGGTGTCCCCAGAATGTGTCTGTGAAGCTTTAGTTCAAAATACCCCCCAGATTATTTATTATATCATTTTAAAAATGCCTATTTTGAGTGGAAGCAGAAGCAGAAACAGGCTGTTTTCATGCATGTCTCTTTAAATGTAAATGAGCTGCTGCTCCCCACCCCCTTTTCCAAAATAGGGCTGTGCCTTTACAGCTCGTACTCAGATACTCTGAAAACATTTGGTTTTGATTATCATGTCTATTGTGATGAAATCATGCGTTTTAAACCATATTAGTTTAAACTTCTGATAAACTAAACTAAGTTTCCACCCACAGCACCGCCACTGAGTTTTCGCAAGCAACAATGGTGTACCAGTTCTAACGCCATGGCAAAAGTTCAAGCAAAGCATGCTAACTGTTCTGTATTTGGCTGCACTGATGAGCATAGAGGCAAGGCAAGGCAAGTTTATTTATATAGCACATTTCATACACAGTGGTAATTCAAAGTGCTTTACATAAAAGGAAGTGAAATAGTCATTAAAAAATAATAATTACAACAATAAAAACAAGGAATTAAAATAATAATAATAAAAACAAGGAAATTATATAAAAATTGATTTAAAATTATTTTAAAACAGTTTAGAATAGAAAATGATTATACATAAAATACAACGCAATTAGTTCGGACGTAGCACAGTGCATATTCAACAAATGCACAACTAAACAGATGAGTTTTGAGTCTGGATTTAAATGTGGCTAATGTTTTAGCACATCTGATCTCTTCTGGAAGCTGGTTCCAACTGTGGGCGGCATAATAGCTAAAAGCAGACTCCCCTTGTTTTGTATGAACCCTTGGTATTTCTAACTGACTCGATCCTAATGATCTGAGTGGTCTGTTAGGTTTATATTCAGTGAGCATATCTGCAATGTATTTAGGTCCTAGGCCAATAAGTGATTTATAAATGAGTAAAAGTACTTTAAAATTAATCCTAAATGTAACTGGAAGCCAGTGTAAGGACCTGAGGACTGGTGTGATATGCTCAGATTTTCTGGTTCTAGTCAGAAACCTGGCAGCAGTGTTCTGGATGAGCTGCAGCTGTCTAATGGTCTTCTTGGGAAGGCCGGTGTGGAGAGCATTATAATAATTCACCCTGCTTGTGATAAAGGCATGAACAAGTTTCTCCAAGTCTTGACTGGAAACAAAACATCTAATTCTTGCAATATTTTTGAGATGATAGTATGCTGATTTAGTTACTGCTTTGACATGACTACTAAAACTAAGGTCTGTCTCCAGAATCACCCCAAGATTTTTTACTTGATTTTTAGTTGTTTGACACCTAGAGTCAAGGTATGCATTCACCTTGAGAACTTCATCTTTGTTTCCAAATGCAATGCAGTTTTCTCCTGGTTTAACTGAAGAAAGTTCTGGCACATCCAACTGTTAATTTCATCAATGCATTGGCAGAGGCAGTCAATGGGGCTAAAGTCATTTGGAGATAAGGCTAGGTAAATCTGGGTATCATCACATAGCTGTGATAGGCAATTTGGTTCTTTCTCATTATTTGACTTAGTAGGAGCATATACAGGCTAAACAAGAGCGGTGCAAGAATTGAGCCTTGTGGGACTCTGCATGTCATGGACGTCCACTTAGACTTATGCTCCCCTATACTCACATAATAACCTCTTCCTTGTAAGTATGACCTGAACCATTTGAGTACCATCCCAGAAAGCCCGACCCAGTTTTCCAGTCTCTCTAGAAGTATGTTATGATCGACAGTGTCAAACGCAGCACTAAGATCTAGTAGTACCAGCACTGATATTTTGCCAGAATCAGAATTAAAGTGAATATCATTTATTATCTTAATGAGTGCTGTCTCTGTGCTGTGATGCGCTCGGTGTCCAGGTATCCATTTGAGTTTAAGTAGTTGTTCAGCTGATTAAAAAGTACCTTTTCAATAATCTTACCTATGAAAGGAAGATTTGATATTGGTCTATAGTTGCTCAACATGTTATTATCAAGATTGCGCTTTTTCAGAATGGGCTTAACAACTGCAGTTTTCAGGGAGTTTGGAAAAGTCCCAGAAAGAAATGAGGTGTTCATCACTTCTAAGAGATCTGCTTCTAAACAGTTAAGCGCACTTTTCAAAAAAGATGTGGGAAGTGTGTCAAGATAGCAGGTTGACGATTTAAGGTGCTGTACTATTTCTTCCAAAATTTTGCTATCAATTGCTTCTAAAACAGACATAGCCACTTCTTTTTGAAATTGCGGTCGAATCTGTGTGACCTCTGCATAACTTGAGGATGTGCCAATCTCCTTTCTGATATTATTGATCTTCTCAGAAAAGAAAGAAGCAAACTCATTGCATTTGCTGTCGGAGAGCATTTCACTGGGAATCTGACTTGGGGGGTTTGTTAGTCTCTCAACAGTAGCAAAAAGAGTGCGAGTGTTGTTTAAGTTACTGTTTATAAGGTTTGAGAAGAAGCTCTGTTTAGCTGTGGCTAGTTCCACATTGAAAGCATGAAGGCTGTCTTTATAGATGCTATAGTGAATTTCGAGTTTTGTCTTCCGCCACATCCGCTCAGCTTTTCTGCATTGTCTTTTCATACTCTGAACTGCTGTTGATTTTCTCCAAGATGATTTTTGTCTGCCAGTCTTCTTGCCGACGTTTACAGGAGCAATATCATCAATAACATTCTTAACTTTTGAGTTAAATGAATCCAGGAGAAGATCAGAGTCAGCAGAAATGTTTGGTGTTAAAGGTATAGCCTTCATAAATAGTGCACTAGTGTTCTCGTTTATGCTTCTCTGTATGACAGAGACATATCTAGATTCAGTGATAACAGGGATCAATATATCAAAGAAAATACAGAAGTGATCAGATAGTGCTACATGCTTAATAACAATGGATAAAATATTTAGACCTCTACTGATGAGTAAATCTAGAGTGTGTCCACGATTGTGTGTGGGTCCATGCACATGCTGAATCAGGTCAAAAGTGTTTAAAACAGTTATAATTTCTTTTGTAGTTTTGATATCTGCATTATCTATGTGAATATTAAAATCCCCTGCAATAGCAAAACAGTCAAACTCTGAGGAAATCATTGATAACAGTTCTGTGCATTCTTCAACAAATGCTGGAGAGTATTTTGGAGGCCTGTAAATAATGATAAACAGAATGCGTGGAGCACCTTTCAGCACAATACCTAGGTATTCAAAAGACAAATACTGATCAAATGACACTTGCTTGCATTGATAAACATCTTTAAATAGAGCAGCTACACCACCTCTCCTAACGGTCCTGCAGACACTTGTAAAATTAAAGTTAGGAAGGGCTGTTTCATTGAGGACTGTTGCACTGCAGCTGTCTTCTAGCCATGTTTCATTTAGAAACATAAAATCCAGGTTGTTTGAGGTTGAGTCATTGATCAGAAATGATTTATTTTTTAGTGAGCGAATGTTTAAAAATGCTAACTTGATGTAATTACATTTTGTCTCTACAGCAATCTTAGATTGATGCATTACAGGCCTCAGATTAGATGGGTCAGCCGTACGGCTTGAGAAGGCCTTAGACTTTCTATCACGTGATAAAACAGAAATAGAGAAAGCTACAGGCACACTGGGTTCCCGCTTGTTCTGTAAACTTTTGTGTAAGTTGCTGCTAACATAGCGGGGACCCGACACACATCACTGAGAGTAGCTATCAGTTGTTTTTGGTTCACCTACAGCCGATGGAGGAGGGTTTGGTCCCTGGTGTTGTGGCAGCGGTCGGAGAGCTCTCACAGGAGGAGGAGGGAGAGCTGGGCCTGCAGTCTTTGGTGGTTGTGGGGCCCGCCGTTTTTTAGTTGATATCTGGGGGCTTGCAGCGAAAGAGTTGGAGAGTTTGGTCCCAGCATACACCAGTTCCTCCATTTTCTGTGAGAAGCTTAGAAGTGGAGATGCTGGAGAGAGGGATAATGTGTCTGGTGAGATGGGCTCTGGCTTTGGTGTTTCCGGTGGCTGTGATATGTTGTCCTGGCTTCCCTGGCTGTTTTCCAGAAAGTCATCCTTGGGTGCGGAGTCTTGGAGCTGTTGTAGTACGTTACAGTCTGTCTGTGATGAGGTCTGTGGGCAGGGCTCAGCCGGGATAGTTTCCATGAGCAGTGCTTGTTGTGGCTGCATGGTGTTATCAGTGTCCTTGTGGGATGTGTCAACCACATGATGACTCGGAAGCTGATATGAAGTCCTGTGGTCACTCATATTTTGTCCAGGTGTGTGTGTGCCATTCAGGTTGAGTGGATTGTTATACACTACTGAAGGATGACGGAGGGAGAAATAGATATTGTCCTTTAGCACTCTTGCACCAAGTTTGTTTGGGTGGAGGCCATCCAGTTTAAACAGTTGTCTATGGCCCCAGAAAAGATTGAAGTTGTCGATGAAGTGGAATCCTTTTAGACTGCAGGTTCTTTGTAGCCATGTATTCAGCCCAAGCAGCCGTGAAAACATGTTAGTTCCCCTTGCTGGGAGTGGTCTACTGATGAACGACTGAACTTCAAGTCTTTGAAGTGTTTCAAAGAGTTCACTGAAAAAAACTGCTCTTTCCGAATATCATTCTTCCCCACATGGATGATGATTTGATTTGCAGTCTTGTGCTTCATCAGAATGTTCCAAAGTTCCTTGTTCACATCAGAGACGGTTGCTTGAGGAAAGCAGCATGTAGTTGTAGACCTGCTACTGATGTTTCTGATAATAGAGTCGCCCACTATCAGAGTCCTGGGCTCGGCTGCGCTCTGAGCTGAGTGCCGCTGTCTGTTCAACCTCGAGCGCCTGTTAGTAGCGATGTTAGCTGCTAGCTGATACGATCCATGTTTAGTCACATTTGGGGATTCCTCACCCACATTCATTAATGCTTCAAATCTGTTCTCAAGATGTATAGGGGGTGGTAGAATACCAATGTTTGCAAGCCTTGTCATAGCCGCATCTGGGGTAGAGGCAATGGCAGCAATACGAGATACTCGTGACAATCTGATGTCTCGAGTGCCTTTGGGTCTTGCTCCCTGTTTGTGCCATCGATTTGTCTGTCGATCAGTTTTGGCTTGTTCCTCTACACTTGGTATAAACTGTTGAGATTCACTAGATTCACAGGACTCACCGGCTGTATGCTGAGGGGCTCCGTGATGATGATCTGCTGTGTATTCCACCTGTTTTGGATGTCCAGCAAGTAACTTTGTTTCAAGAACCACAATCCTTTGTAGAAGTTTGTGGCAGTTCATGCAGCAAGTAGATTCCACAAGGGGCATTTTCTTTCCCGTCTGTTAGAATGCTGGCAGCTGTGTTTTCCCGTTTCTGGAATGTAAGCTGCTGGCAGTGGGAGGCAAAGTGTATTCCAGTCCCAAAAAGTCTTTAGTTTGGTGTTTGAGCCAAAACTGTGTTGTTTGAGCGCTGTGCTGATCTGCTGAAGTTAAAGTCTTAGAAAAATTTGAGAAAAGTACATAAACAGGGAGCAAAGTGCAGAGCAGTAAGCAGAACACTATTTAGAGTCCCAGCCTCAGAGGAGACAAGAGAGCAGAGGATTTATTGATTTATTTACTGTATATTATGCTGCTGCCACACAGATCTAATATAAACATACAATTTCTTTCACAACAGTTTACCTTCACAGACATTATCGGCAGTTTTTGTAACTCGTGTGTTTTTAACAATCTTGTGTGTATTTGACAGTTTAACTTGAATTTGTAGATTAAGGGGTGGTAATATTATAATAAGATCCCCTTTCTACGTCACAGGGGAAGGGAAATCTGAGTGGCTTGTTTTTTCACAAGCTTGCAGAGAAAGGCTTACCAAAAAAAAGTACTGGGTTGTTCTTTTTCACGTTTTCTGGGTTTGTAGATGCACCTGGGACCCGATTATACCACTTAAACATGGAAAAAGTCTGATTTTCATGATATGTTACCTTTAAATCAATGTAGCAGATGAGTTGGCTCACAAGTAATCTAAAAGTAATCAAAAAGTAAATTATATAACCTAAAATGTGTAATGTAATGAATTACGATACTGACTACTATTTCTTTCATGTATTTTGGAATTACTAATGGACTGCAATCTACACAGCACTGTGTTTACAATATATTAGTCCTTTTGAACCCTTCAGTCTCTTGTAATCTCAACCTTTCCCTCTCTTTTTCTCCTCATCAGCTCCACACTGACATGGACAGAGGTGATGGACGCACTAGGTATGTGCTGCGGGGTGAGGGGGCGGGGTCAGTGTTCGTGATTGACGATAAGACGGGCAACATCCACGTGACCAAGCCCTTGGACCGGGAGGAGAAGGACGAATACCGGCTGATTGCCACAGCAACAGACAGTCAGACAGAGCGTGCCCTGGAGCCCTCCTCCCAGTTCATCATTAGAGTGCAGGATATCAACGACAACCCACCTGTCTTCGAGGAAGGACCCTACAGCGCCACAGTACCCGAGATGGCAAACATAGGTAGCGGAAGACAACATATGCTCATCCCCGCTAGCACGTTTTCTTGGTGAATGTCAATGATTTTTGAATAATGCAGGATTCATGCTGTCCCAAAAATCATTGAATGAAAAGCCGAGGAAAATGCTCCCTATAATTTGCGGCGTTTAAATGTTAATGACGCTCATTTGGTGAAATAACCTCTCACATTTATCGATTTTACATCCGTTTGAGGCGGGCTCAAAATATTACCCCTAGACAGTCGTGTTTGTTTTGTTTTGCCTGAAATGGCTTTAATTAATATCAAAAGATCCCAACCGCAAACAAGAAATATTCTGCGCCGCATCTGAATACTTGAACCCTTTCTGAGGTAAACGAAACCAGAGCGCCATTCAGATCTAATATTCCATCAGTGTGAATGCGTTATCAGTCTAAATTGTGACGTGTTTCTTCAGTTCCACTCAGATTGAATATGAATAGATTTCTCTGAGCTGGTGCATGTTGCGTCAACCCGGCAGTCACGTCTGTTTTTTGATCTGCCTATCTGATCATTCGTTTACAGTGACAGTCTCTCTCTCTCACTCCTGTTCTCATACCGTCTTCTGTTTGCTGCTTCTTAACTACCTGCAAAAGATTTGTAATCAGACGGCACCCTCCCCTCAACCCACAAGCTCTCATGGTGACACTGTCAGGCCTTTGATGTCTGAAAACAGCAACAGCTGCTCCCACAAATCCCCCCCCTCCCCCGTCCCTCTGAGCTTGTCAGCCATTGCCCCATGGGAAACGTAGTTCTCTTTCCATTGTACATATATATGTTCATTTCAAACCGCTTCGGTCCTTCGCGCGAAGCTCTTTGATTTATTTGGTTGGAAAAAAGTCCATATCTGACAGGAACGAAAGAGTGATTCGAGACGTGAGGGAGTTGAGGGAACAGGGGAGTGTGGCCGCAAAAACAGGCATAGAGATTGAGAGAGGGAGCAAATGGGGAATTGGAGAAGGAGATGAAGAGAAATGAAGTGAGACAGACAGAGGCGCGAATGAAAGAAGGTGTGCGGCTGGGGAGAAGAGAAAGTGAATACTGTATTTGTCACACTGCAGCAGGAGGGAGAGAAAGGGAGAATCTGTCAGTCTTTATACGGCTCTCTTCATGTAATGTGCTTGTCCTGTGATGACCTGTGTTCATATGTGCCATATTGATCATCTCTTATTGTCTTTTTTGCCCTCTCGCTTACTGTCTCTCTCTCGCTCCCTGAAACTCTTCCTCAGGGACCTCCATCATTCAGGTGACGGCTTCAGACGCAGATGATCCCACCTATGGGAACAGTGCGCGGCTGGTGTACACACTTGTTCAGGGGCAACCGCATTTCTCAGTGGACGCTCAGACAGGTGGGTTTTTTTTTCCCTGGAACTCTTTTATTATTAAAACGGCAGCCGTTTCACCCTGTAGCCCAAGGCTGGTCACCCACTGAAGCTAAGCAGGGTTGAGCCTGGTTAGGACCTGGATGGGAGACCTCCTGGGAAAACTAGGTTGCTGCTGGTAGAGGTGCAAGTGAGGCCAGCAGGGGGTGCTCACCCTGTGGTCGTTGTGGGTCCTAGCGCCCCAGTATAGAGATGGGGACACTATACTGTCAACAAGCACCGTCCTTTGGATGAGACGTTAAACCAAGGTCCTGACTCTCTGTGATCATTAAAAATTCCATGTCTTTTGAAAAGAGTAGAGGTGTGACCTCGACATCTTGGCCAAATTCGCCCATTGGCCTCAGACCATCATGGCCTCCTAATCATCTCCATATCTGCTGATTGGCTTCACCAATAAGCTGGTGTGTGGTGGGCGTTCTGGCGCACTATGGCTGCCATCGTATCATCCAGGTGGATGCTGCACACTGGTGGTGGATGAGGAGCTACACCTCTCACAATGTAAAGCGCTTTAAGTGCCTAGAAATGCGCTATATAAAGGTAATGAATTATTAATTAAAACCAACCGCTTTCTCTATACTTTTAATTCAATGAATATTACATTTTATTTACTTGTTTCAGACTCAAGCTTTGTATCTTAAAGGGTTAGTTCACTCAAAAATGTAAATTGTCATCAATTATTTACCTTCATGCCATTCCAAACCCATAAGACTTTCGTTCATCATCAAAACACGAATGAAGATATTTTTAATGAAATGCGATAGAATTCTGTCCCTCCTTTGAATGTCCATTTACCCAAAACTTTTACACTTTAAATTCATAAAAACATGGTAAACGTAGTCCACAAATTGAGTAGTTTACCATATTTTTTGGAATATAATTCAGATTTTTTTTTTAAATAACTGAAATGTGCTGCGAATTATATTCCAAAGTGATTTATATAATGCAGTTAATATCAAGCACACACAACATGCGCAAAGCACACTGATTTGGATCTGTGCTGATTGAGAGTGGCATGTGTGCCCAATTTTATTTGTATACACTGTTAGACATTTCAAAGGGTTTTTACAGTAACTTCAGTAAGTTACTGTAATTAAGATTTACAGTAGCAAACTGTATTTGATTAACAGCTGCAAACTGTACTGTTTTACAGTAAATTTCTGTAAAAAAAAAATCCAATTCAACGGTATACTACTGTAATTCATTAATTTTTTAATATAGATTTCATTAGATTTTATAATTTTTTATAAAGAATTCATTTTATTTTTACTCTACATAGGTACTACTGGCATTCAATTAAAACAGACACAATAATTATAAAATATCAAATTCTTTATTTAAAACATTGCATGTACAACACTTAAAAATATAGTGCATCTTCACCATTTGAAAGTGAAAAAGAGAAAGTGAACAAACGCGCACACACACACACACCGTGAACACACACCCGGAGCAGTGGGCAGCCATTGCTCCAGCGCCCGGGGAGCAATTGGGGGTTCAGTGCCTTGCTCAAGGGCACCTCAGTCACGGTATTGAAGGCAGAGAGAGTGCTGTTCATTCACAATCCCCACCTTCAATTCCTGCCGGTGCGAGAATCAAACCGGCAACCTTCAGGTTACAAGCCCAACTCCCTAACCATTAGGCCACGACTTCCCCCGTGGTGACTTCCCCACGACTCCCTCCTGTCTTAGGACGTTTTGAAGTGCATTATGTTGTATCCTCTGGATTTATGCTCACAAAGAATCTTTAGGCAACAGAAACATAATGGGGAAAAAAGAATACATAGCCGGCAAAGAATACATAGCCATCTGCAAAACCCAGGTGCTGCTCCAAAACGTGGCCACCACCTTTGCTCACCATCCACTGTATTAGTGACAGAAATGTCTTCTCTGAAAAACAAGAAGCAGAAATTGCACACTTTTAAAAGGCAAACCCAATATAGAATACACAAACCTCTCAAAACCATAGTTGTTCTCTTACCATGAATTATCAGTCTCAGGGTGGCTGGCATGCTCATGTCTTTCTTGATGCTTCATTGCAGTTGCAAAACACAAATACAAAAAAATGCAGTAAATCTTAAATTCCATTAAACACTAACAAACTAATTCCAAAACTAAAAAGGCAGCTAGCCATAAAATTTGTTTAACCTAGCTAACATACTATTTTATTTTCTCAATAGGCTACTGGCCAACATTAACTACTAACACTACTAAAATTTCACATTAGTTAACCTAATGTTAATATAAGATAAGTGTTGCTTGTTAAAAAATAATTTTAATTCGGTAACTTAATTCAATAAGCTGACAAATGTCGTTTGAAATGACAGCGCAGTTTACCATAGTAAAGTTTGTTACCGCCATGTTGACGGGTAAATGTTACTAGGTTATACTGGTGTGCAAAAATCTGGCAAAAACACACTACCTATATTTTATATGTATATGTATATATATATATATGTATATGTATATATATATATATATATATATATATATATATATATATATATATATATATATATATATATATATATATATGTGTGTATATATATATATGTGTATATATATATGTGTGTATATATGTGTATATATATATGTGTGTATATATATATATATATATATATGTGTGTATATATATATATATATATATATATATATATATATATATATATATATATGTAGCCTACATATATTTTTACCTTGCTTGCTGGTCTTATTCTCTCGTAAGTTAAGTGGTCTTATTCTCCGGAACTCTTCCACTCTCGCGGGTTCATCCCCGGGCAAAACCAGCGGCGCTGCCGTGCTGCTTCCGTGTCTTCCGCGGACCTGGACTCGACAAAAGACAATATAGAACCCATTATATATACTATCTACAGTGGATGCGGACAGTAAAGTGATGCTGCGGTATATTTCTGACGTACAGATGTACTATATATATATATATGTAGCCTACATATATTTTTACCTTGCTTGCTGGTCTTATTCTCTCGTAAGGTGCATCGACACACAGCGCAGATGTTCTCTGGAACTCTTCCACTCTCGCGGGTTCATCCCCGGGCAAAACCAGCGGCGCTGCCGTGCTGCTTCCGTGTCTTCCGCGGACCTGGACTCGACAAAAGACAATATAGAACCCATTATATATACTATCTACAGTGGATGCGGACAGTAAAGTGATGCTGCGGTATATTTCTGACGTACAGATGTACTCCAAGTGCTCGCGCTGTTTCTGACATGGACAAATGGATTTTCCAATCATTACGAGCGATGTAACACATCCAGTGTAGTCAGTCCCAAGCTGTTGTGGCGTTGTAGACATGGTGTAAGGCAAATCCTGTCAGTCCAAGTGTGAAAAATGAGGAAAATAAAACAACCTCAATAGAATGGCGCCAAAGAGGCCGTTACAGCAAATACAGTAGTATGCAGCAATTTAAAAAAAATACAGTAAGTCTCTGAATGTGGGGTCTGACGTCACAGAAAATTCCCATGATGCAAAGGGTATTACAGTAATTTACTGTAAAGGGAATTTGCAGTATTATACTGGGTGATATACAGTAAATAACTGTAGAAATGACAGAAATGTCTATCAGTGTAGGGTATTTTCCACATGCTGGTAGATTCAGTTTCATTTAAAATAATTTCATTTAGGCTAGGTATATATCATGAATGTTGTTTATATTGAATGCTATGTTTGTTTTATACTTAAATTTTTCAGTCCTGTTGTGTTCTGAATACCATTAAATTTAAAAGATTTATGAGGGGAACAAAATACATTTTTATAGTGTTTGTAAACATTACATTTTATTTACTTGTATTTTATATTATTTCGACATGTATTTGTGTTCTCTCTCTCTCTCTCTCTCTCTCTCTCTCTCTCTCGGTGATGCATTTTTGATCAGGTACAACCTATTTTATGGAAAATACAGTAATCTAAGTCTTCTGAAGAGACATAATTGCTTTATATGATGAACAGATTTAATTTAGCCTTTTATTCAATTTATGAACATTGATCAACACATACATAGAGCACATCAAATATGGTGAATGGCACGAGAGTGAGTCATTTATTACATTTTTCATTTTTGGGTTAACTATTTTTTAAACTGTGAAAATCCATTATTAAAATACTAAAGGTGTATTATGTTTTATTTATTATATGAAAGAAACATTTCCACCTACAATGACCTACAATTTTGCCCCATTAAGATTGTTTCAAAAATGACTTTACTTGGTTACTTAGGAGGCAAATGTGTAAGTGAAAAACACGCTTGACATGAAATTTGAGACACGCGATGTCTGAAAATTATTTATCACCTGTTAAAATCAATTATCACAATTATTTTATCGTGTATCATTTCAGTTACAACCAGTAAATTTGCCAAGTTATGTAAAAACAGTGTTAATGTTATTTAACTCTATTTAGCAAAGCATAGAACACTTCAAACCAGCACTAACCACCATAAACTAATGATCCTTTCAGAACTGTATAGTGCAGGTTTTTGACATGTGCCATGGTGCTCATGTGGCCAGTGTGAGTTCAATCTGATTCCCTCACCTTTTCACCATCATTTTGTCTCGACTGTACTGTCAGTAAAAGTGTCAAAAAGGCCTCTGACTGCAAAGTCTGCAATAACAGCAACACAGTAACAGTATAGATACCACTAACATGATGATATCTAAAACATTTATGAAAAACTGTTTGAAGAACCACTTCAAGTGTTTGTCTCGGTGACAACATGGAGAACATCACTTGAAGTTCTTTACTGAAGTATGAAGGACTGGGTGAGAATCAAGTGCAGTCAGTGAAAAATACATCACAATGCATTTGTGAAATAGAGAGCCTTCAGTTTCATGTTATACTGTCTTTAGGCCAGTCTCATTCCCTGGTCAGCCATTATAGCCACATTCTCTCTCTTCAAAGCCCTGATCATTTCCGTAAGTTCCCCCTTACTCTGTAATCCTGCCATCCCTCTGGTTCTTTCCTCCTTCCTATTTTCCTGGTTCTTCCCTCCCTCTCTTCAACGCTCGTTAATCCAGACTGACTTGGCTGAAATGTATTCATACCGCTTGAGCTGCTGCACTTCTAACAAATGCTGCAAACACTAACTCAAATCACACTTCTGAAGGCTGTGGAAAACAGAAAAATGCTTCAAAGTGGAGCGCCACCGCAGGTTTGTGAACTGTTCAAGGAATAGTTAAATTCTGTCATCTTTTACTCATCTTCTTGTCATTCCAAACCTGTATGCTGTTATATTTTCAGTGGAAAACACAATCAAATGTGTTAAAGAATCTCTGTTCAGTTCTTGCCATACAATAACAATTCAGTGAGCAAACTCTAAAAAGAACACCATAAAAGCAGCATAAAAAATAGTTCATGACTTGTGCATCGTATTCTGAGTCTTCTGAAGTCATATGATAGCTTTGCAAGAGATTTGCAAGTCATTATTCATTTATGCCACTAAAACTTACATCTAGCCTGCATCTGCTTCCAAATTCAATGATGATTTTAAATTTTTTAATTGATGATAAATAGTACTGTATATACAGCATTTAGTGAGTAAGTTGAAAATGGCTTTCTTCTTTAGGAACAAATTATGTTTTTCGTTTGGTCGTGTGAAGTTACATTCTTGCAATTTGTTGATTTAAATGTCTGTTTCACACAAAGATATTGTGTAATACTTCATGTTATGGGCTAGTTTTATGAGACTTTTAGGGCTCTTTTTGGTGCCATTATATAGACTACCATTCAAAAGTTTAGAGTTAGTGACAAGTAATTAATACTTTTATTCAGCAAGGTGGCATTCAATTGATTACAAATGACAGTAAAAAGACCTTTATATAGTAATGCTACAAAAATGTATATTTCAAATAAGTGCTGTCCTTTTTAACTTTCTTTTCATCAAAGAATCGTATATCACAGTTTCCACAACATATTAAGCAGCGCAGATGCTTTTTCTATATTTGATAATGATAAATGTTTCTTAAGTAGGAAATCAGCATAGTAGAATGATTTCATGTGACACTAGACTGGAGTAATTCGAGTTTGCCATCACAGGAATGTATTACATTTTAAAGTATTTTAAAATAGAAAAGTTATTTTAAATTGCAATAATATTTCACATTATTTAATGTAGTTTTAATAAAATAAATGCAACCTTGCTGAGCACAAGAGTACTTCTTTCAAAAACATAAAAATTCTTACCGACCCCAAACTTTTGAGCGGTAGTGTAGCTGCATAAAGAGTCTTAAAATATCTCCACAGAATAAAATAACAGCATATGGGTTCGGAACGATGTGAGGTTGAGTAAATGATGGCAGAATTTCTGGGTGAACTTTTCCTTTAAATGGCAAGCTTAAATGACACAACGGCCCGGCCTCTGCGCTCTGCCTCTGTGCCTGTCGGTGGGTCTGGTTTATGACCCGGAGGCTTGCGAGAGGCTTTTATTCAGGGTTACAGGGGGGCTGTAGTCATTTGAAAAAATCACTCCTGCTTCTTTGTGCTGTAGAGTGGAATTGGCAGAAGTGAAGTGAGCACAGTGCGGTTCTACATACAGTGGGACTGTGTGGCCAATCTCTATGTGTGAGCGTAAGGGTTGAGAGGAGAATGATGGGTATTTGTGTGTATGACAGGCTAGAAAGAATGAGGCAGAGAGAAGGAGTGAGAGAGTGAAAGATGAATTTTACTGCTCTCACGGATCCATTGTGTGAATGTTTGTGTAGAAGTCTGGGCATTGTATCTCTGTCTATGTGGATAATGGACTTCCTTCGTGTTTTTATTTCATTTGGCTGTCTAATGAAACCTAATTAATTTTGTTGACATTTGTGGACCCCACGCTGATATGAATGAGAGGGCTGTTTCTCCTGGAGGTTTGTGAATGCTAATCAAGGATATTAACCTAATTCTGTCATATATGCATTGCATGGCATTCTTTTTTACTCATTAGCGGGAATTAGCATTCTTACCCGTAGAACTCTGAAAGGTCTCTTCCAATCTACAGCGTGAATCCACAGTTAAACTTCCTTGTGTCATTTTAATAAACCTCCATCGTAGACTGTTCTCCTATGGTAGGAGTTTCGCACAGGTGACCTTGTCCGCTGGGACACGTTTCTACAAGTTTACGGTCAGAGAACACATGGAAATGATTTGATTCAAGGAGATGATTGAATTTGTGATGTGCTTCTCTCTTTGTCGCTCTTTCTCCCTCAGGCATCCTGCGTACTGCAGTTCCAGATCTAGATAGAGAAGCGCAGGATCAGTATCTAGTGGTGCTGCAAGCTAAAGACATGGGCGGCCATCTTGGCGGACTGTCAGGAACGACAACGGTTACTGTACGATTGACGGATGTCAATGACAACCCTCCGCACTTCGTACAAAGTGAGTAACTTTCCACATCATGTCTACACATATCCCTTGCAGAAGTTTACCAGTTAAATTTAGGGTTTGAAATTAAAACCCACCAAATGCAGGTAAAAATCAGCTGTGGTGGATAACACTTTCAAACCACTAGCCAGTTTGGTGGGTTACTTTTCCTAAATTATGTTCACTCATTCATTTCTTGGGGAAGTTCATGTAAGCCAAATCTGCGCAGATTTAGCGCAAATACTGAACTAGGGAGTCATCACGATATATTTAAATATATTTAAATAAAGCCTAATTGCGCAGCATCTGAACATATCTAGCTTACTTGAATACACCCATCCTAATGATGCTGGTTTCATTTGCATTTAAGCAAAAGCAAAGAGTCAAAAAACGACTGAAGTCTCATACCGTGTCTACACAAAATACAATAAAACCCATTATAATCAGTGATGCTGTCTACACTGGATGCAGCGCAGCGTGAAAAATCCTGATTGCAAACTGATGCCTCGTTCTATTTATGACGTACTGACACAAAGTACCAAATTATTTGCAATGGTTCTTTTGTCGTGTCCAGTGTGGACAGCCTCAAGCTTTTTTTTCTCTTTGTTTTTTTTTTTTGGGCTAGTAGGAAGTTATGAATGGCTGGTGAGTGAAAAACTTGATTTCAAACCCTGCATGGTTAAATTACTAGTTTGTACAATAAAAGCCACCTCTTTCATAAAGACACTATTTGAAGTACATCTCATAAAACCCACAAGAGAATTGCTTTTCTTTTTTTTATCCATGGGTTCCCACGGGAATTTTGAGGAGTTTCATAGAATTTGAAATTATGGATTTTGTTTTGGGAGTGAAATAAGGTCTAAACTAACTTTCACATTTTGTGCTACAGCATAAATTACACAAAGGCATGCACAATTTAAAAAAAATGTTTCTTGAGCACCAAATCCACATTTTAGAATGATTTCTAAAGGATCATGTGACATGTAGGGTAATGAGTAATGACTGCTAAAAATGCTGCTGAAAAAGTGCTATTCTAAAAACACATTAGAAATTCCAGAGGAAAATGATGACAAATCATATCACACTTTCATGACAACTTTTAATAATTCATAAGAGATGGTGAAATCTTACAACATGGATCTTCTTTAGATTTTTAAATTGGGTTTATTTATTTTTTAGGTATAGAGGTTTTGTTTTATAGTTAGGTTAAAGGCCCCGATATACTTCAAACGAAATCGAAGAAAGAACTGATATGACGCCATTTCGAACAAAATCAGGCTGAAACGAAGTTCGTTTTGAGTTCGTTTCGGCAGTTCGAAACAGCTCACCAAAGTGAACTTTCTGAGGGAGTTCGTTTTGGCTCCTAAAAACCTTTGAGCTACCATTGGTCTGTGGCGGTTACGCAATCGGTGGGTGTGTTCTGGAGCTCCACTTTCTTTGACGCGCAATTTTTTTTATTTCCCGGTTTGTTTCTCATTCAACAAAGGTCAGGCAGGAGAACAACATCTCCAAGTCACTAGCAACATAAATACAGAGTGTAGAATAGCTGAGCTGCCACAAATATATCCAAACCTGTACAATCGCTCGCGGAGAGACTTTAAAGATTCAGAGAAAGCATTTAATTCCTAGAAAGAAACTGCAGCGAAGCTTGGTGTCGACGACCCAGAGTTATACAAAAAGCGACATAGAGAAATATCAGATGCAAGTTTTCCAAAGCCATGAAAAGAATGAAAGAGTAAAGATATATGGTAGCAAGTACCAAATACATGTTTCAAATAAATGTTACACCATACTACTGCTGCTGCTGCTGCTGTTGTTGTTCTTTCAATAAGCAAATTTAAAAGGTATACAATAAATGAAATGCCAAAAGAACATACAATAATAAACCTTTGTTTTTTTTTTTATCAAATTATGACAACACATAAAATATAAAAGCGTGTAATAATTTATCCAGTTTAATAAAAGACCTAGATACACCATCATTGCATTGTTGTTGTGTTTAGGGCATATGCGCGAGCATCACGACACGTTTACATTAATCTACACTCCGCCTCCAGCAGCGCGGGGGTGTTGGAATGTTCGAAAACAGTATACCATCGCTCAGCCTTTTCGAACTTCTTTTTGCCCCTAAACGAAGAACGAAAACGAACTTTGTTTGAAGTATATCGGGGCCTTTAGGTCTGCATTATTTGTGTGTGTATGTGTCTGTGAATTCTTCCAAACCTTGTGTGAATTCCCACAGCTTTTCATGAGACTGGATTGGCAGGTTAATATTCTAGGTTGGCCTTCAACTTATGACTTAAAAGCTTGCCATTAGTGAAACAAATGACATACTCGTGACTACATTCAAGTACAACCCATATTATGATTTTATAATACTTCAGTATTTTTAGGGATACTGTGGTTACCATGGTAAATTTAAATGCATCACAGAATGGTCTATGGGGTCGGCAATCTATGGTACGCGTGCCAACAGTAATATAGGGAAGCGAGCAATATAGGGAAAACTGCATACCAACGTACATTTTGAGGTAATCATTCCTCATCGTCACACAGCCTGTTAGGAGCTATAAATACTATTAAAATGCAAGAATGAACTTGCTCTAGTCTACAGATAATGTCACAGTGGTTAACCAGAAAAATTTAAAAGGCACTTCATGCCCAAAAGGTTTCTGACCCCTGGTCTAGAGTTTAGTGCATTTGTAGCTTGTGTAGTAGGCACAGTTTGAATCTTATCACTGTTCCGTTTTCCCGTCCCCTCCCTACTGTTTCCATCAATAAGAGAGGCAAAATCCCAGAACATTTGATTTATATTGTTTTGTTTTCCTAAATGAGTTTGAGAATTATGTGTACAACCTGGTTGGGGCATATAAACCAGCTATTTCCAAGAATTGGAGGCAGGAGAGCTAGAGTTAGAGGTTGGTTATAGAAAAGAGCCTTATCTAGTGCTCACCGTCAGCTGTTTAACTGTCCCTGCATAGGGGCCGTAACACTATCAAACACAGCCTCCCTCCAGTTCTGCTCAATTACATATCAGCCCTTTATTAGTATGGTCAAAACAGGGCCCTTTCTCTCCCAGCGTCAGCTCTGCCCTTCACATTCTCATGTTTTTTTCCCGGGGTGAGCTGGGGTGAGATTATCTGAAGAAAATATATCAAAGTCTCACCCAGGTAGGCGTTCAGGTTCACTGAGCAAGGTTGGGTAAATCTCCTCGTATTTGGAAGCCGATTTAGAAATCTCTCTGAGAGTTCGCTTCAGATAAAAGCAAACAAATTACAGGCATTTTGGAAGCTGTTTTGACCATTGCAATTACGTTTGAAGAATGTTGCGGGGAGCGCCGAGGCTGATGCATCCCACAGTATAATAGATGCAGACTCAGGTGCAGGGGGAGTTGAGCTAGTTTATGTAGTTTTAACAGCCTTGGCTGCCGTGTTGGGCATCCGAGAGTGGCAGAGCAGTGCACTATGCCCGTGATGGATGGCTGGGTAGATTGTTTGACGGGTGACTACATAGGTACGCCTGTTAAGATCAGTGTCTTTTTTATGATGCGACGAAATAAAAAGCAACGAAACTGAGAAGGTTTCATCATAAATATTACTAATTTATTTCCCTGGAGTGTCTGCTGGTTACAGATGAAGAACGAAAGTACAAAAGAGAAGGAAAAGGGAAACGAGAAGATTGAGGGAAGATGAAAAAAGCTAAGACAGCAAAAGAAGCGAGGGAGTTTAAGAATAGAGGAACTAAATGATAATCACCGTAATTTGTCCACGGACAGAGCAAGAAAGCAGAGGAAAAAAAAAAAGGCTGACAGGGAGACGGAGATGGGAAGGAGAGGAGAGGTGATGGTGGCACAAGAAAAGGGACAGCTTAACTCTGCTCTGAGAATGGAATCAATTTTATTTATGGGAGTGTGTGTGTGTCTGCCTGACTGTATGTGTGTGTCTATGTGCCCACTCACAGCTTTAAATCATCTGTTACATCCTGTCTACACTGGAAGCTTTGAAGCTGCATGTCAACAATGTTCAGTACTAATCAGCTGTGAGCTTAACTTAAGCAACAGTGAAGTTGAATTAATTATTGTATTACATTATTGATTTGTTTTGTTTGTAATTGGCAATATCAGTTAAAAAAAGAAAGAAAATTGAACTGACCCTAAACTTTTAAACGGTAGTGTAGCTAAACACCACTGTTTAAACGTTTGGAGTCAGTAAGATTTTTTTTTTTTGTTGTTGCAGAAATAATTCACATTATTATTATTTTTATTCAAATGTTATGCATTAAAATGATAGTAAAGACATTTATATTGCAACTGTATAATTACTGTAATTATATTTCAGGATATTACTGTTTTACTGTATTTTTGATCAAATAAATGCAGCCTTGGTGAGCATTAGAGACTTCATGAAAAACAATTAAAACAATCTTACCTACCCTAAACATTTTAATGGTAGTGTATATGGTTAAAAACTAAAGATGATTTAAATCTGGCCCTTTTTTTAAATTCAGAAATCACAAGTCATTGATCACAAGTAATGATCAGAAGTTATTTAAATGTTTAAATTATATTCATAGAATAAAAAAATAATTTTTATTTCAGGCAGACAGGGAAAATAAAGTGACTGGAGCATCTGTGCAGTATAGTCAACTTCATTTATTATAATGGGAATGATTTCATTTTGATGCGTCACAGTATGCGCTGCATGCCATGAATGAATGCTCACTAAAAGGCTGTTAACACTGACAGTGACTTAATGCAGAATCAACATAATAGAAGTATAATATTTTAATTAATATTTTCAAATAATTGATTTTATTTGTATTTCTATTTAATTTTTTAATGAACTGATTTAAATTAAATTACATTTATTTTTTTAATAATTAATACATGAATTATATTTATTATATAAATAATTTAATTCATATTTAATGACAACTTAAATTTAAGATGTACAGTTTATTCTGATAAATCTTTTGCATGCATTGGCTCTGGAATTTACACACCTGTCCAATTATGGGGTGGAGGGATCAAAGAAACCATTACTGATTTAATGAGTCATTAAAATGATGGAAGAAGTTATTGTGTTGTTGTTTTGTTAAAATTTTTCCATAACAATGTGTAGTCTGTTTACACACATTAAACTTGTGAGTTCTCTCTCTCTCTCTCTCTCTCTCTCTCTCTCTCTCTATATATATATATATATTTATTTTCAGATCAGAGCAGGAAAAATGGGATTAGAGTAGCTCTGCAGTGAGTCAAAAATAGAAAAGGGCGTTCTTCAACTTGCGGGGCGATGCAACCGACGCTGTCATTGATTATAATGGGAGTGATTATGTTTTACCACTCGTGTCCAGTGTAGACACTGTGTTATTCCATCTGTCTGTTTTCATATATCTTCCCTCTCTCTCTCTCCATCTCTCACACATGCCATTTACACATTCACCGACTGGCTCATGAGAGGAAACTCACGTGCGTGCTCAAAGGAATACACATCAGCTTCTGTGTCGCACGCACATACACATTCATGTCACATACCCGCCGTGTTCGACAGTTCATCAGGCTGAGGGAGGAGAGAGGACAGCTGGAGATGGAGAAACTCGGAGGTGACAGACTTTGTCATCAACCCCTAAGGGCTAATTTTCATTCAGCATCCTTCCCTCTCACTCTTTGGCTTTCCAAGCGTCTCCTTGATATGTGAATTTCTTTTCTCGACCCTCTCCAGCCCTCCTCACCCTTCTGCCCTCAGCTGGGGTTGCTTTTAAAGGCTCTGCAGTGGTCAGCGGCGCAGACCGATAATAAAATACTGTTCATCAAAACACTAACTGTGTGCTCTCAGCGGATCATAAAGCCCATTTATTTACACTCTCATCAAAGCATAAAGCTCATTTAGCCTTCTAGCTATGCATTATGGAATCATGCAGTGTCAAGTTCAACAGGCGATTAGAACTGATGCATATATTCTCTTGAGTATAATAACAATAAATATTCTTGCGCATCCCTTGTGACTTTTCCCAATCAATTCACATGTGTAGGAGTGCTTTAAGTGTTTTCTCTCTTGGTAGTCAGATATGGACTTTCGAGGTCCTGAACACTCAATTAAAAATGAAAGTACCTTCACAATTAATTCTATTTAGTGTGGCCTCCCACCAGCAGCGAGAGTCTCCAGCTATTTGTATTCGCAAGCCTCATCCAATCCCATAAGGTTATATATCTGTGTTTTCGCTGCGCATGAAGTGATAAAGACGCAGAATGCGTGTCTGAATCCGTAAAGATGCGTCCCTGGGGTGACTTCGAGCGTGAAGGAGGGATGAAGGAAGGAAGGGATGAGGGGTGCACTAACAGCCTCATCTTGGCCGTACCAGACCGCTTTAATCACACAGACTCGTTTTCATCTCACGCTGCGCTCAGAAAGACAGAAGATGTGCTTTCTTGGTATGCCGGCCATCTCACGGCTTCTTATCTGTGACGCGTGGCCTGGTCTTTGTCCATTTCCTCCAGACAGTTTGCCGGAGAGGTGCTCAGCCATGTGTTCTGATCGAATAATTTGTTGACTGATTCGGCTGATTGGCTTTGGTATGAATAAGGCAAGCAGGCAAAGCGCTTCTGACTCGCTGGCTGCCTGTGGGGTCTCCTAGGGGGGCTATAGATAGCAGTGGGGCATGAAAACGTCTCTGAAATCGCTCCGTCGTATCACAACGCCCAATTAGAGCTGGGATTGGATGGTCCCCGGTTCCATATGAGGCACTGGTAGCACTGCGGTCATTTGTGGTGATGACTTCATCTTTGCGGCTCCCGCTTACACTTTACGTGCAGGTCCGAGTAGAGGGTATTCGAGGTGAAACGTCAAAGACATCCGCGGGTCACTGTACACTGTTTGAATGTCATTAATGAGAGAAAAATATAGTAGAGTAGCACTACAAATCCTTTTTGAGGTTTCAATCACTAGCAACACGACAGATCAAAAAGACCTGCTCACTATCCAGTCTTTTCTCAAGAGGCCAAATGATCTGTGAAAGAACATTTACTTTTTTTGTGCAATACTAAACTTTCTACATCAGTAGTTCGCAGCTGGTTTTTCTACAGGACACTGATTTTTAAGTTTAGTTTGGGTTAGGCTGCTAGGATGCCTGCTAAAAAACGTTTAGAGAAAAACTGTTTAAAAAGAAAGATAAATAAATATAAATACAAACTTAATGAATCTGACATTATCGCATTGTTTCATTATGTTTTCTAAGGACTAGTCCGAAATCACAAATATTTTATTTTTTGACAATGCCAGATATGAATATGAATATAAATTTTAATAAAATATTTTTATTTTAGTTGTATTTATTTTTTTGTTGTTATGAATTGTTTTTGTGTGTTTGTGGATTTTGTGTATTTTTATTTTTCATTTAATATTTATAATCATTTCATGTTTATACTAATTAAATATTTTTTACAGTATAATGCATCTTTATAAATGAAAATATATACAGTAAGTCCTTTTATATTTTGCTTCCATAATTGGGTTCCATGGCATTTTAAACCCTGTGTAAGGGAAACAGGACAATTTAGCTCAAAGGGAATCATTTACGATTTTATAGGGAATTTGGACAGAATCACTGTTTTGCGGCTGATCACCGAGTCGGCCAGCGATTCATTGAGCGAGCTGTATAACATCAACTCTGCACTGGATATGAAAACCCAAAATATAGTGAAAACACTATTTAATAGCACCATAACAAGATCAGCAGTTTAAGACATTAACTTGTAAGCACAAAACACAAGATACTTCTCTTTTCAATATAAATAAGACTTTATTGGATAAACCTAAGACATGTAAACTAATCTAACACATGAACACACGCATTCACACATTCATACAAGTTGCAGAAAGAGAGAAAGTGAGGAAAGGATGAATTTAAGAGAATGAAAATGTGAAATCCCAAGTTTATAGCAATATGTGCAATTGCATTGACCTGAACAACCATCAATCACTTAATTAACCCTCGCATTGAGTTTCTCAATGAGGCTAAAATTTATATTAAATGCAACAATTCAACTAAAATCTGGAGTTGTATTACTTGCGTTGCTTTTGTGTTAAGGGATTCCCTTTTGTCGTCATCATTGCAGGAAAGGGGGTTTCCCAAGGTTGCTGATTGGTTGTAAGTTCAGTAGTCGTTGAAGTGATGTCTTGAGAAGCCAATGGTTGGGTGTTGGCTGAAGATGCGGAGTTGTGGCTTGTAGAAGTTTTGAGGTGGTCACAGACTTGAGTTGAACTCGGAGACAAGGTGTGGCGGCAAAACTTAAACTGAGAACACGAAACTCGCAACGGAAAAGAAACTAAAGTAAAAGAAAGAAA
The DNA here is from genome assembly GCA_039654775.1 of Spinibarbus caldwelli. Taxonomy (NCBI): domain Eukaryota; kingdom Metazoa; phylum Chordata; class Actinopteri; order Cypriniformes; family Cyprinidae; genus Spinibarbus; species Spinibarbus caldwelli. The sequence goes on from CM077234.1 coordinate 25,793,172, forward strand.
GGATGTAACGAGACTAGGTGGTTTTTCTTGTCATCGTGGTGTTAGCAGCTGGCATGTAGGCCAGAGCACGCTGGAATGGCGCTCGAAGAATTCACGGGCAAACACACATCCCAAAATAGTGTCTTGACCAATTAGATATTATCTTAGATCGGGATGTTGCTCTGTTTCTCCTCCCAATCCATAAATCAACATGTTATCTCGTCAGTCACATGGTCTGATTTTTCCAACTCTTTGCAGAGTATAATTTTGGACATGATTTCTATAACCAGAATATGATACATTTGATAAAGTATTGATTGGAAGAAGCGTTTCAAGCGTGAATTTTCAAACTCATACATTCCAAACATGAATATGAACAATTAAGCTATCCACTAGTTATTAAAAAGACATACACAATGAGTGATTAGGACATGATGTGTGGGTTAAATACATAATATGGAGTTATGCATAGAAATCATTAGTTACTCATAAGTCTTTTAAGATGATTTTAGGTGCATCTACACATGTAAAAGACAGTTTCTGTGCCATTCTGTGAACATAAAGACATGTTCTGTGAAGACCAGAGAGGTTAAAAGGTCTTCTAAGAAATTTCAGTATGGTCTTTGTCTTCTAGGTGGGGGAAACCAACCCAACAAAGTCTCTACTAAGGATTTTCCTCATGTGATGGCCATGATGTGCTGTGTCTTTGACCATCAATCTTGGTTACTTGCCCCAAATTTGACAATCTCCTTCCTGAGTTGGAATTATCACTAAGTGTTCCTTTTGTTTTAATGTTGCAAGCTGCTCACTGACAGAATTGGTTGGTTAGCTTGCTTCAGACGAGCTGGCGCTAAGGATCTGATTTATGATGTCCTGTTGCCTTGGGCCTCTTTGCGGAATTTTGGCTCCTCATGTTTCAGTTTCTGATCGAATCTTAAATCGTCTGATTCACTCTGATATCTTACACCTGTTTTAGTTTAGTTTAGTTTAGTTTTGTTTTTGAGGAAGAGCATCTTATGTGCTACATCTCATGTCATGAAACTGCCAAAATATTTTTTATGTCTGAACAAAAGGATATGAGAAGCATTTTTAAAAGCTGATAAGCCTATTCATTTATTCATTTAGTCTTGATTATGCATGTTTATGTGGTGATTTGCATTTTATTATTTGCATTTATCATTGATCTTTTGCTAGGAAAATCCAGCATTATAGAAATTCCTACACTTTTGAATCTGACACAAGGGTGACAAAACTCTGTTATTCTCTGACTTCGAAGCAGGTGGACAGCGATACGAGCTGTAGGGAAACTTTTTAGGTGAGTGTTGGTCCATTGTGTGTGAGTTTTTGAGGAATAACTCAGAGCCAAACGTCAGCAATGGAATCAATCAGGAGGTTGGCCATTGTTCTATCGGCGGCAGTGAGAGTGGAGTACAGGAATAAATGGTCAACGATTTCGCTTTTCTTGTCATCTACCCTGGCAGTGTGCCTTCACGCAGAATAATAGGAGTTAGAGCCATTCTTCTTGTATGGAGGCAGAGAACGAGCGATGTGGAGGGGGTAGGTAAGAGGGAAGTGATTTCCATGCTAATGGGAATGTTCCCGGCAGGGCTTTCTGTCTGCGCCTATGTCTCTATGATGAATGCAGCCGTCGGACTTCCAGCGCGACGGGGGTCTCGCACCAAACCGCGAACTCGCAACTTCCTCTCTCACGCACGACGAGGAAAAGAAAGTGAAGTGGGCACTCGCATAGAACTCTAAGCTCCGGCTGCATAAACTAGCAAATTCATGGCTTATTTCTTTGAAGTTTTGCCATTCGCGTTCTGTACACTGGCCTATGCATTGACATCTTTTATTATTTAACATGCCATATATACATGTTGGTGGGTAATTGGAGAGTGAAGTATTTGAAGAAACGTTGCTCTGGGCAAGGTCTATTTTAGATTATGGGCACGTTGAACCACAGGATGGATTTAGTTATACTGCACAGTGTGCCAGGGCTCTTTGAGGACGTTGTTGATGGAGGTCACCATACGGTGATCTAATTCCAGCAGTTAGTACGGAAGCATTGCTGCAAGGAGTGAACGTTAGTTCAACCTGGGCGTTTAAATGCTGCCTTGGCTACGTCAGATGACCCGAGGTGTCCTGGGAGAGCCAGACGCAGCCTGACAATATACACCAGGAGGGCTGGACACAATCGTCGCTGTTATTAAAGTGGAATTACGGAGGGAGGGATTTGATATTAAAGTCATTTTGAGCTGAGGGTGTGGATGTGTTTTGATTACCCCACAGCCCCAGTGGTCTTTGTGAGAGAAATAGAGTGAGAGTCCTCTGGAGGTATTAACACCCCGAAGCAAGCACACAACACTGATTTCACCACCTGTATTTCTCCACAGAAACAGTGCAGTCTTGACATAAACACAATCTCTGTCCCTTCTCCTTCTCATTTTCTGTCCACTTTTTCCTGCCGTTCTCTTTCTCAAGCAATATCGGTCACCATTCCCAGCCTGTTTTCTCATTTTCTGTCCTTTTGCTCTTCTCCTAAGAAACTTGTTGGCCACGTATATAGAAATTTTAGGTCTGACAAGACTTTATATGAATGATTATATTATATTATATTATATTATATTATATTATATTATATTATATTATATTATATTATATTATATTATATTATATTATATTATATTATATTATATTATATTATATTATATTATATTATATTATATTATATTATTGTTTGGGGTCAGGAAGATTTTTTAATGTTTTTGAAAGAAGTCTCTTATGTTCACCAAGGGCCAGATTTACTAAACAGGGCAAATTAGCGTTAGAGCACAATTCCATAAAAGCTCAGATGAGAGAGGAAAATTCTGTGGGTGATTTACTAACAATTTGCACATTAAAGAACACGGACGTGGCCAGATAATTTCCATAATGACCAGCGCAATCTACCAAGAGCAGCGCAAATTATCGCCTGCTTTAAGACATGCATTTTGTGGTGTTAAATAATGGCACAAATACCAGTAATTTGACGGGCGCAAATGTTAGTAAATCTCATTGTATAATTCATTTGAGTACTCTCCTCCCACAAATTTTGCGTCTGAAAGAGAGACTCCTACAAATGCATATTCAATAAGGTCAGGCGCAAAAATTACTGTGTCCATGCCTTTTCAGTGCTAATTCTTCACTGCACGTCTTTAGTAAATATTGACAGTACTATTTTAATGCCAAAAGACGGTTTGCGCTGGCGCAAGCTGTTAGCAAATCTGGCCTCATGTCTGTACAGTAAAACAATTTAACAGAACCGTTTTCTATTTAAAATAATTTTAATATGTATTTTATTCCTGTAATTGAATATATCAATCCTTTATTTGATTAAAAACTTTCTTAAAATAAGTCTTTAGTGTCACATAATCCTTCAGAAAGCATTCTAATATGCTGATTTAGTGCTCAAGTAACATTTCTTACTCTTATCAATGTTAAAAACAGTTGTGCCAATGAATGTTTTTTTGGAAACCATGCTACATTTTATTTTCAGGATTCTTTGATGAATAGGATGTTCAAACACAGCATTCATTTGGAAAAGAAATCTTTTGTGACACTGTAAATGTTATCACTGTCACTTTTGATCAATTTAATGAATCCTTGCTGAATAAAAGTATGAATTTCTTTTTCTTTTTCTTAAAAAAACTGACTCCAAACTTTTGAACAGTAGTGTAGAAACATTTCGGTTCAACCTGTTTGGTTGTTACTGTAGATATTTTGTTCAATGTAATATTGGCAAGATACATATTATCACCTATCAATTAATAGTGCTACCCTGTTAGTTTTTGCTGAATAAGATGTTGTTTTTAATCAACCTTTAATCAACCTTATTTAGCTGCAATGTGAATGTAGCTTATATGAGAACTAGCATGTGTTTCAGGGTTATAGCAGGCAAAGTTTAGACAAAGCCTCTCTGTTACCCTGTGATTGTAGAGCCATCCAGTGTTAATTAAGTTGATCTAGACCAGTCTGGCCCAGTCTGGTGCATGCTGTGTAAATGGAGGTTTCAAGCCAAGTCATCCTAATTTAGTGCAGATTAAACTCCCTGGCAGAATGGCAGAAAATAGTGATGCAAATAATATTGGACGAGTTTGATAATAGAAATAATTCCAATAATTGCCTTCTCTAATTAAGCTCCACATCCTCAAAAAGCGTAATTAAAATAGTAGTAGTTAATATTAGCCTCCTTTTAATCCTTTTTCATTTTCTTTGCCTACATATTTTTGCTGTTTATTATTTCATCTAAAGTTCAACGCTTTCTGCTTCAGTTGACGGCATAATCGTTGCCCACAGACACGTCTCCCGCCCCCATTTGTTCCTCAACTTTCTCCATCTCATGCAACAGCACATACTCATGGAAGACAGATGCACGTCCACACACAAGCGTTTGGCCTCACATTATCTCTTTCGTGTCCATCTTCACCTTTTCTCGTTCTTTAATTCACCTCGTCTGACTTCTCTTTCCATCCCGTTAGCTTTTGCACCCCTGCGTTTTCAGTCCTTTCATTCTGAGGAGCGGGATAACTGCCCATCTCCCACGCATCTCTCTCTTTGAGTCCTCGCTCACTGCCGCCACACCAATTTCTTAATCTCTGCCTCTCCTTCTCACTTTCGGTGTTTCTCCTGTTAGTCTTTTGATGTATTCATATACAGTTAGCTAACTCCCCCTGTGCTGAATCCTTGCTGTGCTGAATCTATCCTTTTGGCACGAGTGAGTGGTGTTAACCCTCTTTCAATCCCATGATGCTGTGCGCACAATCACATGATGTGAGCTAAAGCACTTCTACAATGCATTAAGCCTCACAGCAGGACCTGTATGCTGATATCATGTAAAAAAAAAAAAATAAATAAAAAAAACCCTTGCATCACCTCAGTGGGTCTTTATAAATAGTTTTGCTCTATGATGAATAGTGCATTATATTCTATTTTTCCAGGTCTTCTTCCTTCTTCATAGGTTAATAGTATGACATTTCTTTATTTCATCAGAATGTATGGCTTCTTTTGAATGGCAAATTTTGAATTTCTTTTCCACAGTTTACAGATCTCTGACATAACATTGCATTTTATTTTAATTTTTTATTTTAATATCTAAAGTGTCTAAAGGCTGGGATGCACTAAATGACTTTTATCCAGATTTTTGCCCCAATTAAACCTATTCAGATTTTATAAGTTGTGTTGTGTATTCCAGCCTTAAGAAAAGTCTGTATATTGTTTTTATCTCTTGGCTGATATTTGTCATTTAAAAAATGTACTTTGTGTTTGGCCGCAAATTTATATTTTACCATCTATTGTACTTTTTTTTTAATCAAGATCAAATCATTTTTTCAAATGTATTAAATAATTAAATAATTATTTTCAAGCAATTTAGTAAATGGTATGTAAAATAAGTTTTTCAAAAATGTTTTTTTTTTTTTTAAATAAAATAGTCTTATTTCATTAATATTATGCATGTTATTTACTTTAAATTGTGTGACATATTTCTGCTTTATATCGGCCATCGGTTATACTAATCATCAGCTGCCCACTGTTAATCATTTCTCTTGGTCCTTCATTGATACTCTACGTCAGGATTCAGATTGTATAGTTACAACATTTACCAGCAAAGGCTAACTAGTTGATTCGCAGGTCGGTAAAGAGACAGGGCATGAGAAGTACGGTTGCTCCGTGACAATTCTCTCTCTCCACATCCTTCATTTTACACCCTGCCTCCATAAGTGCCAGAGTGATGGACGTCCTAAAAGGATGCAGATTTTATTCTATCTAATTTTCAACCAGTGCTTGAGCTTTAGCCAGCTAGACACTTTTTTAATGACTCTCCCATCTCAAAGATCTCATTTCTACAGCAACATAAAGCCTCATCCATAGATAAGGCCTCTTATTTTCTCTTTTCTTTCTTATACTCTCTCTTATTTTTTTTATTTTCTTTTTTATTTTTTGTCTCCCGACTGTTCTCTCTTATAGCGCTGCCTTTCCATTTCTATTCGTCTCTGTTTATAATCGCTACATCTTTGAATCAAGCTGTTCTCCCCTCATTTACAAACAATACAGCCCTTTCCATCTATTCATCCATCGAGAACTCTTTGTACCATTTAAATGCGTTTCTTTGCAAAATCCATATTTTGCTTCCCCACATGCAGTCTTGCCCACACTGAGTCTCACTCATCTCGCTCGGTGGACCTGAGGTAATTGTGCTCCATGTTATTTACTGAGCTGAACCTGTATTCATCCACAGACCTGCTAATTAACTCCATCTGCCTATCATTGAAAAGCTCTAAATACTGTGCTCTTAATCTCCCATTGGGCGCTGACTCATACTGGCCAATCCCTGCACCTTCCCTGGGAAGCCCAGCCCCATTAGAGTGACTTTTAATGAATTAAAAGAATGAAACAAGTAGGCTTTCTCATTGCAGAGGTGAGACTGAGAATAAAGGTGGTGCTTTAAAGGGAGTCCATGCAGGCTCTGTGGTATCACTTCGTTTGTCCCTTCTGAACACAATTACAGTGACCCAGTGGGGAGTGCTATATCTCTAAGTCACAGAACATTGATCTTGTGCCTTCATGCTGTTTGATTGGCCGGCTAAAGCTGCTTCGGAAAAAGATGATCATCCCTTCGCTTTCCTGCTCTTCTTTGGTCCTGATTCGTGATTTATGAGGTGATGGGTAGCTGTCATTGTGTGTGTGCATGTTTGAAGTGAGTTTGCTCAGTCTTAAGTCATGGAAAATGACAAATGATTTTGTGGCTAGCTGTAGAAGAGGATAGCTTCAGATCAGAGGCATCATGTCCTTTTAAAAGACAAATAGATACACCATTATGTTGTGTGATTTATTGTATCTAAAATCATGTTTGTCTAAAAGGATGTGGCAGAAATCAAACATTTACATGTCAGTCCAATCAAGTCACAAGACTATTCTCTGAATGAATTATTCAGTCACTTTTTTGATCTAGATATGTATGTTAAATGTTTTTCTGTTGCAGTTCATCTACTTCAATGTGAAAATTGAAAACAAAAAATGTTAATCTTAACACACGTAATATATTAATATTCATCTACCTAAGTGGTTAAAAACTTGAAAACTTAAAGTGGCTAATTTTAGCTAATCTTAACTTAAAAGTGCCCAATTTTGTATTATATACACATATTTTGTATTATACAGAAACTAATGCTTTTATTTAATGCTTTTATTTTTTTATTTAACAAGGGTGCATTGAATTCATCAAAAGTGACAGTAAGGATTTTTACGTCACAAATTATATTTCAAATAATTGCTATTCCTTTGAACTTTCTATTCATAAAAGGATCCTAAAAATATATAGTTTCAACAAAAATATTAGGCATCACAACTGTTTTCAACATTGATAAGACAATTTTCTTAAACACCAAATCAGCATATAAAATAATTTCTGAAGAATGATGTGACACTGAAGAATTGAGTCATTTCTGCTGAAAATGCATCTTTGCCATCACAGGAATAATTTAAAATGTAAATTAAAAATACAACATAAAAAACAATAAAAACAGAGATATTTTTTTAACTTTTAAATATATACAAGTTTGAAAAAGAACACTTTTCTGTTTTGAATGTATTTTAAAATGTAATTTATTCCTGTCTAGTGGGTGTCTCATCTTTTACTGAAGTGCATGACCTTGAGCATGCCGTAATGTGTGTCTGTGTTTGACTTCCTGTTGTGTCAAATCCTTAAATCCCAATGCAAACAGCTCTCCTCGATTTTGCCTCAAGTGCGCCGAATCGCAGACGACATCTTCTAAGTGGAAGTGCGTGCATTTGCTTGACAGAAGTGACAGAACGTTTTAAAGTCCGAGCAATGACACGGTGGCCACTCTGAAGTTGAATCCTCAAACACTTGTTGTGCTAGAGACTTTTTCCCCCATCAGCCACCTCTTCTCATCAAAGAACAGCAGGACATCGACTACGTGCCAGTCTGAACTGAAATTCAAAGTCTTTCAGATGCAGAACCGATGCACTCTACTGAGGGAGTGATTTGAAAAGCTGGTGTTATATTTCTGCAAATTTGGGTGCAGGTTGTTGATATAGGGAGATGGTGATGAGCTTTGACCTTAATCTCAGGCTGTTGTTTTGTTGTGTCACAGATTCAAGGTGTCTAATGGAGTTGTACTGTGTAATGTCCCTGGTTGTGACGTGTGGAACAAATGATCACTATATATACAACTCTGATGGAGGCAGATTTGTTTTGGACCATTACTCTTTATCCTTCCTTCCTCCTTGACTTTTCTTAGTTTATAAATGTCACAATAAAATCCTACTATTGTTTATAATATGTTCTGCCTTTGCCTTTGAAATGTTGCTATTTGTCTGCGGCATTCTTTTCAATTTTTTTTCATGTCATATTCACTGATTTTAGTCAGTTTTACTGTGACTAAACTGGCATCTAATTTTAGGTGATGAAATTAACATTTTAGTTGACAAATCAAGCCAAATGTACAAATTATATATATGTCATATAACTTAGCTCAAGCTTGCTAGTTCGAGCATTTGTGTCATTTTGCGTGGATGCAAGTTTATATTTTTAATTTTACATTTAGATTGTGTATTTATCTGATTAATCTTATATGCGCGGATATGTTTGGATTAGTTAGTTTTAGACTTTTCTTCTTCAAAAAACATTGTTAGTGCAATAATATCTTGCAGTATCATTTTTATTTTAACAGTACGTTTAACAGTATCATCACGATTTGCATTTGAAAAACCCTCGCTAAGAACTGACAAGATTAACACTGGATGCCAATCAATAGCCAAAATCAAACAGAGAAACTTGTAATTGATATAACATGAAATGCAAGATGCTTCAGTTTAAAGTTTTTCAAAAATCAAATTGATATGATGTATGAGCATGCAAAATGATTGATTTTCTGTCTCTGTGTCTCTCTTCCCATCCCGTCTTCCAAATCTTTTTCATTTCTCAGGTTCCTGGCTATTCTCTGTGTCAGAGCTGGCGGTGCCAGGGGCGGAGGTGGGTCGGATCTCAGCAACAGATGCCGATTTGGGAGACAATGCCAAGCTGGAGTACACCATCCTGGATGGAGAATCAGGGGACACCTTTAACATCACCGGAGCCAACCAAGAGGCCGTGATCATTCTGAACAAGGTGGGAAGAATGTCCACTGGACACATGGGGAAATGAAACCCTGCTGAAAAGTCCATCTGAAGCCAGTATTTTCAGTAATTTGAATCGGTGGTGGTTTGTCTACATCAAACAAGCAGAAATGTTTTTTTTAAAGCACATTTTGGACATTTTATTTGAGTCAACATCTCAACATTCCCATAGAAAATATGTGGACAGAAACTTGACTGCTGGCTGTCAGCTAAATATGGCTATAGTAGTGTTATTGACCAGCATGGTCCTTCTGTTTGAAGCAGGCTGACCGAGAACGTCTTGCTGGCTAAGCTAGTTAAGAAGCCTGGTGGGAACTGCAGCACAATAGTGGTGACCTGCATCCAGAACACAATGCATGTTGGTAACTATCTACACTGGTCTTTTCAGCAGGGAAAAGTGTGTATGTGTGTGTGGGCATGGGTCATAGAAGGTGGGAAGAGATCAGAAGACGCCTCATAGAGCAGATGATGTTCCTGGTGTAGGAGGGGCAGGTTACTCATTCTGCCAGGTGTCGTGAGGAGATCTGCTCCAGTGGAAGAAAAAAACCTCCACAAAAGGCCAAAAACGAGTGTCTGTGCTGTATAGGCGATGTGAGTCAATGTTGAATCAGCCCCATCAAAGTCTGTGCAGCCGCTCGTGCGTGCGCGAGACTCTGATCAGACAGGCTGCGAGAGAAAAGAGTGCGATTTATGCCGGCGCAACGTGTGGTGCATGCCACACGCAGAAGCCCCATGAGACAGCACTCATCTCAGAGAGCCAGTTTCTTCACTGATAAAGATTCTGACTGTCATTGTTCACCTGAGGGCATCTTCACATCACCTGAAATGGCACATGATGCATTGGTAAATTGAAGGAATAGTTCATTCAAAAATTAAAATTCTGTCATTGTTTACTTACCATCATGTCATTCCAGACCCATATGCTGCTCTTTTTTTTCTGTAGGACTCAAAAGTAGAAGTTTTTTTAAGAAGCTGTTGTCATACAGTGACAGTTCAAAGTCTCCAGGGGCTGTCAAGCTCCAAACAGGACCAAAAAACACCATAAAAGTGGTCCATAGGACTCTTTATATTCCAAAACTTCTAAAGCTGTATGTTGGGTTTGTGTGAAGAACAGAATAAAATTCATGTCCTTTTCACTGTTAATCTTAGTGCCAGGCTCCATGTATCTGCCTATGCTGAATGTAAGGTTAGACACTTGTGAGTTGGGTTATTTATAAGAAAGCTGTCACTTCTTGTTGATCCATTCCTAGCATGTGGCTTCCTCCTCCTACGTGCACAAATAGTCAAAACAGGTCATTGCTTATGCAGAAATATAATTTCTATCACCCAGGGGGTGTCAAACTCATTTTCACTGAGGGCCACTTCAACATTATGGCTGCCATCAAAGGGCCGGTTATAACTGTACAAACGTTACCACTCCTTAACATATTGTTAAATAACATCTCTTTATTTTATTATTAGCTACTTTTTAAATTACAAATGTTATATATGCATTTGCATAGATGTAAAAATATGTTATTACTCTGTGTTATTTTAACATAAATCCTTTTAATTTATCAGGTTAAGAAATCCACATTACTCCATAAATCAAAGTAAATAACAAAGACAATTATCATCAAACACAAGTCATTACATAAACTTTGTTAAAAACTTTTTTACATTTATAGTACAACAAATAATTGTGTGCTGCTAAAAATGTGTGACAGATATGGCATATTTAAAAAAACAAACGAGCCTGGTCTCATGAAAATGCATATCAATAGCATGGTTTTCTGTGTCTATTTGGCGTGCGATTTATATGCAGAAATCGACTTTGGTGTGTATATGATACACACATGTTTGGCGTACATATGGTACACGATCAATGCTTAAAGTAGAAAAAAAGAAGTGGCCATACTCAACCCCACTTCCCCACCCATAAATAAATACCAACTAAAGTACTAAAAGAGTACTTTTTAATTTTCATAATTCGCAATGAATGTATGTGCCACAATAAATTAATGAATTAATTAATAATTGTTTGCAATTCAATTCACATTTATTTGTATGGCGCTTTTCTTAATACACTGTTACAAAGCAGCTTCATATATATATGAGCGGTTTTGAACTTACTGTTTGAATGCATTCACTTTCTGGATCCTTAGACATTCAAGGAGTTTACCAGCTGATCTGATTGCAAAAAATCTGCTTCTTTTCATTTTTATAATGTATTGTGTCCGTTAAAATTTACAGATTCAAATTAGTAGCCTAATTATTTTACTACTCTGCGCTAGGGTGACCACCTGGCTATAGATCTGTTTCAGGACAGTAGATGTGATTTTGTACATTTATACTGTTATGCCATGTAAATACTGATTTACATTAGTTGGCATATGCATCAATTTATGTTTCTGGTGGTGGATGCCCACACTCCAGGTTGCGCTTCTGGCAACATTAAATTCAGGAGAGAAGATCATTTTTGAGCACACATGGAATGTCTGACCGATAGAGAGCGTGTCCATTTTCTGTGAGAGTGAATGAATGGGAATCCACCCGCGAGCGGAGAGATTTACACTCGCGTATTTGATGTGCTCTTGCAGGTTATAATGCGCTCTGGACATTTGTCATTAAAATAACTCCATAGAAAAAGGGAGAAGAAAGTCGTGTCTGAAAGCTTCCATCGATTTTTGTATTCGTTAAATGAATGGAGAATATCGTCAAATAGAAACAGAAACTTGTGGTATTGATACACACTTTCATAATTTACTATATAAATCAGCATAGATTTTTATTTTATTTTATTTTATTTCAAGACAATCATATGCTGTCGCGGGCCACATAAAATGATGTGGCGGGCCAGAATAGTTTATATATATGATATTTTAACAGGCTGCATGTCAAATATTTTATAAGCCGACATTGTTGACTGACATTTTTTAATCTCACATTTTATGCTGCTCATAATTAACCCAGGGTTAACAATTAATCCTATGTATTCATAAACGGATGTTCCTCACTGTAAATTCCTAAACCCTAGGTTTATTCTCATTTGCATATTTAGGGTGTCAGTGTCATTGATTGGACGAATGCAACACATGACCTGTTTAAGTAACAGCTCTAGCATTGCAGCCTTGTATTATTGCAGACTGTAATATCAAAAAGCTAAGAATGAAATGACTTTTTATACAACTCGCTGTTTCCATAACTGTCAAAAGCACATGAATATGAGGCATGCGATTGGTCATGCGTTTTTGACTGAAAATATAACAGTTTACAGGTTTGGAACAACATAAGGCTGAGTAAAGGATGACAGAATCTCTATTTCTGTGTGAACTGTCCCTGTAATGGAATCATCAGGCTCATTTTATATAGAATAATCTCAGCTAATCAGGTTTTGAGATGATGCTCCATGAGATAACGACATTCGTTTTGAACTTCATGTTGCCTGTTATAGTTAAAAGGCTTGAAGCCTCATTTCTGAGCTGCCGGGAAGCCAGTTGATTGTGTGTGTGCTCTGTTCAGATCTGGATCTGTGATCAGACACTGGGAAAAGCCGGCACAGTTTTATTGATGCCAATCCAGCTTCCTGGACTCATTTGTGTGAATGTCACAGCAACTGTACTGGGCCCCTGTGATCATACAAGTTTGTGTGAATGTGCGTGTGTGTGTGTGTGTGTGTGTGTGTGTAAATAAAGTAAGGGGGTTTGTAGCTGTGACAGGCCTGGCAGGTGTGAGGAAGTCAGTTTTAAAAAAAGCTTTGGCTGCAGGTGAGCCTGGGAGGGATTTTAGGCCAGGGATGTGTTACTGTGATAAGGGAAAACTGGAAAGAGGAAACAGACAGAAAGGAGCAGGGAGATTAAACGAGTGGCCAGAGAGAGGAGACAGTATATAGAGAGATACAGAGATATGGAAGTAAGACATGCACTAGGAGAGACCGTATAAAAGATAAAAACATTAAGGGAAAACGAAAGAACAAGAAAGAAACCGTAAGAAGGAAACTATCATAGTTATGCAGAATTCACAGTGCTGTACCGGCATCGGTGTTGCTATCAGGCATACTGAAGATGTTCTGTGAACTCTTACGCATTCAGTGTTTTGATCTGACATTTTTTTTCTTTTTTTAAGCCACACATACAGTAACTGTAAGATATTTAAAGGCTGCGTCTATTTAAACAAAGTACAAATGGATCCTTTTCACATTGAAACTACAGTATTGCAGGTTTAACTGCTGTAGGGGTATGTGGGAGACCATAGCAAATGTTATTTTTGTGCGCCTATTTTCTTCAACAACAAAAGACAATATCCACTATTGTATTTCAATGTTTAGTGCAGTATATATACACTACTGTTCAAAAGTTTGGGGTCGGCAAGATGTCTTTGAAGACTTTTATGCTCACCAAGGCTGCAATTATGTGATGAAAAATATAGTTAAAACAGTAATATTGTAAAATATTATTAGAATTTAACTGTTTTCTATTGCAATGCATTACAAAGCTGAATTTTCAGCAGTCATTACTCCAGTCCTCAGTGCTCCAGTCCAATGCTTCAGAAATCATTACAATATGCTGATTTGGTGCTGAAGATTTTGTATTATTTTTAATGCTGCAAGCAGTTGCGCTGCTTAATATTTTTGTGGAAAATATGATATATATATATATATATATATATATATATAAGTTCAAAAGCACAGCATTCATTTGAAATAGAAATGTTTGTAACATAAATGTCTTCACTGTCACTATGGATGAAAAAATTAAAATTGTCATCCTTTACTCATCAAACACCGTTTCAAACTTTCTTCTGCTGAACACAAAATAAAATATTTTGACTGTTGGAAGCCCATTGACTTTGTATGGACAGGAAATATTGAGACATTTCTCAATATATCTTTTTTTATGTTCCACAGAAGAACAATAATGTGAGCAAATTATGACAATTTTAATTTTTGAGTCTTATGAGACTATGAAAATGCCAGCTCTGAGCAATAAAGTGTTAATCTGGGAAATAAAGTAGAAGAGTACTAGAAAGGAAAAAGGGAACACTTTAGTCGTCTAATGCTTAGTGAAGGAGGAAATGAAAAGGGGGAATTATGGGTAAACAAATGAACTCCTCCCAAGTCTCTCCTTGAATTCCTACTTCATCCTCCACTGCACTGATGCTTTATTCACCCAATCATATTTTCTAAAATTACTCCCGTGTTACGGTTCTCTCTAATATTCCTGTCAAAAGCACACAGAGACAGTTCCATTGTCCGTCAGGACTGAATTCTGGCCAGGACGCCTGACTGCGCTGTAAGACACAATGATGGAGATGAAGAACAAGACAAAGACAGAGAAAGTGAACAATGAGTAAAGATATGCAGGTGGGAGTATCTGAAAACAAAGATTGAAGAGGTTAAAAGGGATTTAGCCAGAGAACCCACGCGCAACTAATAGAAAACATGAAAGATACCACTCTAATAGAATTAGAATAAACAAAGCGGAAAATTAGCACTAAGCTCCCCTTTGGTTTCCGGCCCATTAAACAAATATAAAAAACTGCTGAACATTATTTGTCGTGTTTGTGTTTACAGGACCCCGCTCTAGTTTGGCCACCTGCCTATCTCATTCAGAACAGCCGATCATCATGCCTGCCTCTTGTTTATTTCGCTCCATATCAGAAAGACTGAAGTTGATGATTTCTTTGAGACAGAAGGAGAGTGAAAGATAGTGAAAAGAAAAGAAAGCATCACAGAGAGAGGAAGAGCTCGCCCCAGGGAGGAAAGTGTTTCCAATACGAGCAATTTCTGTCATCACAATGACCTCTCAGGAACCCATAGAGTTTAGAGCACGTTCGCTTTTTGCTTAGAGGAGACAGGCACTAACATTCACGTACATACAAACAATCTTATATAATACGTCTGTTGAAAAGACATGGAAACCAGCATGGACACTTAAAGGCATAGTTTAACCCAACATTAAAGTTCTGTTTGATATTTTGTTTAGTATCAAAGTTGCTTTTTGCTCAAAAATAAATGAGCACTGGGGTCACTTTGCTCTAAAAATGACAAAATGATTTCATTTCGCTTGAAACAAAAAGTGTCCATGTAAATGTGGCTACTGTTTGGACCTTGACAGTCATAAAACTATCTTCATTTGCATTCAGAGTTTACAAAGAAGGAAATAAGTCATACACATTTGCAACAGTATATATTCCTCAATCCTTAAGCTTAACCAGCGAGATCAACCAACACAGATTTGCATGAATATTGGTCTAAGCTGATCATTTTGACAGAGACAGGTACAAACCCTTTCTTTCTTTCACACATTCTGACTACCCTCATTTACACATGACCTTTGCTCCCTCTGTGTTAATATTGCCCTGAATTACAAACCATGTGCTGACAAAAAAGGAGCACATTATAAAAATGAAAGGTACTGAAGAAAGAAGCCTTTTGCAGATAAGAAGAAGAGACCTTTGATGTGCGGATAAGAGGACAAAGCCTAAGGCCAAGTGTGTGAATGGGTCAGTCAGGGGCCTTTTTGGTAAGCTAGGTCATGCCTGCCTGTCTGAGAAGAAACTGTTTCCATGTAAAACTGCACTGCGACCTCTCTCCCTCCCTCGCTCACTCATTTCATCACAGCGGTGCTGGGTTTCTCTCTGCAGAGTCTCCCTCGCTCCCTCTCTCTCCCCTGAGGGATGTTAGTTATGTGCTGTGGTCATTTCTGCACTTTAAAAACCTAGGGTGGAGCGCCGCTTTAGAAATTCATTGATTCTCAAACAGTGCAAAAACTCTTTGTCCTTGAGAAGAAAAAAAAGCTGGGGATTAAGGAAAGGAACAAAGTGTAAATCTGTAGGTTTCATTTTGGGGAGGTGCTACTCTATGTGCCTGAATATGAGTATAGTGGGTATTTAAAGGTTTAGTTCACAACTCTGCCATCATTTATTCACCTTTAAGTTGTTCCAAACCCCGTTTGACTCTCTTTTCTTTCGTGGAACATAAAAAGAGAAATTCTGAATAATTTACCGGCCACTCATTGTGCATGCAATTACAATGAATGGGAGATTTCAAGCTTGAAAAATGACACAAATCAGCATAAAAGTAATCCATACCATTTGTGTGCAATAAAGACTTACGTTTTGCTTTGCTTAACGAGTAGATCGACATTTATATAATTAATCACTCTTAATCTTCCTCTCCAGAGAGCTGTTGACCGATGTGATCAATTGAGTCTGTGAGTTGAACTGGAGAATCGGACCAATTTGTGAATGAATTATTCAAGCGCGTTTTGTGCACTGGATCAACCGATTCCTTGAAAAGATCCGATTCGAAAGTGTCATTTATTCAAGTCGAGTCGAGTAAGATTTGTCAGTACCTTTCGCAGTACATTTTTAAGGCTAGTCGATATATAAAAATAGTACAAGTCATCTTCTGAAATTAGATCCGGTTATATTGTATTTATTTATGCAAGAATCTGACTACTTATTTCATAACCTCGCACGCATGCATCAAGAGCGCTCGAGCGTGTGTGAGGATTAACACACATTTTGTGAATTACTTAATTTTTTACCTGTTTCTCATATAAGGCTATCGTATGCCTTCAGAAAACTTAAAAGAAGTGGTATGGAACACTTTTAATCATACTGTGAATGCATTTTTGTCATTTTGGTACTTGAGAGCCCACCATCATTAGGCCTACAGTCATTTTATTCACTTTCATTACAGTGCTCAGGACATTTTACAGAAATTACATTTTGTGTATTGCATGGAAGAAAGTAAGTCATACACAGTTGGGAACGACGTGAGGATGAGTAAATGATGACAGAATTTTAATCTTTGGGTGAACTATTCGTTTAACATTTTGTCCCCACGCTAGCATTACACAGCATTATTCACTGTTCTTAGACTAATCAACACAAAGTGAATTTTCAGAGGCATAATTATCCAGACAGAACGGCGTGTGTGTGTGTTTGTGTGGGCTGGTGGGTGGCATGCTGCTCTGATTAAGCGTATGCAGATTGCTGGAAGTCTGTGTTTATGTGTTTGAGTTTGTGTGTGTGTGTGTGTGTGTGTTTGTGAGAGAGAGAGATAGAGAGCTGCATTACACAGGGTTATGATGGAAGAGGTCTGTGTACATTTGAATATTTAATATGCCGGCAATAGATCCGCATCTGTGATCTCTTGTGGCAGTGTTGTACAACCAACTGTCCATAAAGTGACTGATGCTAAAGTAGCATTAAACACCTTTTTGTAACGGTAGTCCTGTAGTCCTATACAGCTTTTCAACAGTGCCACCTAGTGGTGCAATAATTTGAAGGTTTGAGCTGAGTGATTGACATTTCCTTCCTTTGCAAATAAATAGGATGCTATGAATTAAACATAGGCCGGTGGACATGAATTTCCTCTTGTAAATATCCGCGATGCAGAATTGACGATTGCAGGTTCAAATCTTGCATTATATTTACATTTATGCAGTGCATGCATTACTTAGGCTAAATTTGTATCCGGATGTGTTTTCCCTGAGAATCACTCATGACCTTGCTGTTGCTTGTGTCGTTCATTGTGTCTGTTTTAGAAACAGCTGTGGATGCTGTAAATCTGACTTCCCTTAGTTATTTCCCTTAGTTATTCTCACTTTAACCGTGTAGCTAATCCACGGTCATCAACCTGTGGTGCTGTCCGGATTATCAGTTTGTTTTCTCTCTGAGAGGAGAGATTGCGTTAATCTTCTCTGAGACAAAGAGGGAGAGATCGAAAGAAATCGTGACTGAAGGAGCAATGAAGGACTGTGGGAAAAAGAGAAAGAATTGTAGTGAGAAGGAAAAGAATTGGAGGGATGGCATGTTTTGAACCTGTATTGATGTCAAGCTGGAATATTGAATCCAAACCTGGTTTTTGGACTTGAAGATGTGGGCTTGTAAGGTTTAAAAACGCAAGGAATGAAGAGGAGACTGAGGAAGGAGTGCAGGGAAGCAGTACGTTGTTAGAATGTAGTGTGTGAATTGCTTCAAAGGATAATCTGGGTTTAACGTCCCAGAGTCGTATTAAAACACAAGGGAGAGGGAGAGAAAGAGAGCGGCTGTGAATCAGGTGTCAGGAAGACAACCTGATTCAAGACTGCCTGTCACCTTTGAATGAATGCAGTTGCGCACATACATTTGCATGCAAAAGACATGCAGGGGACAAATCGGAGGATTTCGAGCACAGAGCCAACATGTGTGTGCACAGAAAGAAAAACAGGGCAAAATCAGAAATTCACAAAGAGAGTAGATCCAAATATATTCACAAGTACATACACACATATGTGCAGTGGCATACCGCCAGTCTTGAGGGAAAACCATGAATTTGTGACTGCGTTCGTGAGCATTTGTGTGGGGGTAAAATTGCATGGAGACAAATTGTGATGGTATTGTTATTTTGAGCAATTTAACAATTTAGTGTGTGTGTGTGTGTGTGTGTGTGTGTGTGTGTGTGTGTGTGTGTGTGTGTGTGACCCTGGACCACAAAACCAGTCATAAGCAGCATGGGTATATTTGTAGAAACAGCCAACAATACATTGTATGGGTCAAAATTATTGATTTTTCGTTTATGCCAAAAATCATTAGGATATTAAGTAAAGGTCATGTTCCATGAAGATATTTTGTACATTTCCTACCACAAATATATCAAAACTTAATTTTTAACTAGTAATATGCATAGCTAAGAACTTCATTTGGACAACTTTAAAGGCAATTTTCTAAATATTTAGATTTTTTTGCACCCTCAGATTCCAGATTTTCAAATATTTCAGCCAAATATTGCCCTATCCAAACAAACCATCATCAGTAAATGGAAAGCTTATTTATTCAGCTTTCAGATGATGTGTAAATCTCAATTTCAAAAAATTGAACCTTATGGCTTTTTTTTTTTTTAAAGAAATTAAAACTTTTATTCAGCAAGGATGCATTAAATTGTTTAAAAGTGACAGTAAAGACATTTATAAAGTTATAAAAGATTTCTGTTTCAAATAAATGCTGTTCTTTTCTGTTCACCAAAGAATCTTGGGGGAAAATGTATCACGATTTTCATAAACATATCAAGCAGCACAACTGTTTTTAACATTGATAATAATAAGAAATGTTTCTTGAGCTCCAAATCAGCATATTAGAAAGATTTTTGAAGGATCGTGTGAAACTCAATGAATGATGCTGAAAAATCAGCTTTGCCATCACAGGAATAAATTTGATTTTAAAATAAAATAAAATTTAATATTTCACAATATTGCTGTTTGATATTTTGATCAAATAAAGGCAGCCTTGTTGAGCATAAAAGACAATTAAATAAATAAATAAAATAAACTTTTTAATGGTAGTGTACATATTTTCCTCGAAGCTACGTCTATCTCACTTCAGATCTCTCCAAAGATCAAATGCTTGAAAAGTTATATGATCTGCCATATGGCGTTATGGAATATAGCATAATATAGCTGAATAGTGGACCATATAGAGAGCCTAATTAATTTCCCCTAATTGCTATTCCACTGGAGAGTCATTTAAAAGAGAATTTGGAAAGTGAAACTGGAGAGAGAGAAGGAGAATTTCCTGATTTCACCTTCAACTAAACTTTGGATAAAAGCATCTTCTAAATAATAATAATAATAAAAAAAAAAAATAGCTAGTTAGTCCAGCATGAAACTAGCATAAACCAGCCTGTGGATTCAATTGAGGCTGGTCTTTAGAGCCTGGTTTATTATAAACAGGCGTGAGAGAGAGATGAGTGTGTATTCTAGATGTCAGTATCAGACCGCCACTCAGTAGGAGGGGCGTAGAACGTGCGATGGAGTGATGAGAAAGGGAGGGAGGGAGACTGAGTGATTGAGTATGTGAGAGAGGAAGGGATGGGGTGATGAGTGTGTGCTCACAGTGTAAGTGACATCTCTCCTCCTCAGACAGATTGTCTCTCTCTGCCTCTAATGGGATCCTGTTAGGAACCTTTTCTCTCCATTTATCCCTCCTCCTCTCTCTTGGCTTGACTCTCTGTCCCTTTTTTTGGTCTCTTTCTCACCTTCATTTCTGTTCTTTTCGTGTTCCTGTCATGTATATATTTCAGTTGTCCTTCAACTGTCCCCTACCCACTGAGTCATTTTAAATCTTTAATCTTTTCTGTCTTGTTGCAGGTTATAAATTCATAGCAGAGTTTGTATTATGTGAGCATGTACACTATTGTTCGAAAGATTGGTGTTGGTAAGATTTTTTTGAAAGAAGTCTCATCCTCACAGAGACTGCATCTATTTAAAATAGCAAGTTTTTTTATTTTAATATATTTTAAAATTGAATTTATTCCTGTGATGGCAAAGCTGAATTTTCAGCAGCCATTACTCCAGTCTTCAGTATCACATGATCCTTCATAAATCATTTTAATATGCTAATTAGGTGTTCAAGAAACATATTCTTATTGTTATCAATATTAAAAAAATAATTAATAATTTTTGTGGAAACCATGATACTTTTTTCACAATTATTTGATGAATATGAAGTTCAAAATAATTATTTGAAATAGTTGTTTTTTTTTTTTATAACATTATAAATGTCTTTATTGTCACTTTGGATGAATTTAATACATCTTTGCTAAATTAAAGTATTTATTTAAAAGTTTTAAAAAAAAAATCTTGCTTACCCCTAAGCCTTTTGAATTATATATATATATATATATATATATATATATATACACACACACACACACACACCTGTAGTTGCTTTGTGGCAACAGTTGGGGAAGTCCTTTTTTGTTCCAGAATGACAATGTTACTGTGCACAAAGTGCATAAAGAATGATTTGCCGAGTCTGACTTGCACAAGCCAAGACCTGAACCCAGCTGAACACCTTTGAGGTGAATTGAAACCCAACATCAGTGCCTGACCTCACTGACAATGGGAGCAAATCCCTGCAGCCATGTTACATCTAATAAAAAGCCTTCACAGAAGCTGTTCTTGCAGAAAAGTGAAGAATTAATGGTTATGTTTTGAAAATAAATTAGAGTAGTGCAAGTAGAATTAATTAATAACCCTACTGTATCATACTTGATATGTATTTTCATATTTTTTCATATTTTTCCTCCTCAATTATGAGCTCTACATAAACCAAAAAACCGGATGTATTAAATGATACTCAAAAAAATATATATTTTTTTTTTATAATATATAAAATATTAAAATATTTATATATTTTTGAAATATTTAAATATTTCTGTCTAAAAAATAAAATGTTTATTAACCCTCAAGCCTTAGACCTGACTTTCTTTTTTCTACTAATTCTTTGTACACTTCAGTGAACTACAATTGAGTTAATCACCTCTATGAATGACTTCTTGAGGTCTCTTGACCTTAATCCAAGATCATTCCCTGTAGTTTTGAGACCCAGGCCAAGATGCCAAGTAATGAATCCCAGACCATGTTTATGAGAGTCCTCAAGATGAAGAGTCCAACTCTGGTGTGATAGAAATTGGCAGAGATTTGTAGTGACCACAGTGACCTGATGTCCTCCAGTCAGCGCAGTTTAATTCAGTCTGTCCTTCAGCCTGTCAGAGGAAACCGAGGCCAAACACATTGTGTGCCCCACTGACTCCTTCCAACCTCAACTTGGTCTTGCATTAGGAGAGAGTGGCCAAGTGTGTGTGAAAGTGTGTGTGTGTGTGTGCAGACGAATAGAGGATAACAAAAGTGACCGTCATAATGAGCCAGCCATTTCTGACTTCTCTGAGCCCCATTCCAGCTGCTCTTGCCAAAACTAGCCCATTACCCATTCCTGGTGTGCCAGCTTCACACACAACCCTCCCAGTGCCAGATCCAGATCCAGATCCCATGACTCGTCACAATACAATAAATGCTGGGCCCTGATCCTGCTAATATCATGGCCAACCTCATCAGAGAGCGTGATTGCATTTCAAGAGACTCTGATAATCAAAAAACCCTGTAATTAAAGTCTGTCAAATTATGCTATTCTTGGAATACTGTACAGTGGCTTGTAGTTCAGAAGCAAAGTCATTGTCGGCAGGGCTGGAGTGTGATGTCGACATGCCCTGGGCATGGATTATTGCTGAAAGCAACTCAACAAAACTAGCTTGTGGTTTAGACAGCTTCATTGATTATAGTCAGAGCGATCCACTTTTATTTACTACTCACTTCAAGTTTAAACTGCATGTCAAAGATCCATCGGCACAACATTTTCCACAGCATTTTCCACTCGCATAGCAAACTGGCTGCTTTATTTACTATCGGTTTCAATCCACTGTAATTTAACAGCCTTTTCAGGTCATGCAGTTGGTATCGTAGGAGCATATATTACAAACACAAGCAACATCACCAAAAGCATATAAATTTGATCAGGTATTATCATAGCAGATGGGTTTCTTTCTTGCTTCGCTCCAAGTACTGTCTATCATGCTGTTAAGTTCAGTTCTATCACCCTTTTGCATCTTATAGTAAGTAAATTTATTTTCTTTTTGATTTTCTTGTTATAGATTCTGTTGGTTGAAGTTTTAATGTTGTTTAAAACTTGCTGGCTTAAATTATGCAAGGATTTTCCCTCACACTGAGCAGCATTATTGATATTTTTTGATATATTAACATGTATTGTTAATATAATTATAATTATTTTATATTATTGTTATTTTATCATTATTATAATTAATGTTTTAAAATTAATTATCAACATTAATATTTATATGCTAATATTTCATATTAATATATCAATCAATTATATTTATTGAGACAATTATTATGTATTAATAAACATTAATGATAAATAAATTATGCTGTATTTTATATATTTTATACATGAATGTATAAAGTTTATACATTTATTATATTATAATATTATTAAATAATAATGATAATAATAATTGTAGTTGAACTTTGCTTGGTTATTGGCATAAACAATTATTCTTAAAATAAAAATAATTAAAAAATAAAATAAAAAGTCATAGTAAATATGCACTCTTGCTCAGTGTTATTTTGGTATTATTTATATATTGTAATTGAATTTATATTTTGAATGTTTTTATTTTTATATTATTTTAATGTTTTCATTTGAATTTTTGTTTTAGTAATTGTTATGTGCTTTTGTTATTTTTGATTTTTTGTCATTTTTCGTTTTAGTATTTCTGCTTGAATTTATTTCTAGGATTTTTCTATTAACAAAAACAACTAGTCTTAAGTTTTATTTAGCAATAACAACACTGCTGTTTCTGCAGTTCACCAGGGCCCCCTGCTGGTTTGATCAAATGTCCAATGGAGCTATTTAATAATCCATCAGTGATTATTTAATGTGTGCGGTATGGGCTGTGATATGTAGTGTGTGTGATACTGTATGTTCAGTTGTTGTGCTCATGTGGGCAATATGAGCATTTCGATCTTGTCATTACGATTATGTTTCATACTCATGTTTTTGTTTGGTTTACAGGCGGTGGACTATGAGAGCCGCAGCTCTTACTCTTTCTCAGTGG
>CM077234.1:25821767-26071767 GCA_039654775.1 Spinibarbus caldwelli
ATCATGTCACAGCTCGATGTGTGTGTGTGTGGATCCAGTCCAAGACGTTTGTGTGAAAGCAGTCCAAACCACAGGCAAGTGTGTGGGACTGAATTATAACGAGAGAGACAGAATGCTTCAATTTCTCTTTATGCTCACACCAATCCATTAAGTTTGTTCCAGTGCAACCTAAACTGCACCAATATACCAGCTGAAAACTGTTCTGAATTAAAAGCTACTGAAAGCTGTTTGTTTGTCATAACCATCCATTCAGAACCATCCAGAATATTGCTGAAACTCTGTTATAAAATATAGTGAGGTGCCCTGCTGCTGTCTTCTGCCTACCTAGCATTCTAACAATTTGCCCATCATTGGGCAAACTACTCAAAAAAATGTACAATGTACAACCAACTCTTTGGAAAAAATAGCCAAGCTAAGCTGACAACTACCATTTAAAGGACGTGGCTAGTTAGACTACAGTCTTCAAGGAAAAAGTACCTTACTATATTGAAGCTACTTAAAAAATTTCCATGTGTGATATATTAAAAACAGCAAATTTGTTCAAATGCTTGTTAAATGTTGTATCTGTATGGCTCAAAAGTAAAGAAATTAATATTTTTATTTAGCAAGGATGCAATAAACTGATCAAGAGTAGCAGTAAAGACGTATAATATTACATACTATTTATATTCCAAATAAATGTTCTTCTTTTGAAATTTGTTAATCAAAGAATCCTCTGATGTGAATCCTGTATGTGATGTTTCCATGAAAATATTAAGCACTTTAAAGGAATAGTTCACCCAAAAATGAAAAATTGCTGAAAATGTATTCAGCCCTAGGCCATCCGAGATGTATATGTAAAACATAAAAGAAGATATTATTCTGAAGAATGTGCATAACCAAACAGTTTCTGGTCCCTATTGACATGCATAGTATTTTGTTTTCCCCATACTATGGAAGACAATGGCTACAATCAACTGTTTGGTTACCAACTTACTTATAAATATCTTCTTTTATGTTCAACAAAAGAAAGAACTCCTTCAGGAACAGATTTTTTCAAGTTTTTTGGGTAAATTGTTCCATTAACATTTTTAGTTTCGTCTAATATCCTGGATTCATTTTAAATGTTTAATTGTTTTTCCAGCATTTGCCGTGATGCGTTTTCATTTTCTGCAAATGATGCATGTGATGCTGCTACTTTTTGCAGTAGCCTTCACATCAGGAGTGTGCTTACAATGATTTACAATACTGCCTCCATAGGCAGCTCCCTAGGTTTTGGAAAAGAGCATGAGTCTGGAAAAAATGTCACTATTCAGTGTATGATTTCTCATAAAAACTTGCACATGGAAGTGTGTGATAAACTTTACAAGAGAGTTCACCTTCAGTGGCCGAGAATCAAGGCGAGCACGCCTCAAAAAATGTCTCAAGTGTGTGTATTTTTGGTGACTTCCTTTTTCTGCTCTTTCAATTACCTCAGATAACCCCAGCCAGGTGTCCAGGGTGGTGGTTGCTGTAGAAACGTTGGATTTAAACGACAATGCACCCGAGTTGGACAGGCAGTACAACACAGCCATGTGTGACTCTGCCTCCACGGGACAGGTGAGAGAACAAGCCACATGTTATTATTGGCACAAAGAAGGTCATACTTGTCTCCATTGACTAGTTCATTTGTTACTCCACCAAAATGTAAAAGCACAGGAAGTGCTCTAATGAGAGTCTTTTTGTTAAGCTCTGCAATTAGGTAATTGTCACAGATGAATTATGGGTGATTAATTACCTTTTCTCACAACTTCAGCCCTTTAGACTCACTGACTCACGATCTTTGTGTTCATATGGATTTGGTGGTGCATAAAGTTTATTTATTTATATATTTATTTATTTTTTAGTCATTTTTTTTTGTGCACATTTGTGAATGTTTCCATTTATACAGCCTGCACGCTGATTGATTAGTTCTGCCGTTACCCTGCAGCTGAATCACTGCTGTTCCCATTTACAGGATGCTTGACGCGTACATAGATATACATTATAATATGCTCATCTTTCGGTCTGTTGGCTTTCATCCATTTTGCCTTTCATTCCAGTTCTCTCATTCGTTTCGATTGCCTGTCTTTCCATAATTCTGTAGTGTTTTTTCCTTGTCTGACTCATGTCTTTTCTTTAACTCTTAATTGGGTGGCATGCAGCTGTTAAGCTGTCGTAGCTTGTGTCCTTTCTCCTGTCTTCATCATTCTGCTGTCTTCTCAGCTTGTGGTCAAATGAAAGCTTATTGTTATTTCACCAATTAGGATAAGTAGGTCCTGGATCAACGTTATTATAAACCTTGTTGGTCCTGGAACAATATTGAATGGGTTTACATGCACGTTAATTTAGTCAGTCTGATTTGTCTGTTCATATTGAATGCAAAAAAACGGATGTGGCTTGACGCAATTAAACAAACAACAAAGTACAGCCAATCAGAACACTGTGTCTCAGTTTGAAAACTCTCTTTCACGCGCAATGGGCTGCAGCTGAAGATCATAAAACTAAGAACTAATAACTGCGTTTTAATTATTTCAATGTTTTATTAGTGGGATTTTTACATTTTTAAAGAACTGTTTTCTATTTTAATATATTTTCAAATGTCAGTTATTTCTGTGATGGCTGTATTTTTAGTAGCCAGTCTTCAGTGTCATGTGACTTATCAGAAATTTCTTATTATTATTATCAGTGTTGAAAACAGTTGTGCTCTTTTTTTTTTATATTTTTTGGAAACCATGATACTTCTGGAATCCTTGATGAATACAAAGTTCAAAAGAACAGCATTTATTTGAGATAGAAATATTTTATAACATTATAAACTTTTTTTATTGTCACTTTTGTCAGTTTAATGCATCCTTGCTAAATAAAAGCAATTCCTTAAAAAAAAAAAAACTTTTTAATGATAGTGTATGTTAGAGTAAATTTCAATGTGAGTGGGGCAACTATACGGAATGCAGCAGACCTATCAACCAAATGACCAACAAACTGTTGTCTTGCTCGTTGCTTGTGATTGCAGCTGGTTATGACAAAAACTGTGATTGAGATAGAAGAGATCTCTTTTTTTCGATTTATCTTGTTAGGGCACAGTGTAATTTACTTTGGATAAAAGCTCTTACTGAATGTCTGCTTGCTTGCTTAACTGGACGCTTGCATAACTTCTTACCGCAAGTCACATTATGGGGAGGAAAGTTTGGTGACCCTTAAGACTGTGAAAACTACTAATGTGACTTGACATTATCTCAGTGCAGCACTGAAATGACAGGAAAAAACACATTTTTTCCTGTGCACAACCGCACTAACCCACAGCTCTGATCTGCATCACACGGCTCATTTTTGATTTAACTTTTTCCCTAATGTGTGGGGGGAGCATTGCAAAAACAGGCCCATCGAGTGATTATTTCTTGTTTAAGTGGATCTCTGGAGTCGGCGCCTCATTTTTAGAGCACATGCTAAAGCGGCGTCTATGTTTGGGTGTTCCCCAAGGCTCGCTACTCGGTCAGAGTTAATTATTGTTTGACTGCGCAGTGTGGGCTAATCAGTCTCTAGTCACCTATTTGCAAAGGTGCTGGCGAGGTTAATGCTGATATCTGAGATTAAAATGTGGATCAGGTTTTTTTTTAAATGAATCTCTCTTCTCTCTCCATTATTCTTTGCTCTCCTTCTCTTTCTCTCCTTCCTCCCTTTTGGCTGTTCTCCTTATTTTGTTTCTCTCTCTCCATCTTTCTCCTATCTTATTTTCTCAGGTGGTGCAGGTGTTGCGGGCGATTGATAGAGACGAGGGAGGAAATGACAGCGCCGTCCATTTTAACATCCCTCCGGACTCCAACGTTGCCCTCAACTTCAGCATCAGGGAGAGCGGAGGTTTGCAGTCTCTTCCACAATTTGTTTCTCCCACCCAGCCTTGTGCATCAGCGTCTCTCTTGATCCGTTAGTCTGTGTCTGCAACTGCATTGTGTGGCTGCTTTGTGCCCTGCTCCTTTGTTTTCCCCATTGTTTGCTTTTGCTTCTCTGCCACATCTATCTTCTCCCAGCACACATAGACGAAATGTGCTCTGGCATTCATGCTGCATTTGGACTCACTGGTCTGTACAAATGTTATACGAGCAGCAATGGAATTAAACTGCACTCGATTGAGTTCAATTAAATTAAAGTTCCATCGAGTTCAATTTGATCTAAAAGCCCCCCTTTTTTTGTGTATCTCCATTTCTTTGCTATTATTCTTGTTTTCTAGGCCCCACTGCTAGTTTGGTACTGGCGTCACCTTTGCAGACACTGTCTCGCTCTACTTTTTCCTCCCTCACTCTCTACGTCCCACTGGTCCTGAGGGACGGGGTCTCTGGTTTGACCAGCACAGGGACAGTCACGGTGTCCGTATGTCCCTGTCTGAGGGGCGGAGCCCGGGCCGGAGAGAAAGAGAAGCAAAGTGAGGCAGAGTGGGACAGAGAGACAGTTTGTTTGCCCCAGCACTCCTCTTTGCCCGCCCCTGGACTCAGCACTGCCGCCCTGCTGGCCATTTTAGCCTGTGTGGCTACTCTTTTGGGTAAGTTTAGTGTAACTTCCAAATGGCAGTGGTAATGTACAGTCAGATAGCCGTTATCACAAAATAAACACAGACAGGGTGATCAGGACCAAGACTTGAAGCATATTTGAGTTAAAATTATTTTGTAATATTACCTTTAGCTGTGTTGTTATTGTTAAACTAGAACTGAAACTAAATATTAAAAAATAATATTAAAAATAATTCAAATAAAAAAAATAATAATAGTATTAAAAATAATTTTTGTTAATCGAGATAAAAACTGCAACAAAATTAGAAATGTTGCTATGATTGACCAATCAGAATCAAGAATTCCCTATAGCTGTGTAATAAATGTAATTATGGGGCATCATTCTGTGTAAGTGTTAGTTTGCCAGCTGCTCTAATGTTTCTATTGAGTATCTGTCTTTCTATAGCACCCTGCAATTTTATTGCAAAAATTTGTCACCCAGCACAAACACACACGTCCTCCCTTTTTATAAATGGCATCATAAAACGCTTACTCTTTTTCTCTGCATCTCTCACTGTTTTCTTTCCCTCTTTCTTTCTTCTCTCTCTAGCTGTCAGTGCTTTGTCTTTGTCCCTGCGTAGGCAGAAAAGGGACTCGCTTTCGCCTTTAGAGGAGGATGATGTAAGAGAGAACATCATCACGTATGATGATGAAGGAGGGGGTGAGGCTGACACGGCTGCGTTTGACATCACAGCGCTGCAGAGCGCCCCACACAACGCACGCAGGGGGTACCGCACCCTGGACAGCAGGAACATGTGAGTGGGGCTCAGCAGGGCACATCTGATGAAAGATTAAATTGGCTACATCTGTTACATCAACTCACTCTTCCTGCACATTAATAAAACGCTTCCTCAGTGCACTTGAAAGGATAGTTCACCCAAAAATTCAAATTCTGGCATAATTTATTCATGTCGTTTGAAGTCTGTTTGTTTTGTTTTTTTTTTCACATGGAACACAAAAGGAGATGTTTAGCTGAATATCCTGACTGTTCTTTTCCATACTACACATTTTAATTTTTTACATTTGAAAATATATTAAGACAGCCGTAATGATATTGATATTGTAATTCTACAGTTGTACTATAAATTATTTTTCTTAAATTCTTTTTCTTTTTCTTATTACTACTACTACTACTGTTATTATTATTATTATTATTATTATTATTATTATTATTATTATATTTTGTAGTCATATTGATGTACAGTCACAACATTTTGCAGCCCTACAAATGCAGCCCTACAAACAAGCACAGCAAACCTAGTGCTGTTTAAGAAAAAAAAAAAATCATAAATCAAAAACCGATTTATCCGAAAAATCTAATTTTTTCTATGAATCGTGTATCCCTACTTTTCATTCTGCCTTAAATCTTCTGAAAAGCCTTATCTTATTTATACTCACTATTTTAAAAAATCACAGCCCTTTTAGCCAGCACTGTACTTCGTTGGGTTGTAATAATTCCATTGTCCATGATTAATGAGGTCTAAGTTGATCATTGTTTATTTTATGTTGAATTGTTACAAAGAACAGGGAATTTTAACTTTTTTTCCACATTTGTTTTATTTTTAAAGAACTACAAATTAGTTTAAACTGAAATCAAGGGTGCGACAAAAGCAGAAGAAGGCCTGAAGAGTGTGAGCTCCCAGCAGACCACACCATCTGAAACACCTATGGCGTTATCGCATTTATCACATTACCTCTCCCAAGGCTGCACACAAACATGAGAAAAACATACAAGTAAAACGTAATTAAAAAATATGACTAAAAACTTAACTTAAAAAAAAGCTTTTGCAACTATCACAATCTTTCATTTTATGTTTCTAATAAAAAGCTATTGTATGTCTTCAGAGGATTTGGAATATCCTGCACAAGTCATATATGGACTACTTCTGTGGTGCTGCCATTTATTTTCTATTTTATTTTATCTGCATAAAACCTTTGATATATTCTGTGTTCCCTCAGCCGTTATTCACAACACAATCAGGACAAGGCTCGAGCGTATAGCAGCTGGGCTCAGGCCGGAGTGGTGGACCCCGGGCAGTACAACAGTCAAGGAGCCACTCTATATGGGCGCTTTTGCTACAGCAGCCACACCCTCCCAGTGCTGCGTCGCTCACAGGGCCCCTATGAGCCCGGCATATCTGAGTTGGCTTACCGCTTACCTGGGACTCAACCAGACCACTCTCTAGTCATTCAAAACCAGGCAGCTGTGGTTGGCCCTTTGGAGCCTGGTGCTATTTACGTGCCAGCAGCAGAGGCTGGTCATGGCTCTAAAGAAGGGACAGCATCTCAAGACGGAGCTACCACATCTGAGGGAGGAACGCCAAGGAAAAACGACTCAAAGGATGATGCAAGCACCGATGCCCAGCAGAGTCAAAGTCAAAGCCAGGATCTGGATTGGGTAAACAACATATGTCTTATTAATTTATTTAAGAAGCTTAGAATCACCATGTTCAGAATCACAAAGTTGCTTTTCTAACCAGTATTTGGGGTAAAACCAAAGGGAGCACATTAAATTTGTTTATTTAATTCTCCAGAGGCCTTTAAATTAATTGTTATAGTTAATGCACTTTCAAACAAACAGCAATACTGACAAGACAATTAGAAAACCACTATTTTGGCTGGACCAGTTAAACAGCTATAGTAAACCGAAAATGAAGACAGGGCCTAGTAACAAAACAAAGTATATGGCTAATTTTAATTCACAGACTTGCTTCTCAGTCACACCCCAACAGCATCGAATCAGTATTAATGTATTATGTCTAATAAACATTCATTGAACTGGAGACTGGGAAACAACTGCGCAACTGATATTAATATTCATTTCATGATGTGTTTCACTGGGAAAGTTGTCACACAGAGATCCTGAAAAAGCATGAATTCAAAACTGCAGAAAGCTGCATGTAATTAAAAAATTGTACAATTTTGATGTGCAACAAAATATGTTGTGCGTTATTTGCTGTCATGGAAATTCATGCATACCGTCGCACATCTTAAGAGCCCATCTAGTGAATTTTAATGTCTGATTTTACACATACACACATTTAAATTCAGAATGCAGACATATTTACTCACTGAAAGGGACTAATTTTTGTTTTTATTACAAGTGAGGAGAACACGTCCCACGTGTGAAAATATGTTGTTTTGCACATCTCTAGATAGCCGGCAGGCTGTTTTTTTTGTTGTTGTTGTAGGTGCCAAACAGGTTGACGATGAAGGTGTATTTTCACATGTTGTCTCTCGCTGTCTCTCATTCTCCTCATCCTCATCTCACAGTGCAGCGTTAGCTCTTTTTAGAGCTCAATTAACCTGGTTCAGCTATTGTCAACTGTTTCTCCCTCTCCATCTGTCTGACTTTGCCACTTACTTCCTCTACTCGCTAACACTTTACTGTCTCACTTCATTGTTATCACATTTTTCTGTGTTTTCACCTGCTCATGGTGAAATATCTTCTGCTTTCTCTTCCCTTTCTTAACAATCCTCTCTCTCACACACATCCCTCTGCTGAATAACAGAAGAATAAACTCATCCTTACCTCCCGCTCTAACCCTCCTGCTCCTCCCCATCCCCTACAGGTCCAGCCGGACATGGCCCCCCGCGAACGGGAGCTGGTGTTGACTCGTTCCGGCTCGATCGCTGGGCCAGGCCCCACCGGCGGTTGGGTGTGTGACTCCGCCACGCTCCCTCGAGCTGGGCGGCACTCCTTGCGGAGCAGTCTTTCCCTAAGTCGAAGCGGCGCTGGGCCTGCTGAGTCCAACCATGCTGGGGTGGCTGACGCTCCCATTGGAAGCACAGAAATGCAGTCGGTCAGCAGCAATTATGCCACTATCCTGCAGGGGGAGCAGCAGAGGGACTACCCGGGGACTCTGGGACGGGGCGGGCTGGAGATGGGCAGCGGATTTGTGGTGGGAAGGCCCGAGAGAGAGGGCAGCATTCCACTGAGTGCTGGGATGTATCCGGAAGGTGGCGGGTTCATAGGAGACTGGCACGAACGGGTGGGGATAACCGGGTACCCACTGGGCAGGAGGGATATGACGCCTCAGCTGCTTCCATATCCCGGCCAGGGCCGGGGGGCTTTTGGGGGCATCCTAGGTTATGGCGGAGCGTGGCCCTCAGCACCTGATGAGTCAGGAAGAGGAGCGTCTGTCGGAGGTCCTCACTCTCTCGCCCTAAGGGTTGGCGAGTTCCTGCGTCTGCGCCTTGCTCAGGTGACCTTCGACCCCTCGCAGCCACCATACGACTCGGTGCAGGTGTACGGGCTGGAAGGCACAGGCTCCCGTGCTGGGTCCCTCAGCTCCCTGGACAGCGAGGGGGGCAAAGACGCCGAGAAGGAGGTGTGGGAATCAGGTCTGGAGGATTGGGGGCCACAATTCCAGAAATTAGCCCAGCTTTTTAGGGAAAGGGAGAAGGAGAGCGGAGAAGTTAAAGATGGAGATGCAGAAGCCAGCAAAAAGCACAAGGATAGGGAATGGGAAGAGAAGGAGGAGCAGTCTGGAGATGAGGAGCAGGCGAATGTCTGAGAGAGCGAGAAGGAGAGGGGTTGGGTGGGACAGTGATTAAAAGACAACAAGAGCTGGAATAATGAAAAGTGAAGGGTAAGGAGGGAGAGACGAAGAGGAAAGGTAATAAGGGAAGACAGGGAAAAATGAGCAGAGAGAGCAAAGGCAGTGGAGAGAGTGATTGATGCAATTTGAAGCAATAAGTGCTGAAAAGCTGATGTGTGAGCACAGAGCGGTGTTTCTTTAGCCAGCATTTAACATTCCTTAAGTGTGTTTGGCAGTAAGCAAAAAGCAAAGTTCACTGTATTCCAGATCACATTTAATTATGACAGAGAAAGAATTGGATTTCAACTTGGATTTTCGCGGCAGCGAGCAAGACAATGGTACCACGCGGGAATGAGAAACGCAAGGCCGGAATAACACAGATGAAAAGTTACGGCAACACACGAGGGAGTAGGAAAATTAATATTTGTACAGAAATTGTTTATACATTCACAAAAGCAAGAGAACTGAATTATTCAAAAGAAAGCACTGAATATTACAGTAAAGTCCTGAATAAGTGTCTGCACAAAGATTCTCGGTGTTTACACATACACACAAACGAAAACAAACACACATCAATTTTAAACCCTGCTTGGAAATTCTGCTTTGCGGATGTCACATTGTCAGGGTTCAAAATGACTCACATTTTTGCCAAGAACAGATTGTATACAAAGTTGCTCTAGAAAAAAAAGATGACAAAATTAAAATGTAGTGATGCTAAAATTGTGCAAAACATATGCACAAACAATCAATACTAAAAAAAAATCCCACATTTAAAAAGTCAAGATGATTTATGAGAGCTGACAGGTCTGCTTCATCTAGAATGCACTTTTATACATGATGTTCGAAAATAGATTACAAATGTTGTTGTTGTTTTTTTTTATTGGAGGAAAAAAAACATGAAAAAGATGTTCTATGTAAATGCATTTAAATGTAAATATCACTGAATGCCATTGTGAAAAGTGACAACAGTACTGTAGTCTTCAAGTAACAAAAAAAGATAATAAAATGAAAACTAAGGATAAGATTATATATAATCCCACATCGAAATCCACTGGATATAACTGGAAGACACTGGATTGACTGAAGCAGAGTAAACCCTGCCACAGTACGATATCGGATATGTTGCTCTTCCCGAAAAGAACATTTATTTTTACTTGAAATGAATGCAGAAGTTCCAAATAAATATATGTGAAGTCCTTTTTCTGGGTTGAGCCCACACTCCGCATTGATATCCTGATTAATAACACTGTTTGTGGCCACAAGGACTCACTGTGACTGGACTGAACCAGAACCACTGCATCACTGCACAATCATGCGCACCAATACCAGGGTGCTTCGTGCAGTATGAGCACACACCTTGCCAAACAACCCAACAAATGTCATTCTTTGTCAAAAATGTGAGCCTAAAAAGGTTATATGAAATATTAATGTCTGTATTATTGTATGGTAAGAAGAATGATTAAAGAAAGACAGATCCCCTGGAGCTTATTTGATTAGGACTAAAAGCCCATTCACACCAAGAGTGATAGCTATAACGATAATTAGAAATTAGTGCCCACACCAATCCATGTTCTGTTTATTATAAGACCGAGCTGCTTTAAATGCTCAAGCTATTCCGATTGGCTGTCAATGTTTTGGAAAAAATCATTTTGAAAGTGATTCTAACGATATCGTTCCTCTGTGTCGTTATCGTTATAGTTGTGGTATGGACTTCCCTATTCTTATAGAATTAGAACAATTAACGTTATCGCAGTAGTTACTGCTCTTGGTGTAAACCGGCCTTAACGGTTTAAAGAATTGAATCCTTCACGTGTCATTGCCTATTTTTTTCAGGTAGATTAAGTCAACTGTAAACTGGGTGTGGAGTTACTGCATTCATCCTGGTTTCTGCCTTCTTATTGGACTGCATTGATGTGGCCCCGAGTGGGCCCTGTTGGTACTGAGATCTCACGATGGTGTGTACTAAAAATGTATTTATTCTGTTGTATTTTTTCCTTTTCTTTTTTGTAAATTTGAATAAAGACTATGTTTTGAGGTGATGTGTGCGCGACCTTATGTGTATATGCTCTTTTTTGTAAAGAAAAATTCTTAACTGGATTGACTTTTGGCTCTTGCGTGTGTCTTCTAGTCTGTGTTTGTCTCTGCTGAGTAAATGTAAGTGCTGGCTTTGGAGATGTCCATAGAGGCTCTTCAAACAGGGACAGAGTTGGCAGGGAGTAAACACAATGTCTAGTCTACTTACTCCCAGGCTCTTTGACAGACTTACAACTCAAGGTCAATAATGGAAACTGAGAGTTCAAATCGCACTTTAAGACAGACAAAAGTTTACCGTGAGGTTCACCTTGAAATTCGCTGAAGTCTGGATTACATAAAATGCATGAGATTTATTAGTGGGCCTGACAAGCCTTAGTTCATCTGATGAAAGTGGGGAAAATAAGGTCGTTTCAAACCACTGCACCTGCGAGTCAACCCTGCTTATCGTTCACTTCAATCCTGCAATATGTGTGTGTGATTGTGTTTCAGCTAGCTTATACCCACAAGTGCCTGCAAATAAATAAGCCACTGGCACCTTTTTGATTCCAGGCTGGTTAATTATTCATGAGCTCCTGCACATATCCTGTTAGATTAAATTTGGTTTAATTACGTTTGCAAAGCTTGACGTAGGAAATAGTAGACTTGAATGAGAGAGACAAAGAGAGAGTGTGATTGCTTCAAAATTCACTTAGAGCAGGAGAGGGATTCAAAATGATTTTCAGAAAGTGAGATTATGAATGCACGCTCTGTACTTGAGTTACATAATGAATTGATGTGCAGGTTATTACGCAATGCGCTGTATATTTAAATAGGTAGGGTGTGAGAACTTACCACACATGCACATACAGAAAAAAAGTGTAGAGTTTTTAGCTAAAACTAATAATAATTTTCTCACTTTTCTTATGCAAACAAATAAGATGGCTTCTGGGCATGTTTTGTGAAGCGGTGATACCACAGATGGGTTATTTCTAAAAGTAGTGTCAGAAGATTTAGGGTTTTTTCATAGACAGGAAAACATTTCTCACAGAACACATGGAGCGCAGAAGTATGCCATTAATGATAAGAATAAAAATAACTTACCATTAATACATTAATTCACTGCAAAATGTCCTCATTAAAGATTCATTTGGTGAATTGCCCTACAATCCTGCACGACTCAGAATGGAGCTATAGATCATTAGCGTGCAGCTCAACCACAAGACATCTGGAAGAGGTATGCTTGCTTGAAGTGTTTCTTGGTTTTGCATTTTTTTTTCCTGCTTCCTCTGGGACAGCAAGGTGAAAATGCCCACCAACCTTGATAATTAGACAACTAAATACCTGGCCCACTGAGACAGTGGGTTGAAAGGGACAGCAAGACTGTACTTCCTGCAGGTCCAAGGAAGGCTGGAGGTGTATGCGCCATATTTAGGTCTACATTACAGAAAACTACCTTGTATATGCGGGGGTCAGGTGGCTTTAACATTTAGATGGATAGTAAAACATTGTGGTGACCAGCCAACAGTCCCCATGAGCAGGGCCGTAGCTGGGGTCTGCGGGGCCCCGGTGCAGGTTGTACCTGTGGGCCCTGTTTGAAATTGTTTAATTTGTATGCTTGTTCTATTTACTTATTTGTGCTATTTACACAATATTTAAGTTTTTTTTTTTTTTTTCAAGTTTGTAGGTGTCCAGGTACAGAAACCAAATAATCAAATGTAAAATAACACTGCAGAGTCTTCACTGTAAAAATGAAATATACAGCCAAACCAAAATTTATTCAGACACATTTCTCACATTATCACAGTGTATTCGCTATAGTTTCAAAACTGGTAATAAAATATGACAAGAACTCAGAGTTAAACTGTGTCAGAACAAATTCATCTTGATAATGTCAGATAACTTTGACAGAAAGCTGTTAGTATGACAATATTTACTCAACTATCAATACTTCGTTGACCAATTGCCAAACAATGTTTAATTTTGTTCAGTCTGTGGTGTAAAAAGGTATCATTAGCAATTAAAGAAAAAAACACTTAAGCAAAACATGCTCAGGTCAAATTGTCTAAATAACTTTTGGTTCCAAATTTATCATCAGTTTTACTTGTAGTCCACTGTATGAAGATTTTTTGGGTATGTCACAGTTTACTTTATTTTGCTATACTCACTTAAATAAATGAACTACACTGTCCTGCACCCACAAGTAAAAAATAAATAAATAAATAAATAAATAAATAAATAAATATTATATCTGGTGTCTGAATAATTTTTGGTTTGACTGTGGATTAATTCTTGCTAAAACTACAAAGTAATTCAGTCAAGAGCAGTGAGTGATTTTTTTTTTTCTTTTTTTCTTTCATTTACTTGGACACATTAAGGACACCGACAGCAGCTAGTAAATTAGGTGCGGTCACTTTAAGAGACAATGCATCCATTATAATGATACACATCTAATTTCTTTCCCCACTGTTTACTTTCACTTTAGAAATAACCGACAGTTTTTTCGAGGATGCTCTCCAAGACCGGTATTTTGACATAATTTTGTATGTATATGTCGGGACAAGAGTAAGAAGAGGCAAATTCGGTGCTCAAGCGCTTTGAGACGCGTCTCTCTGCGTGCGCCCTGTGCACACAGAACACCGCGCGCGGGTGCTGAATTGGGCTCTTTCACATCTTTTTCTGTTTGCATGTGTAAACTGCGATGTGCATTTGTTCGTTTAGGTGCAGGAGGACGCGAAGGAGAGCTCGGTTCGTTGTTGCTGTCCGTGAGACGCGGCTCTCTGCGTGCGCACCGAACACGGCGCGCGAGTACTCAGTTGAGCTTTTCCGAGTCTTGTGTTTGAATGCTTTAAACTCTTTTGAATGTTTAAGTTGGCAAGGCTTAAAAACGCGCAAACGGTAAGCTTTCGTGACGACGTGCAGCAGTGGCCCATCAACTGTCCTGAGCGTCTTTTTAGGCTGGCCTCAGCCGGTCGGTTGAGTTCGCCGGGGGCCCCCCTTCAGCCGTTGGCCCCTAGAATCGTCACCACCTTTCACCCCACTAGCGACGGCCCGGCCCATGAGGACACGTTTAGGGGACAGAAGATTTCCTTAATTCAGACCAAGTCAATGGCAAATTTCTACCATGATAGGAAAAAGTGTTAGTGTGTGTGTGTGTGTGTGTGTGTGGCTAAAGGTGAGATAAATCTAAACAAAAAACTCATTTTGGGGACATTCAATGATATCCTCTATAAAAATAATTTATAAATAAAGGCATTACAAAAATGCAGGTTAGTCTATAGCAATTTAGCAACATCTGTAAGCAACTTCGCTGTTGTTCTGAATATCCTCCAGCATACACTCTAAAAAATGCTGGGTTGTTTCAACCCAACTTTGGGTCAAATATGGACTAACCCAGCTGTTGGGTTAAATTTTTACATTAAATTTTTAACCCAAAAGTTGGGTTAGTCCATATTTGACCCAAAATTGGGTTAAAACAACCCAATATTTTTTTAGAGTATTATGAGTGAGCCACTGAATCTTTCGATTGACATATTTGTTCAAAACTCTGATTCATTCAGGAACAAAACAAGGGTCTTTGTTTACAATATGAGTAGGCCTAAGTCACTACGTCATTTCTGTCTGGTTTGTTCAAAACACAAATTCATTCAGCAACACAACAAATGGCTGTATTTATAAGGGAGTCATTGAATCATTTACCTAACCAATACATTCAACAACGATTCATTCAGGAAGAAAAACACTCCTATGTTTTTCAGAGATGTGCAACTTTCAATGCTACTTTGAAACTATTTTCGTTGGAGAGCAAAAGTAGTGCCCAAAATGTAAATTGCTTACTATTAACTTATTTGTTGAGTTAATATGAAAACAACACTACACTCACAAACATAATGAGTACATTTGGTTCGTTACCACCCTACATCACAGATATCAATATTCTTGCTGAAGATATTATTTTATAGAAAACCTTTACATACTGTAACTTTATAAACCATTACAATATAAGTCTATGGTATGTCGCAATTTATTCAGCAAAGAAAACACGTTTGTTAGCATCGAGTAGCAAAAACCTATTCCTAATTCTCTTTGTTCTCCTAATGTTCTCCTGGCTCTCCTGGCTTCCTCCTGAGTGAGAGTGTGTTCGTGTGTTTGTAGAAACTGAACTGGCAGATTGTGTTGTGTTGTGCTATGTGTTAAAGTTTGAAGTGGTAAATGAAATCTTCATTAACGATCTTAATTAGTGTTCGATCTCCCAAACAGTAAGCTGGCAGAAAATCCATTTAGGAGTAGTGAAGGGTATCTGGGTTGAAGATTGATAAGAGTAACATAACACATACACAGATATTCAGATACAATGCCCCTAATATTCAGACATTGACAAAGTGTAACTTTAAATAATAATAATAATAATAATAATAATAGACACAAACATTTGGAAACCATTATGACAAGAAAAATCAGTTATTCAGAGGAAAATTCTTGTTAATTTTGCTTACAAGATGGTGCTGCCATCTTATGGACACAATATAAATAAACAGTCCAAGATTTTGTGTTTTTGATGCTGCTGCAGTCGCATTTTTGTGCATTCCATGCAGGTTTGGAATGACAATGATGTTGAGTAAATGACAGAAATTTAAAAAAAAATTTTTTTGAGTGAACTATCCCTTTGAGACTTGTTACTCAGAGACAAAGTAGGACAGAGGGGGCAGAGAGACAAATTAATCAGAACAATTACTTAGAATATTGAGACCGTATATGGGTTTAAATCATACTAAATATGAATGACTAATGATCCAAGCCTTAAAGGCTTTGTTCACCCAAAACTGAAAATTACCCCATGATTTACTCACCCTCAAGCCATCCACGTGTGTGAACGTGTAGGACAGTTAGAGGAAGCTAGAGATGACCGTTTATAAAGTTTTAAACATGGATTATACACTGGCAAATTTTGAGCAATTTTGACAGGCAAATTTATTTGAGCAATGTTGCTTGGGCACTTTTCCATTGAGAACGGGATGAAGAGAAGAATTGTTGAATAAAGTCATTATTTTTGTTTTCTTTGCACACAAAAGGTATTCTCGTAGCTTCGCAAAATTACGGTTGAACCCCTGATGTCACATGAACTACTTTGCCGATGTCCTTATACGTTTCTGGACTTGGGAACATTTCAGTTGTTTGCTGTCTATGGAGGATCAGAGAGCACTCAGATTTTATCAAAAATATCTTAATTTGTGTTCCGAAGATGATCGAAGGTCTTACAGGTTTGGAACGACATGAGGGTGAGTAATTAATGACAGAATTTTCATTTTTTGGGTGAACTATCACTGTAAGTA
Organism: Spinibarbus caldwelli; assembly: GCA_039654775.1. Taxonomy (NCBI): domain Eukaryota; kingdom Metazoa; phylum Chordata; class Actinopteri; order Cypriniformes; family Cyprinidae; genus Spinibarbus; species Spinibarbus caldwelli. The sequence continues at coordinate 25,838,196 of CM077234.1, forward strand.
TACTCTATGTACTTTCATTTTCCCCTTTTGAGTAGGGTACTGTCTCTCATTTAACTATTTTGAGGAAGAAGACTTCAAAATCATAATAGGTTCTGTAGATAAGGATCATTATAGAAGTATTTACTGTCAACAAGTACCACCTCTTCATATTACTCTTCATCCATTCAGCTTTTAAAGGCATTCACTAGTAAACCCTATATCTATGGCTCATTTTTCACACCTTTACATGATTTTAAACATTGAAAACCATAGCAATAAATTAATATTAGACGTAATAAGGCCGCCAACACACACACACACACACACACACACAAAAAGATTTTACAGGCTTTAAATAATGTGTGCAACACAGAAAGAGATGCTATAGGCTGTACATGTGTGTTACACTGACAGTGAGCCTGTACATTGTTTGCAAGAAAAAAAGAAAACAAAAAGTTTAATTTTGTCTTCGGGATGGTTTCTCTTTGTTGGTTTGCATGTGACAGTACTGCTTAAGTAGTTACAAGTAAATTCAGCAAGAGAAAAATACGAAACAATTTTTTGAATTAAAACTTCCTGTATAAAAACTGTGTAAATAGAAATACCCCTGGACATCAGTTTACGGGTTTGTTTCTGATGCTGTCAATGTTGTTTTTGGTTACATTAAAAAAAAAAAAAAAAAAAATTCAGTTAGCTCAAAAAGCTGAGGGCACACGACAGGCGCTGTTTGTTTGAGCATGATGCTTGTATGTTCAGTGCATGGCGTGTGTTTCACTAGCTCCATTCCCATGGACACCTTTTGTTTGACCTAATTCTGGATATTTCCAGTTTAAGACGTGTGATTAATCCATATCTAAAGCCGTGTCTACACCAAGAGAACCCATTATGATCATTTGATGCGGTGACTGTCCACAAGGGAAGTGGCGCGAGGCGACAAATCTTCTACAGTAACTGATGCCTCCTTCTATTCCGAATCTTGGAAACATGCGTTGTATGCGTTGAAAGTGAAACCTAAAAAAAACAGCGCGCATAAGAAATCGATTGCACGCTTTCGCGAGCTTCAGCAAATGCACCGATCACAGATTGCAAGCTTCCCACCCGAAACAATCCCCCACGTGAAACTGAAATAATAACCGTGATATAAGATTTTGGCCATATTTCCCATCTAAGTCATTCATCCCACACTATCAACAGGCGCGTCATGTAAGCTGCACTTCTTGTACTTCGTTTGGGCACCACAAAGTGTCACTGTGACCTCAAAGCTTACCCCTCGACTACTCTGGCTAGATTGCTATTCCTGAGGCAAAACACGCCCTCCTCATTACCCTACTGACAAAGAAATGTAGAAATAAATAAATGTGGAAACAAATAAATTAATAAATAAATACGTAAATAAATACATAAATGTGGAAATAAATAAATGTGAAAAAAACATAAATAAGAAAATAAAATGATAAATAATTATTTATTTTTGCTTTTTTGCTTTATTTATATATTTATTTATGTATTTTTGTTTTTTACATTTCTTTGTACATTTGTTTATTTATTTATAATTATGGCAGGAATGGCATTCCATATTTACCATATAACTTTTGTAACTAAAAACGTAGGTGTCAAAATAATGCAGGAAAAATTTCTAGCAGCTTCTTCGGTTTACAATAATATCTAGAACCTTGATCCGGTTTGGATCATAAACACAGTCCTCTTCTAATCCACTGGGTACCATTCCACAATTTGGGGGGACCCAAGCAGTGTCATAACCATGCTGATGCCAGGTTCTCTGTAAGGGATGACCATGATAATCAATCCTTTTCACTTTTCCCACTCGAACACTTAGTTTGAGAATGGCCAGCTGTTCTCCTCCATCATACACAGGGTAACGAGAAGCTTTCTGTTTACTCCGACTCACGTAAACTCCTGGACCGAGCATGCCACCAGAAGATGGTACGAATCCTTCGTGGTAGATCTTCAGAGCGTTTTCCATTGTAGTACCGTGGTACATGATGTATGTTCTCCTTCCAGGATACACCTTCTTTTGTTTTCCAGAGCAATTTCCCATGGCATTCACGGTAATCAGAGCACTTTGAAAGCTTTACATGTATACTATAATCAGTGAACTACCAAAGACAATAATTTGAATACTATGTGAACAAAAATATGCTGTTTGTGGTGTAAAATTTGAAAAAGAAAACTTTTGAACAGTACATGAATCATCCTACTACATCAAAATATGTCGTTTCCTTAATGCAGTATTTTAAAATCTTAAAGAGTTCTATTTAATTGACCTCAAATGAATAAAATTAATTTAATTTTAATTTGACTTACCCACTCGATAGTCTTTTGGTGCCTAATAGCCTCTAAAGAATAAGACTTCTGTATATAACAAAAAGGGAGGGGGAGGAGGTGGTTTAAGGATGTGCTCACCTGTTATAAAAGCAGTTCAGTTTATTGGTATAAGCAATAACGTATGTACGTTAGTAATTTTTAAACAATCAATACTACAGTAACTCAAGAGATTGTGTTAGATTCTGTTTTTTATGAAATATGTCAAAACAGCAGTCACTCAACCTGCTATGTAAGATGTGCACAGTTGGTAACACTGAAACTGAACTCTTTTATTTTCTGAAGAATAAAAGCATGTTACCTCCTAACAAGGTGAAATCCAAATGCAACTAAATTCAAAGTGTGTAATCCAAAATTGAGCCCAAAAAAAGCAAACTAAAGCCAGTCTGAAAAGAAACAACAAATCAAAGTATTCAATCCAGGAAAAAAAATAATAAAAATCTGGCAAGACGAGTTTGACTCTTCTTTTTTTGAGCTCTCATTCTTGCTGACGAAGCAGGATGCTTAGAATTGTAAAGACACAGCCTTGATTTGATTGGCCTTCTCAATCATTTTGACACAGTAAGAACAGGTAGCCTAAAATTCAATGTAATTTTTTAAAACTTTTTGTCATCTGAACAATAAACAGAGCAGTGCATAATGGAGCAGAGCAGCAAGAATTTCAAATATTTCAAATACAGTACAACTTGGCCGTTTGTAATTATTGGGGGAGTGGTAACGGCCCTGCCACAATGTAATTTCCACCAGATTTCAGATTACATATTGTGTTTAATAGCATTTTGTGGTGATGAAATAAAATGTACATGTAAATGAAAGGATGATTATGTTTCCTGTCTTTACTGAGGTAGCCAAAACATTAAGTTTCAATACACTTAAAATGTTTCAATTTTTTTGTTGTCATCTGTGAAGTTGATTAAGCTCATAGAAAACTGAATAGAAAATACAGACTATAAATTGTTCAGATCAGTATTTGATAACAACTAATTATTGACACACGATCCTGACAACTTCCTGTCTGTGAGATGCATAATTAGCCAATAATTTTTTTTATTTTTCAGGTGTTTTAGATGGTGCTGCCATCTCGTGGACATAGGAATACAGTTGAAGATGATGCTGCCGCGCCATCTTGTGGCCAAACAGGTTTAGAACAGCATGAGGGACAGTATGATGACAGAATTTTCTGTCATCATACAAGCTTGTTGACAGCAGTGCCCCCCTGTCAACAAGCTTGGCCCCCATAAATTTGGAATCATATTACAGCAAACAATTTTGGGTGAAATGCGCAGTTTGTTCTGTAAACTATATGTATATAAAAAGAAAAATATCACCAGTTGCTAAATTATAACCAATCACATACGATTCTGTTGAGCTTATGAATGCAATGACCAATCAGAGGCGTTCAGATGAGTCATCGCTGAAACACGCTGTTTCGTCACCGCGCGCGCTGGCTGACTGAATTCTAATTCTCTCATCAGAAACAACAAAGTTAAGAAGTACGAATGTAAGTAAGATATTAATTTCACAGTGTAAACAGCTTTAGAGATTGTGACAGTTTTTGAGAGTGCTTGAACTCGCTGAACTGAAGTGAAATGTTCTTTGAAATTTTAAAGGTTCTTTGCTCTCACTGAAAATGTTATAGGCTAATTAGTAACTTACTATGTTTTTATTAAATTCACATTAAATACAAAGTCAGTCATATTAAAAGTATTTTATGGCATGACACCCATATCTGGTACTTAAGTAAAAAGACGGGCTTTTGTGTGTAGTTAATAGATTACAGTATTAGGCTACTTTGCCCATCGCCCATTATAGACCAAATAACATAATCTATTAAGGTGCAAAATGCATTTACTTACACATATTTGAGAATCGAGATATTTCATGATATATTTTAGGGATATATCGAATAAAAAATAAATAAATAAATAAAACCCCTGCTGAAAAAACAAAACAAAACAATAGACACATTACAAAATTAGTATTGGTTTTACTGGTTATAATCGGACTTGTATTGGTTTTATTGGAAACTGTAATGGACCCTGTGGGTCTCTACTGGTAATTGGTTGCCTTCTACTGGTGGCTTGTTAAAACCAATAAATCCTAATGGAATATGTCCTAAAACACACTACAGAAAACCATTTTTTAATGGTTAAATGTTGATGGTTTGTAATGGTATTTGTAGTGTAAACCATTAAAATTTTCTGATGGTTTTATTGTTTTTTTGTTTGTTTGTTTGTTTGTTTTTTTTCAGTAGGGATGTAAGCCTATATCAGTTATACAGTGGTATTGTGGCTGCTGTGTGTCACATGACAAGCATGAGAGCCCCCCCCCCAAATGAACTATGATGAAATATTTAATTTAGTTGAAATTGTTATAGATTACTTCCAGAGATTGCAGTGATACATGACATGGTGAAAAATTACTGAATGAATAATACTTAAAGTAGGTTAAGATGAATTTAAAAATTGTGCCCCCTAAAAGCACAAGTGGCCCCTGTCTGGCCCCCCCAGTTACTGTGGTCTAGAACAGAAATTATTGCGATTTTGAAGTGTGTGACGACCCTGAGTTTTCTCCGGATCTTATTGGGCAGAGTGTGGCAGGCTCTGATTGGTCTTCCCCATGTTAATTGTTAATTAGTAGCATATAAGTGTGTTATCTGTTATCTGAGATAGGCACTCTGTGGGGATGTTTTCTCAGGAGTGTGTCTTTCTGACTCTTTGCTCATTTGTTTCTTTTGGCATTTCTTATATCTTGTAGTTAAAGTTTTGTTGTTATATTTATTTCTTTGATTTTCTTCATTATCACTAGACTTATGTTTATTATTATTACTGATGCTGTTGTTTTAGTTTAATAAAATACAACGATTGGCATTGAAATTTTTTTTTGTTGTTTGATCCTTATTTTATGTTGCAACCTTAAACGAGCAGGTCTTAACAAAGTGATGAATTAGTAACCTTCCCATGAACTATCATTTAAATTGTGTAAGATTGACATGACCAATGTAATTCAATATACATTGAAGCTTCATGTATGATGTTTCATCATTTTACTCTGGATTCTGGATTTCATCATTTTACTCTGGATTATTACTTATATTATTATTATTTATTATAAACTGTGAGTACTTTCAGTTTCAACTTTTTGAGATGGGTGGTGTTACTTTTTTTTAACTATTTAACTATTTTATAAACGTAAAAAAAACATAATAGGTGCTGTACAGTAGATAAGATGATTGATTGAATAAATAAATAAATACATTCATACATACATACATACATACATACACAAATGCATTGAATGAGCCTGTATGTATGTTGTCTGGAAACCCCCAATGCAGTGATAACTTCTTTGACAGATACTGAAATTGAAACTTAAAAAAGACACCTGTACAGATGTTTTTAATAGCAATAAAAAAGAGCAATGAAACCAACTCAAAAGTATGTCCAAATTACCTTTTTTTCCCCCTGTTGATTTTATTTTTAATATTTTATTTCTATTTTTTTTTTACAATAATAAATATAATAAAATATTAATAACAACAAAACAATGACAATAACACTAGTTGTTTTAAAAAAACAAATGGAAATGCAAATCTACTTTCATATTTTTCGTGTAGCTGTTACATATTTCTCACTTAGAAAGTTGAGTAACAATTGAGTAACTGTTGTTGAGTGCCATAAGACCCACTTCACTGCAGTGCTTATCAGTAGGCCTACAGTAAATCTGAAGCTGAAGAACTGATAAGAGACATGCAAATAAGTTTTATTGAGTACAGCAACATCTGATGTTTTTAAATGTGCTTTCTAAAAAAAGGCTTTGACAGCTTTATTTTTTATTTTTATGAATGATCAATTTATTTAATTTCATTTACATGAAATGTTTTTATAGATAAACCATTTGGAAAGAATCAGTGGAAGGGCATATCTGCAATGTCTTTTTTAGTTTCCTTTACAATTCAGGTCATAAAAATAAAAGTTCTAGCATTTTAGTTCGGAATAATCTCTATAACCTTGATCCGGCTTGGATCATAAACACAGTCCTCTTCTAATCCACTGGGTACCATTCCACAGTTTGCAGGGACCCAAGCAGTGTCATAACCATGCTGATGCCAGGTTCTCTGTAAGGGATGACCCTGAGAATCGATCCTTTTCACTTTTCCCACTCGAACACTTAGTTTGAGGATGGCCAGCTGTTCTCCTCCAGCATTCAAAGGGTAACGAGAAGCTTTCTCTTTACTCCGACTCACGTAAACACCTGGACCGAGCATGCCATCGGAAGAGCGTCTGAATCCTTCACTTTGGATCTTCAGTGCCTTTTCCATTGTAGTGCCATGGTACATGATGTATGTTTTCCTTCCAGGATAATGCTGTATTCCATTGCCATAACCGTTGTCCCCCATAGCATTCACAGTAACCAAAGTACTTAGAAAGGTTTTCATATATTTGATAATTAGTGAAGTGTTTATAGTGTTTATATATGAATGAAAAAATGCAGTTTGCAATATAAAACTGGAAAACTCAGTTCTTTGCATCATTTTAAAATCTTACAGAGCTTTATTTAATTTAGCTTAATTAATTTAGCTTAAATTAATAAATTGAGTTTATTTTTAATGTAACTTACCTACTTCTGAGTCTTGAGTCTTCTGAGTCGCTAATAGTCTCTAGAAAAAGAGGAACTCTTCTTTAGAGAACTTTGGTTTCACTTTTAGTTTATAATTTGGGTGGATCCAAATGGGTTGGTGGGTGGGTTAAGGATGTGGTTAACTACTCTAACATACTGTAAGACACCACATTTCTTATCAGTGCAGTTTAGTTTATGGTATGTGACAGTCAAATGTAATCATTAAGCAACCAATGCTATACACTCACTGAACAGGCTGTCAGGTTGGTTCAGATTCTATTTTTGACAAAATAACATGCTGTGTTGAAGGAATCTATAAGATGTAATTCTAGTTTACACAGATACTGAAACATTTTTTTTTTCCAAATTCAAATCATTATTAGTAATGAAGTGTGTAAACTGAGTCTTAATATGCAAACTAAAACCAGTCTGAGGAGAGACAGATCTAAGAGCAAATCTGTTTAATTGACCTGAGAAAAGGCCGTAGCTGGGGTATGTGTGGCCCTGGCGCAGGTTGTACTCAAGGGCCCTATTTGAAATTGTGTAAACAGTGCTTTAATTTTTTCAGGTTTGTTGGTGTCCAGGTACAGAAATTGAATAAACAAATGTAAAACATCATTGCATAGTCTTCACTGCATAAATTAAATATAGAAGAAGTCAGTCAGAAGTCAGAAAGTATGGTTGCACATACAAGGAATTTGTTTTAATGTCACAAGCTTCCAGTACACAGAGACAACAACACACAGATAATAAAAAATAAGATGAGAACAAAAATACACACACAAATATAAAAATAAACAAAACTAGAAAAATAAATCGAAAAAATAAAATAAATTGTATGTACAGGTGTGCTATAGACTAATCCTTGTTTAAGTTACAAAAGAGTAGTGCGTGATTTTCTCTCTTTCTCTCAGTTTTTTCTTGGATTAACATTAAGGACACCAACGGCAGCTGGTAAATTAGGTGCGGCCACTTTAAATCACAATTCATGGATCCAATGCAATGATACACATCATTCTCAACTGTTTACGTACACTTAAAGGGTTATTCCACCCCAAAATGAAAATTTTGTCATTAATCACTTACCCCCATGTCGTTCCAAACCCGTAAAAGCTTCGTTCGTCCTCAGAACACAATTTAAGATATTTTGGATGAAAACCGTGAGGCTTGTGACTGTCCCATTGACTGCCAAGTAAATAACACTGTCAAGGCCCAGAAAAGTATGAAAGACATCATCAGAATACTCCATCTGCCATCAGTGGTTCAACCGTAAATTTACGACGCTACGAGAATACTTTTTGTACGCAAAGAAAACAAAAATAACGACTTTATTCAACAATTCGTCTCCGTGTCACCGCTGCACCATTTTGGAGAGTATCCGCTGGATGCAAACTGCGTACGCTGTTCTGTGTCAGCCGCACCACACGGATACGCTGTTTTCGTTCAAATCAAAGCATGCCTTCTTTTGGACAAACTATTTTCTGTGTCAGAACCTTTTACGAAAATGCTGTTTAGCTTCTGTGCAAAGTAAATGCAGACACAGTGTAACCTTAAACTTTGTCATTATCACGATATTAGCATATTTTTTCATATTTTTAGTGATATTTTATATTTTCATTCATAAGTCATGTTCTTACATTATTCTTTTATATTTTAAACATGAATTTTATAATTATAAATAAAAATTAATAAAATTAAATATTTATTTTATTAAAAATGTTATAATTGTTTTATAATTGTTTCTTGTGCATATACACTGCCTCATAAGTATATATATATATATATATATATATATATATATAGTGCTGTTTTAAAGTTTGTGAACCCTTTAAAATTTTCTATATTTCTGTAGAAATATGACCCAAAACATAATCAAAACATAATCAGAAGTTCTGAAAGTAGACAAAGAGAACCCAATCAATTCAGTGATTTATTTATTCAGTAAATGATCCAATATTGCATATCTGTGAGTGGCAAAAGTATGTGACTCCTTTGGATTAGCAGTTAATTTAAAGGTGAAATTAGAGTCCATCCGAGTCCATCCAAAGGAGATTAATGAGGACCTCGGAAAAAGAGTTGATGTTGCTCATCAGGCTAGAAAAGGTTACAAAACCATCTCTAAAGAGTTTGGACTCCATAAATCCACAGTCAGACAGATTGTGTACAAATGGAGGAAATTCAAGACAACTGTTACCTTCCCGAGAAGTGATCAACCAACAAAGATCACTCCATAGCAGAACGTGTAATAGTCTGCGAGGTTGCAAAAGTTCCCAGGATAACTTCTAAGCAACTAAAGGCCTTTCTCACATTAGCTAATGTTAATGTTCATGAGCCCACATGAACACTGAGCAACCATGGTGTGCATGGCAGAGTTGCAAGAAGAAAGCCACTGTTCTCCAAAAAGAAAATTGCTTGCTAAAGATCATGTGGACAAGCCAGAGGACTATTGGAGAAAGGTTTAATGCATGGATGAAACCAAAATAGAACTTATTGGTTTAAATGAGAAGCTATTATTTTCAGAGAAAAGAACACACTGCATTCCAGAATCTTATCCCATTTGTGAAACATGGTGGTGGTAGTATCATGACTTGGGCCTGTTTTGTTGCATCTTGGCCAGGACAGCCTGCCATCATCGATGGAACAATGAATTCTGAATTATACCAGCAAATTCTAAAGGAAAACATCAGGACATCTGTTTAAGAATGGAGTCTCAAGAGAACGTGGGTCATGCAGCAAGACAACAACCCCAAGCACACAAGTCATTCTACCAAAGAACGGTTAAAGAAAAACAAAGTTAATGTTTTGGAATGGCTGAGGCAAAGTCCAGACTGTGTGTAAACTGAGTCTTAATATGCAAACTTAAAAAACCAGTCTGACAAGAGACAGATCTAAGAGGAAATCTGTTTACTTGACCTGAGAAAAAAATGTGGCACTACGAGATTGTCTCTTGTTTTTAACTCTCAATCTTGTTGACAAAGCAGAGAGAAGAAAGCAGAGTGACACCAGGTTTGGATGGCACACTTTTATTGTATATTCAAATAAGCTGTTAAAAAAGTTGTTAATTTAAGGCTGGGTGTTTTATGTGGATAAGCTTTTGGGTGAATTAGCTCAATGTTGAAAGACTCAACATAAACACCTCAACAGTCTTGTATGTTTTGTCAGAGGAAAGTCCCACTGGGAATCCCCTGAAATTGACTGAAGTCCATGTCATAAACCAAGTGATGACTTCTAGTGTTGATTAGTTGGAACTAATGCTATGTGGTATCATAGACTGACTCACAACTACTTAGAGAGTCAAAAATGAAGACTTAAAGCTAACATGAAAATAGTATTACAAAAAAAAAAAAAGGAAAGAAAAGAAAAAAAAAGGTGTACTCATGGATCATGGATTCCTCAAGTCAATGTAACCATACAGTCTACTTGTCACCTTTCACAAATTCATTTGTGACACAAAGTGAATACAGTTAGATAGTTAAAATAGTATGTTCTGTATATATTTACTGTACATTTCTTAACTGTTTCTTACCAAAGCAACTAGAAGCTGCACATATTCATTTGCATGTGTACTGCTTAAAAACAAGAGTAAAATACCAATTTTGAAATGGGCATTTGAGTAAATAGTTGAACTCAAGGATGTACAGACTGCCCTGCTTTCTTCAGTTTAAAACATTGTTTTGACATTTAAAATAAATGATTAGTATAAAAATATATTTAAAATACAGAAACAAAATCATTTTTTTAAAAGTAAAGATTCTGAAAGCATTGAAGGAGTTCCCATAATAATTGAATATAGATTTACAGTAGTAACAACAAATGGTATTTTATTATATGATATGATTAATATCATGTTTTTAAATATGACAGTTTCATTCTAAACATGGTGATTATCTCTAATATGGACACCCAACATAATATATATGATATTTAGGCCTACCATCTGAATCTAACCATGTCATGTCAACAAATGGAAAAGTCAGCCATCTATTAATTATCATATTAATTACTGTGCGCCTTTAGCCCCTACAGCAGGGGCACTTTCTATCCCAAATACCATACTTTTACATATTCTTTCATTATTTAAAAGCTGTTGCTTTAATTATGTTAAACAAAACTGAAAATCGTTAAGAAGACCTTTGTCTCAAAATATATGCATTAATTTTAGCGATTGTCATTTGCTACTTAAATCTACAACATTTTAAAAAACAAAATATTAGATCAAGTAAGCAGAGAATCAACTTTGTGCTGCTGCCCGCAATCGCATCAAGGATCCGAAAAATTTGCACGTGTATCTTGAAAAGCAGATGATTTGGAAAGTGCTACGCCATTAGCAAAGTAATGAACTCGCTGCTCCACCGAGCTGCACCGATTCAGTCGCCGATTTGTGGATTCACATAGGATTTTACTCTCAGCGCTACATCATGCAGCTGGCTGAATCAAGGAAATGTGCCCGTGTTAACTTGTGACCTGTGTTTACTTGTTATGAAAATGAATATTATAGTAAAAGTAGGGTGACCATACGTGCCATTTTACCAGGACGCGTCCTGGCCAGGATTTCTATATTGGTTTGATTCAAAGTACCTCGAGAGCGTTTCGAAAACATAAGGAACTGATGCCATACACCGATCGGTCTGTACACGCAAACAAAGCCAAAACCTAAATATTATAGGCAATATAGAAATCCTGGCCAGAACGCGTCCTGGTAAAATGGTACGTATGGTCACCATAAGTAAAAGTATATTACATTTTATGGCTTGTGATGTTAAAGTACATTTCATTGAGACAATAGCCTAAATTTGTGGCTACTGTGGTTTAATTACAAACGCCATCGTTAAACTATTTACTATAGTAAAAACATGGTACATTTTCTTCAGAGACTAGCTGATGTCTCATTTGATTCATTTAAAAGCTTTACATTATTTCCACGCTGTTATTTTCTCATAGAAATACTTTGGAAACATGTGACTTGATATATTATTTGATTGTAATAGTGAATGAAACGTAAACGTTATATTCTAGTTGAAACGCTGCTCATATATTACTTTGTAAACATGTAATTTGTGCTTTGCGTTCACTAGCTGTTTTTTTTTTTTTTAAATACTATAACAGTATATAAAATATAAACTTTTAGAATTAATCGGCTAGTGAAGGTAAGTCACAAGGTAACACATTTACAAAGTAGGCTATAGCATTTACAGCTGTGCTCAAAATTATTCATACCCTTGGTAAATATGATCAAAGAAGGCTGTGAAAATAAGTCTGCATTGTTTATCCATTTGATCCTTTGATCCCATCACATCTGGAGCGGAGACCTGAACCAGGAAGTTGGTCACCAGATAACAGGGTCACCAACCGTAACACCGGAAATGTTGGGACGTTTTTTAAATTTGAAAAAAAAAAAAAAAAAAAGAAGAAAACTAAAAGAATTTCAAATGAGCCAATATTTTATTCACAATAGAACATAGATAACATAACAAATGTTTAAACTGAGAAATTTTACAATTTTATGCACAAAATTGAGCTCATTTCAAATTTGCTGCCTGCTACAGGTCTCAAAATAGTTGGGACGGGGGCATGTTTACCATGGTGTCGCATCTCCTCTTCTTTTCAAAACAGTTTAAAGACGTCTGGGCATCGAGGTTATGAGTTTCTGGAGTTTTGTTGTTGGAATTTGGCCCCATTCTTGCCTGATATAGGTTTCCAGCTGCTGAAGAGTTTGTGGTCGTCTTTTACGTATTTGTCGTTTAATGATGTGCCAAATGTTCTCTATAGGTGAAAGATCTGGACTGCAGGCAGGCCAGTTCAGCACCCGGACTCTTCTACTATGAAGCCATGCTGTTGTAATAGTGGTGCAGTATGTGGTTTTGCATTGTCCTGCTGAAATACACAAGGCCTTCCCTGAAATAAGCTGCGTTTCCATTACCCTTCAAATTGCGCAAATTAAAATTGTGAATTGAAAATACGCCTAATGGAAACGCGTCAATTTCGCAAAAACTCCCATATATCACAAACATTTTTTTACGCTTGCATGAGGTGGGTTTTCAGGCCATTGGAAAAACGAATATTTTGCAAAACTGCAATGGACACGGTTTTTCGCATTTACAGGTCACATGGCGTATGTAAAAAGTACTATGATCATTCTTCAATGTACTATAACCTCCAAGAAACACTTCATATGTGGCTGCTCTCGAGTATAAGGGGCTTTCCCTGCCATTAAAGGGGTCCTATTATGTTCTTTTACAAAGTCTTGATTTTGTTTTGGGGGTGTACTAGAACATGCTCTCATGCTTGGTGGTTCGAAAATCGCATTATTTTTCACATAATTTACATTATTACAATACCTTCCACCCCAGCCTGTCACAAACGGCTCGATTAGTTCCGGGTTTGATGAAGGCCCGCCTTCTGAAAAATGAAGTGTGTTGTGATTGGTTAGCTGTCCCAGTGTGTTGTGATTGGCGAACAGCTTAGACGGTGTTTCAGTATTGCCCCGCCCCTTGCCAAAACAGCATGTTCGTCAATATAGGCTCTGTGCACAAGCGTAGCGACGAACTTCCGCTGTCGCCAGAAGTCGGGATATCAGTTTCCGGTTTTCATTCGCGTCGCCCAAAATGTCAGTATTTATTAGATGTCTCCGAGATCTGCCAAGTAAGAATCAGCGATGTCCATCGCATCGTTAATGCCTGGTCCCCTGCTCCAATATGCAACCAAACAAGGGATTCAAACGCATCGAGTTCAAACTCGCCTATCGAGTTATATGCACAAATAGTTTAATCTAATGTGTTATTTCGGCATCTAGCGGCTAAGCTAGCGACATGTTCATTTTAGAAGCTTTTATTTCTCAATTTTAAACGCAGACTGGTGTTTTTTTTAATTTTTTTATTTTTTAATTTTATTTTTTTTGGTGATAATTGTATTATCGATTGTATTAAACATCTCCCCCTCTCAGTTTCTAATAAAGATCAGGGCACAGGTGAAGCATTGTCTGGTCATTGTGGTCATCTACAGGTCCATTTAAGAACACTTTAGCATACTTTTTTTTTCTTTAAGTACTTATTATGGAAATAATTTAAAACAATATACTTAACTGTAACAACATGTGATGCTTTTGGACACTTAATTACACGTTAATTGCAATTAAATGAAAATGTGTACTTTTGTTGAACCACTTAATCTATCTTTATCTTTATATGTAATTTCACAATTATTCCAGAAACTTTAATTTTACATTATTATAAAGTGTACTTTTAAAAATTTTCCTTGTTTGTTAAGAATCATAATCATGAAATTGGGCTCCCTTTTAAGTACACTCAGGTGGCCTGTTATTAAAATTATTAATATTATCTGTAAGTGAATTTATAATATTCTGAAATTTTCAAAAAAAAAAAAAAGCTTTAACTTGTTACTAAATTATTAGTGTTTTTGAAGACTATCTTTAGTGTTGAGATGAAGGCGAAGGTAATCTAAATGCAAAAATAAGGTAATGCACAATTAAATATTCAATATTGGATGTTATATACACAATAACAATGATAAATCAAATAAAACCTCTAGTATTGCCCACTTTTTTTTTTTTCAAAAACATTTTGATATCCAACAATAAAAGCCATTCCAGCTATAAACGCGTAATTTGCCACCACTTACCTGCCTACTGTAAATGTTTTCATTAGATTTGAGTAACATTAAACATGAATGACCTTGGCTTAATCTCTAGGAACATCAGGGACACCGAGTTATAATAAGTAATATGATAATAACATGAACAAGAATGCATGCAGTAACCCGAATGGGGACCAGCAAGGTAATCTCACCTGCCAATTTTAGCCACTGTTTTCATTACATACTACTTTAAGTTATATTAAACATGAATTACCTTGGCAAAATCCCCGGGACATTAGAAACGTTGGGTTATTAAAGTAACGTTAACAAGCTTATAATTGTGGGTTTATCAATCCTAGCTTCACCATACACTCGAACTGTGAGTTTTCTCAGCATTCCTCATGGACCTGTAGCACAATGAACAGACATCACCTGTGCCCTGATCTTTATTAGAAACTGAGAGGAGGAGATGTTTAATACAACTGATAATACAATTATCACCAAAAAAAAAAATCTCTATCTATAGTCAATCTGCTAATATCCGTCCTGTGCACTCAAAATTGAGCGCTCTCTTCTCTCTATCAGTACAAGACACCCCCCCTTACTGCTGATTGGCTACAAGTGTGTTTTGGGACTTGGTCAGGCACTGCGGTCAAAAGCGTTTTTCAAAAATCGCTTAGTGCACGTTTAAGGAGCGGTGGGCTGGGCCGCCACTAATACACATAGCGAAACCCTGATTAATCCTCTGTTTACCGATGTCACCTTACGTAGTCTCAGTGAGGGGGACGGATTGGGTCACTGTGAATCACTAAGAGTCCGTAGTGCCATCTGCACGCCTGCTGCCCGTACCGTATGCACTTATGCACCCCCATACCATCAGAGATGCTGGCTTTTGAACTGAACGCTGATAACACGCTGGAAGGTCTCCCTCCTCTTTAGCCTGGAGGACACTGCGTCCATGATTTCCAACAAGAATGTCAAATTTGGAATGTCAAACTTTTCCACTATGAAACAGTCCATTTTAAATGAGCCTTGGCCCAAAGGACATGACGGCACTTCTGGACCATGTTCACATATGGCTTCGTTTTTGCATGATAGTGCTTTAATTGGCATCTGAAGATGGCACAGCAGATTGTGTTTACCGACAGTGGTTTCTGGAAGTATTCCTGGGCCCATTTAATAAGTCAATGACAGAATCATGCTGATGAGTGATGCAGTGTCGTCTGAGGGCCCGAAGACCACGGGCATCCAACAAAGGTCTTCGGCCTGGTCCCTTACACACAGAGATTTCTCCAGTTTCTCTGAATCTTTTGATGATGTTATGCACTGTAGATGATGAGATCTGCAAAGCCTTTGCAATTTGATGTTGAGGAATGCTGTTTTTAAAGTATTTCACAATCTTTTTACGCACTCTTTCACAGATTGGAGAACCTCTGCCCATCTTTACTTCTGAGAGACTCTGCCTCTCTAAGACATCACTTTTATAGCTAATCATGTTATAGACCTGATGTCAATTAACTTAATTAGTTGCTAGATGTTCTCTGAGCTGAATCTTTTCAAAATTTCTTGCTTTTTCAGACCTGTAGCAGGCATCAAATTTGAAATGAGCTCATTTAGTGGATAAAACCGTAAAATTTCTACATTTAAACATTTGTTATGTTCTCTATGTTCTATTGTGAATAAAATATTGGCTCATGTGATTTAAAAGTCTTTTAGCTTTCATTTTATTCAAATTTAAAAAACATCTCAACATTTCTGGAATTCCGGTTGTACAAAACCACGCTTAACAAAAGATCTGACATGTCTCACGCGGCCGGATGTAATCGACAACCGCGACGTAGCTACAGCAAACTGCAGTGTAGCAGGGTCATGTGAGAATAATGTACTTTTATAATTTGCATATTTCAATACTGTTTGAAATTCAGTAGGCCTATAGGCTACATTATATACTTTATGTAGTATGCAATAAATCTATGTTTGATTTTGCACTCAACTCATGAGAGGGATATATTTGTCCTTGCGGTTTCACCAGCAGCCTTTTCTGAAGTCATGTAATCCAATTTCGTTTGGCCTAAGGGCAGTTCAGCTAAAGCAAATAACAAACTAAATTAATTTATAAGCAAATACGTTACACATTCCAAAAACAAAATTGATTATAAAACTGAAGCTCGTATTAATATTGTCTTGTTGTCTTCATTCCCTGCCCAGATAGCACACGTACATCTGCAAGATGTCTGTTAAAGGTCTCTTGATCTGAAAAGCATCTGCTGTGTACAAACGTCTGACAGATGTCTTTCAGATGTCAGTTTTACATTAAATCAAAAACATCTTAAAGACATCTAATATACGTCTATTTGACATCTGATAGGAAACGTCCTATAGACGTAGCCTATTGCAGATGAGCAAACACTCAAAAAAATATGTCTTGCAGATATAAATGCAGACGTCAAATAGACATCTCCGTGATGTAGGCCTATGTGTGCTATCAAAGTGAGAATAGGGGGAAATGAGAGTAAATGAGAGTTTTTGGTGTGTGTGTGTGTGTGTGTGTGTGTCTTTCAGCGTTAGATTATATTTATTCATTGTAGAAGGATAGTGTTTGCCTTCTTTCAGTGGTTTTGTCAATAGCAGACTTCTGAGTAATTGCTCTGGCTCCCGGGTTGAAACCACACCCTTATCCTTAAAATTTGAATTCCGCATTGCCAGTCCCATAATCATACTTACAAGGAAACGAAACTCAGTGAAGTACTGCCAGTACCAGCACATCCACAATCATGGAGGAAACTGCTCTTCATTCAAGTGGATCCACAGATGTCGAGTGTCATGCATGCGTTGGAAGGAAGCGCAAAGCTGAACAGACTTGTATTGAGTGTGAGGAATCATACTGTGAGCATCATCTTTTCATGCATAACTCTTTGCACGTGGGAAAGAGGCACAGGCTTGTGGAGCCGAATGCAATGTTTCAGGAGAACATCTGCCCTGATCATGGCAAAATGCTGTTTGTGTACTGCCGTACAGACCAGCTGTGCATCTGTCACCTGTGCATTACTGATAAACACAGAGGTCATGATGTCATCCCAGTGGAAGAGGAAGTGGCCAATAAACAGGTCAGAAATGTGATTTGAAATGCAAAATTTCATTCTTAGAATCTGAGCCAGGCATTTAGTAAGCTGATGTTGGTTTTGTATTGACCGTTAACTGGAGAGTGAGGTGACCAATGGGCGCTATAACGCAGTTATTTTTTTGTGATGGGTGTTTCAGGGTCAGTGGCCCTAAAAAACATCTAACCCCTTTCCAAACAAATAAATAAAAACTAGATATTTCTCTTAGCTTTCCCCTTAGAAATTAATAAGGCACTGTTGATTTCCCTGGATTCCAAGGATTAAACCACACCCAAAATATTTGAATGAATTCACAAAAGTAGAAATTTAAATGTTTAAAAACTGTGTAATACAGTAAGAACAGTAATATTATAAAATATTATTACAATAAAAAAAATGATTTTTTTTTAACACAATTTAATTTCTTTCTTATATTTTAAAATGTAATTTCGAGATGTGATGGCAAAGCTGAATTTTCAGCAGCCATTACTCCAGTTTTCTATTATTCAGAAATCATTCTAGTATGTTGGTTTGGTGCTCAAGAAATATTTATTTTTATTATTATCAATCGCAAAAACAGTTGTGTTGCTGTATTTTCTTTTTTTAATTATTTGTTTGAAATTTCCAAATATGTAATATAGGCTAATCCAATTGAATTATAGCAACTGAGATAAACATATACATTTTTACTCAATATTTTCTTGAAGATTTCTTTTAGACTTTCTTTTGATTTTTTTTTTTTTTTTTTTGGACAGTCGGACATGTTTAGTGACTGAGGCTGATCATCCAAAAATGGCCAGATACAGCCTGTGGTTAACCAGTGGTTAGCACACATGCTCGACACATTGCTTATGTGGGTGGAATGAATCTGAGTCTAGTCCATGTCATTCTTTTCTGTACTATCAGTGCCAATCAAAGTGTTAAAAGGCTTAAAAACACTAGAATTGGTACTACTGAGTTGAACTGCAACTGAACTGAACTAATCTTTTAAAGATTAAGTTGGGGGAGTTGCAGAGGCAGACTGTTGACCTAATTGAAGCTAAGGAGAAAGATGTGCAAGAGCTGAGAAAAGCTGTGGAGCTTTTCAAGGTTAGAGGGCTTTTATCTTTCCTTTGAAATTGTAACTGTCTTCATTTTTAATGCTATTGTATTGCTTGCATAGCTAAAGACGTCCACTCTGCTCCCTCTTCATTATTAGGCTTCAGCAATTAAGGCACTGAAGAAGAATGAGAAGAACTTCACTGAGCTGATCCAGTCTATGAAGGACAATCAAAGCAAAGTGACAGAGCTGATCGAAGGACAGACAAAGTCTGCAGTGAAGGAAGCAGAAGCATTCGTAAAGACTTTACAGCAGGAGATCAGTAATATGAGGACCATAGATGCTGATCTACAACGCCTGCAGCTGCTCTCTCATACAAACACTGATGTTCAATTTCTAGAGGTACAGTTATTGAAAATGGCTGTGAAACAGAAATGGATGTCTGTTGAATTGTCTTGTAAAATCTTCAGGTAAAAGTTCAAGTCACATTCAAGGTGTGTTTTCTCTTTCTTTCTACAGAGCGCCGTGTCTCTGCCCTCGCTGACTGAGTATAAAAAACCATTTGTCTTCCTTGTGCATCCGTACAATTCTTTTGAGCGTGATTCCATGGCAGTTAATGAACTAATAGAAAAGCTAAACAAGACCAGCAAGCTGAGTTTATTCATGATTTCCAGAAAAGGTTAGTAGAAGTTTTAATTTAAATATATTTCATGATTATATTATGGGTACTTCTCAGCTGAAAGGCTGCATTCTAGTGTTTAATGCTGAGAAGAACTCTAGCCTGGAAGCCTCAGAAGGACACAGTCTCACTAGTAATCAGCCTTTCAATTAAAGGATTAGTTCACTTCCAGAATAAAAATTTCCTGATAATTTACTCACCCCCATGTCACCCAAGATGTTCATGTCTTTTTTCTTCAGTCGCAAAGAAATTCCGTTTTTTGAGGAAAACATTCCAGGATTTTTCTCCATACAGTGAACTTCAATGATAGCCAACGGGCTTCAAAGGGCTCTATAATTTTTGATTATGAAATTTTATGAAAAATTATGAAACGTGATTATGAAAAACTAAACTCCATATCAATTTCTCCTCCAACTTCAAAATCTTCAGACATTGTTGTTTTACCTTTTTTTGTAAAAGGCATTTTTGACTTTCTTTGCACGTTTGCTTTGTAAACACTGGGTCGGTACTTCCGCCTTCGTCACGCGTGACCTTTCCAACGTGATTATGTAATTCGTGAAGTCAAACTAGTGCAAGATGAGCATTTGTGGTTAAAAAGTATATAATTTTTATGTTTATCAGAAAAAAAAACAATTGTTTCACTAGATAAAACCCTTATTCCTAGGCTGGGATCATTATAGAGCCCTTTGAAGCTGCATTAAAACTGAAATTTGGACCTTCAACCTGTTGGCCGCCAAAATTCAATTCAATTCAGTTCAAGTTTATTTGTATAGCGTTTTTCATAATACAAATCTTTGCAAAGCAGCTTTACAGGAAATTAAGTTTCTACAATATATTTATATATTGTGTAAATCCTAGTCCATGTTAATCCCGTGGCAGAAACAGAGATACAGATAGAGACATAATTAGCATAGCTGCTGTTCCAACCAAGCAAAAATGATTTGTTCAATCCAAGCTAAAGAACAATAATGTGTGTTTGATCAGATATACTGCAGTACAAGATTATGCGATGCATTATGTGAATGCTTGGCTAAAGAGATGTGTCTTTAATCTAGATTTAAACAGAGAGAGTGTGTCTGAACCCCGAACGTTATCAGGAAGGCTATTCCAGAGTTTGGGAGCCAAATGTGAAAAGGCTCTACCTCCTTTAGTTGACTTTGTTATCCTAGGTACTACCAAAAGTCCAGAGTTTTGCGACCTTAGGGAGCATGATGGATTGTAGCATGGTAGAAGACTAGTTAGGTACGCAGGAGCTAAACTGTGGTGTACAAAAAAGACCAGGAAAACAGAGAATTATTTTGGCAGCTCAGTGCTCATTTGTTTACTTAAGATCTCAGCACTTAACTCCCTCTCGTCAAAGAACAGGACAAAAACTTCTCTAACAGAGACAGACCTTTTTAATCGAACGCTTCTCTCTAGACATGCATAGTGATAACCGAACAATCAAACACCATACGGAACACTACATTTCCTCCCCCCCCACATGCCCTAAGCATGAAACGTAGCTACAAAGTCCTTGAGGTGACCCGGCCGTGAGCGTGCACGGACAGGTCGTGGAGAGGAGGGAACTAGACATGGTGTTGCGGGGCCTGGGGAACTCAACAGAAGGGAAAATGGTGGCTGAGATGGGAAGATGGGACCTTGTGGCAAAGTAAAGTCTGGGCCTGTGCCGACAGCCTGAGGTGTTCGAGCATCCTGCTCCACTGTAGGAGTGGTCTGAGGCAGGGTGCTGCTTCTTTGTGCAGCATCTTGACATGGTGCTGGCACTTTACGAAGACGGCTAGAGTGCCACCGGGTACCATCGTTCAAAAGGTAAGATGCCGGGCCCAGCTGGCGGGTAATTCTCAGGGGAGAGGACCAGAATGATGCCAGTTTGTTTCCCCTGTGAGGCCTATGAACCCTAACCCAGTCATTTACGGCAATGTCCGGCACTTTGGCATGCTTTCGTTTGTCAAACTGTATTTTCATCCGGCGCTGTTGGCAAGAGACAGAAGCTTTCATTCCTGGGGGAGGCTTCAGGAGCACAGGTGGACGGAGCTGATCAAGCGGCAACTTGAGCTCCCTACCCAGCATGAGAAAAGCAGGGGAAACACCCGTGGTGCAATGATGAGAGGCCCTATAGTGCAGCAGGGTGAGGCGAATGGCTTGACTGAAAGGACATCCTTGGGCCAGGTGTGCTCTGAGACCATTTTTAAGGGACTGATGAAACCGCTCCACGCCACCGTTAGCCTGGGGGTGATAAAGGGCTGTGCGGATATGTTGGATACCCTTACTCTCCAGGTAGGATCTGAAGTCGCCTGAGATAAACTGAGGGCCATTGTCTGTTGTGATTATCTGTGGAAGGCCCCAACGTGAAAACAAAGAGTCCAAAAAATCCACAATGACCTGGGAGGTGACAGAACCCGTAGCAGTCAATTCAGGCCATTTGGAGTGTAAGTCATAAACTACAACCAGGTAGCGCTGATTGTGGGGAACCCCGTGAATCTCACCGCAAATATCCAGCTGTAAGTGCTGCCAGGGTCGAGAAGGCCAGGCTAAGGGCTGGAGGGGTGGTGGAGGTGAGTGGCCTGTCTTACCACTCACGAGGCAGGCTGAACAGTCCTTGACCAGTACTTCAATCTCCCTATCTATTCCGGGCCACCACACCCGGTCTCGGCAGCGCTGTTTGAGCTTCACTATGCCCAGGTGGCCCTCGTGCGCCATTGCTAACACACGCGCACGAAGGGACCCTGGGACCACAGTGCAAAGCCCACGAGCCACGCAGACATCATTCCAACAGGACAGCTCATCTTTGACCCGGGAAAAAGCAGCTAGTTCTCCAGATACATTTGATGGCCAGCCACCCCGGATGTAAGTGCGGAGCTGTGAGAGGATAGGGTCCTGGTCGGAGGCTGTTTTGAGCTCCTGAAGTGACACTACATCCTGCAGGGGAATGTGTAGCATCTGAATAATGTCAGTTTCGACATCACTACTACCCGTGGATGTATTTTCAGCAGGAATGGAGCGGGACAAAAGGTCGGCAACCACATTGTCACGGCCTGGGGTAAATTGCAGACTGTAATTATACTGCCGAAGACGATCGTACCAGCGATGCAGTCTCAGTGGTTTGTGGCCCGTTCCTGATGTTGCGAGCAATGTCACCAGGGCGTGATGGTCCGTCCTCAGGGTAAAATGGCGACCATATAGGTACAGGTGCCATCGTTCGCATGCCCAGACACATGCTAGCGCTTCGCGCTCCCCCACTGAATACCGTTGCTCCGTTGGGTTAAGGGCACGAGAGGCAAAGGCTATGGGCTTTTCGACACCATTCTGCACTTGCGAAAGCACAGCACCGATTGCTATGGCAGATGCGTCGCAGGTGACCAGAGTGTCACAAGAGGTGCTGAAATGCGCTAGCACTGGTGGTGATGTAAGCTGAGCCTTAAGGGTATGCACAGCCTCCGTACATGCTTGAGTCCATACCCAGGATTCATCTTTCCGCAATAAGTGCCTCAGAGGGGCTGTAGTGGCTGAGTACTGGGGAAGAAACTTCATATAATAGCCTGTCATTCCAAGAAAGGAAGCTACTTGTGCTGGCGAAGTTGGTTCGGGGATGGACTGAATAGCCTCCACATTGGAATGAAGTGGATGGATGCCCTCCGCCGACAATTTGAATCCCACATAGTCAATGGTTGGCACCGCAAAGAGACATTTGTCACCATTGAGGGTCAGGTGCTGCTTGGCTAATGCATCAAACACCTTACTTAGGCGCTCGTCATGGATCTGCCTAGTTGCCCCATGCACAACCACATCATCCAGATAAATGACCACACCTGGTATGCCAGCTAACACAGAAGTCATTATTTTCTGGAAGCAGGAAGGGGCGGAGCTAAGACCAAACGGCATCCTGGTGTAGCGAAAGACCCCTGTGTGTGTCACAAAAGCTGTCAGGTTCTTGCTGCTTGGATGTAAGGGCACCTGCAGATACCCTTCTCTAAGGTCCAACTTGGAGAACACTGTAGAGCCAAAGAATTGGGCTGTGAGTTCCTCTGCAGTCGGCAGTGGATACTTGTCAGGGATTACTGCCTTGTTTACACGCCGCAAATCCACACAGATATGTAGGGCACCTGATTTTTTTGTAGCCACCACCAGATTTGAAACCCAGGGCGAAGCGTCCACAGGCTCAATGATACCGGCGTCCTGCAGCCGCTGCAGTTCAGCGGTCACCCCATCACGAAGGGCGAGGGGGATGCGGCGTAGTGGTTGAATAACAGGGGTGACAGTGGGATTGAGGAGAGGTTGATGGTTGAATGTGGTGAGGCAGCCTAGCCCTTCGAACAGTGCTGGCCACTGTTGCTGCCAGGTTGTAGTCACAGCCAGAATAGCAGCCCCCCTTGAGTCCGCCAACGTGAACTCCAAAGCAGCGAACAGATCTAGCCCCATCAAATTTGCTCCCTTTTTTGCCACATGGAATACAAACGAAGGGAGTGTTTTTGTCCCATAACAAACAGTCAATTCAAGTGAGCCCAGTATGTCTATTTTGGAGTTGCCATACCCACACAGGGCCGTAGAGGGTGCACCCAAGGGAAGCGAGTTAAAAAACTCTCTGTACGTGTCGGCATTCAGAAGAGATACGCTAGCTCCTGTGTCTAAGAGCAATGGGACGCACACATCATTTAGAGTTACGGTACATGATTTGAATGCTGCCAGTCCTGATGTCACATTATGAATAATGGTGGGTGTAGACTGGGATGTCCGTGTCTCTGATCTGGTGGGGGCTGACCGACAGACCTTGGAAAAATGATTTTGTTTTCCGCAGTTGTGGCATGTTTGGCCCCGGGCTGGACAGTTATGAGCTCTGGTATTATGAGAGTGAGACCCACAGTTACCACAGCACTGCTGTTTTTGTGGTCGCATGCGCTGTTGCCGTGTGAGATACATTACAGAATCAGGAGTATCAGCAGCCGCTTCTGTGCCCCTGCCTGGTGACTGGTCCAAGGGTGAGGGTGCATTCATGTGTGTTAGTTGGCTGGGTGTGAGCTTAGTTTGGTTTGCCAATGTGGCTGCACATTCTGCTGCACCCTCGACTTGATATGCAATGGCTATTGCTCTAGACAGTGATAGATCGTCAGATTCCAATAACAGAACTTCCCGAATTTTGTCATTATTTGTGTGTTCAATTAGTTGATCACGAATCATTTCGTCGCGCAGCGCCCCAAATTTACAGGAGTTGGCCAGTCCTCTTAGGTTAGCGACGTACTGATGAACTGACTCACCGGGAAGCTGGTGTCGTCGGCGAAATATGAATCGGCGCAGCAAAACGCTCTGTGGGGCGGCGAAATGCTCATTCAACAGAGTCACGGCCTCGTCATAAGTGGCGTCGTTGTCAGCGTTGATCGTCCCGAGCACTCGCTGTCCTTCCGCGCCCAGGCAGTGTTGCAGTAGCGCCTTTTTTCTGACCGCGCTCACTTCATTAAGGCCCGCTGCAACGAGATAGGTTTCAAAAGACTGCAGCCAGCGGGACCACGGAACGGGAGGCTCGCCAGGGAGTGCGAGGAAAGGTGGCGGTGGGGGTAAAGTGCAATCAGCCATCCTCGTCGCCAAAATGTGGTGTACAAAAAAGACCAGGAAAACAGAGAATTATTTTGGCAGCTCAGTGCTCATTTGTTTACTTAAGATCTCAGCACTTAACTCCCTCTCGTCAAAGAACAGGACAAAAACTTCTCTAACAGAGACAGACCTTTTTAATCGAACGCTTCTCTCTAGACATGCATAGTGATAACCGAACAATCAAACACCATACGGAACACTACATAAACCATTAAGGGCCTTATAGGTAAGTAATAATATTTTGTAACTGATGCGGAACTTAATAGGTAGCCAGTGCAGAGACTGTAAAATTGGGGTGATATGATCATATTTTCTTGACCTGGTAAGGACTCTAGCCGCTGCATTTTGGACTACCTGTAGCTTGTTTATTGAAGATGCAGGACAACCAGCTAGCAGTGCATTACAATAGTCCAGTCTAGAGGTCATGAATGCATGAACTAGCTTTTCTGCATCAGAAACAGGTAACATGTTTCGTAGCTTGGCAATGTTTCTAAAATGGAAGAATGCTGTTTTTGTAACATGGGAAATATGACTTTCAAAAGACAAGTTGCTGTCTAATATAACACCCAGATTTTTGACTGTAGAGGAAGTAACAGTACATCCGTCTAGTTGCAAATTATAATCCAAGAGATTCTGTGTACTGTTTTTTGGTCCAATAAGTAATATCTCTGTCTTATCTGAATTTAATAGGAGAAAATTATTGGTCATCCAATCTTTTACATTTTTAACACACTCTGTTAGCTTAGATAATTTAGAAGTTTCATCTGGTCTTGTTGAGATATATAGTTGAGTATCATCAGCATAACAATGGAAACTAATCCCATATTTTCTAATAATATTACCAAGGGGCAACATGTATAATGAAAATAGCAGAGGACCTAGGACAGATCCTTGTGGTACTCCATACTTTACTGGTGATAATTGAGATGACTCCCTGTTTAAATAAACAAAGTGGTAGCGATCAGACAGGTAGGATCTAAACCATTTTAAAGCCTGCCCTTGAATACCCATATAGTTTTGTAATCGATCTATTAGTATGTCATGATCTATAGTGTCGAACGCAGCACTAAGATCAAGTAAAACTAGCAATGAGAAGTCCACTAAATGGAGAAAAAAAATGAAGTCCACTAAATGGAGAAAAATCCTGGAATGTTTTCCTCAAAAACCTTAATTACTTTTCGACTGAAGAAAGAAAAACATGAAATATCTGGGATGACATGAGGGTGAATAAATTATCAGGAAATTTTTATTATGGAAGTGAACAAATCCTTTAAGAATGCCTCGGTGCTTCGGTGCTCTACAGAGCGATTTAGAAGATCTTTTGTTCCTGCTGCTGTTAGGTTTTTTAATGAAGTTGTGTAAATCTTGTATGTTGTTTGTATTGTGTAATGGTGGCAAATGAGTTTCCCTTTACAGGGATTAATAACGTTTTCTAATCTAATCTAATCTAATCTAAGAAGCATGCACCCTATGTCTGGAAATCACATTACCTATTTTTCTTTGCAGTGATAAACACTAGAATCGTAAGATCACCACCACCACAGACACGAGAGGAGTTTCTACAGTGTAAGTTTCCAAGAACTGAACATGCAGTAGCGTTTTATTTTCTGATTGTGAAGTAATGCAACATACTCCTTTATGTTTGGTGTACTAATATTAAATTTTTTTATATGTCCATTTATCTACCTCAGATGCATCAAAACTCACTTTTAATACCAACTCAGCACATGAAAGTCTCATCTTGACAAATGAGAACAAGGAAGTGAAGTCCTCGCACCTGCTTCAAGGCTATCCTGAACACACTCAGAGATTTAACTTCAGGTCACAGATCCTGTGCAACAAAGGTCTGAGAGGGTCGCCTAAATATTGGGAAGTAGAGATTGGCGGGGGCACTTGGGTCTGCATTGCTGTGTCCTACCAAGGGATCCTTAGAAAAGGCAAGGAGCGTACACTCTTTGGGAGAAATGCTCAGTCATGGGGACTACGCTGTAAACGTGCCCATTTAGAATTTTGGCATGACAATAAGACAACATTTTCGAAGTTTCAATCATATGGCTCCAAAATAGGAGTGTATTTGGACTACAGGTCTGGAATCTTGGCATTTTACAATGCGTCTGACAACATGAGTCTCATTTATAAACACCAAACTGTTTTTAAAGAGCCTGTTTATCCTGGGTTCGGACTGGCAGGGAATGGTTCCTACGTGAGACTTTGCGATCCAGTGAAAAACGAGACCAAAACATCCCTTTCTTCTCCATTTAAGTTTGGTAGTTTGTAAGTTGTAGTGTAGTGTTACACATGCAGCTGTCATGAAATGCATCTTATTCTCAAACTATAATGCAATCATTCATTAGGATTTGGAGGAAGGATGTGGTTTTTGCATGTAGACACTTGGTGGCAGCACTAGATAAGTTTTGAATTCAGCCTTTTTATATCAGCATCTGTAATTATGAACAGCTCAAATTTAGCCAAGAATAACCAAAGAAAATACATATTTTGTATTGTATGAATCATTGCATGTTTATTGAATGTTTGATTTTATATACTGTTTTATAAACTATAGCAATATGCATAATCTCTATTTTTAATATCTGAATATTTATGAAATTATTGCACATCTCCTTATGCTAATATGTTGCAAGCGCTTACCCATTTCACATCTGCTGATCTGAATGAAAATCTGTCGTCCTATCTAATCCTTCCGCCACATCCACATACTATGTCTGTTCCTGTTCCCACTATCTGTCTATATTTTATTATTTTGCATTAGTCTGTCTCTCCTGTCATGCTGCACTCTTCTACTATTCCAACAGTTAGACCTACATGGTCTATTTTTCTCCCTTAAACCACACAAATGCACATACTCACACGCACATCATCTCATTGAGCAGATATATACCGAGGCCCAGAGGGTTGGTACAAGGGACAACAGCAAAGCCAGTCGCCTCCTGCCCTTCCCCCTGCTACCCACCCTTCCAAACACAAAATCAGCCTAGGGGTAAGTGTAGGGCAGACACGGTTTCAACAGAGCAAGCAATGCCAGAGCAACAGAGGAACACAGGAAATGTGTGTAGAGGGAAGGATAGGCACTAATAGCGAACATCATAGAGAGAGAAAGTGTGCCATGGTCCTCAGGGAGCCCATTTACAGTTCTGTTCAGTCACAGACATCATTTTCTGCCTGTGTTATCCTTTATGAGTGAAAGGGATTTTAAAATACTCTATTATGAAAGAAACCATTTCTCTCACTGCCAAGGACACTGACACTAGTCTCTATAAATACCCGTTTTTAAACACTGAGTCACCGTATAGACTCGAAACGCTAGGCACAAACACCTCCTAGCAATTACCCAGCAGGCAGATGCTGAGGTCTGTCACTCTTTCTGCTAACAAGGTGCATGACTTTTGATGCTGTTGGAGTAAGTTGTTGTATAATACACAGTTTTCTCTCTTGTACTGATGTATTTCCTGTGGAATAGAGAGGTTTGGCTGGGACATATTAGATGCCTTTTCACTGTTTTATATTTATTTTTTTTTATTAATAGCCCTATAGGCTAGTCAGTTGCAAGTGGTCTTTGGGGAGGGACTTTTTCTAAAGAGCATTTGATTGGACAAAACTTTGAACAGTGCAAGGTGAGTCATCAATATTTATGGTCTGTTTTCCCAAGCTAAAAGTACTATTTTGCTAAGTGAATTTTGTCAACATTTAAGAGAACACTAGCATATTCATTACCCTCAAAGCTAACAGATGTGCAAGAAAATCCACAGAACATTTCTTGCCTGTTTTTTCTACCTGCTATTATGGACCTATCTGGTGAACGTAATTTCACCAAGTGCCAAGTTCACCTTGTTGATCCTGGAACAACATTCCAATCAACCAATGAGAATTGAGGGAAAAGTTCATAGGAAACGTCAATTTTAGCCTTACAACCAGAGTTAGGTGCTTTGTTATTCAACTATCATTTCCCTCTGATTTTAGGGATAAATTATGGGTAGGGGTAGGGATAGGGTTAGGTCTATGTTTTTTGACAATAATGCTGATACAGAAACATGTCTTGGCAAAATCATGGCGACCGTATCAAGCTAGCTAGCTAAACACTGTAGTATAGGCCTACTTTTAAATGAATACTTATGGAAATAATTTAAAGTAATTAAACATTTGTATTGAAGAAGTTGCAATTTAGTACATTTCAAATGTATTACCATTAAATTTTATAAGTAAACTTAAAATTATAAGTACTTAAACATGCTTTAGCATGTTAGTGAACCCTTCAAAATAAGCTTACTTCTTTAAAGCATGACAAAATATTATTAAAACATGGTGATTTAAATTGTACTTTAAAGTAAAACTTTTCATTTGACATTATTACAAAGTGCACCTTGTTAAAAAGTAAGAAAGTGTGTCAAGAAACAGTCCCGAAAGTGTACTTTCTTTAAGTACACTTAAGTGGCATTTTATTTCGTTATTATTATATAATCAAAAAAATACAGTTTTTAAAATATACTTTAAGATGTAAAGTACACTGCAAGTGCTCATTCAATACAATTAAACGCGCCTCGTTTTCACGAGGTTCTATCTATCTATCTATCTCTATCTATCTATACCTTGCGTTTGCATTATTATTAATTCATCGCTTTACATAGATAGGCTATATGCACACTTGTGTGTGAACTCCTCTCTCATGCCCTCCTCCTCCTCCCCTCGCTGGCTCTCTTCAGTATGATATGTTTATAGGCATTGGCTGAGGGAGAGAGAGCATTATAGCTGCTCCTGCTTGATAAAGAAAGGGAGAGGAGAGGGCGCTGGACGTCATGGCATCCAAAGACACCGTCGCGACTGCTTTTCTCACCGTGAGTCGGGAAATGACAGGTGATTAAATCCAATCGCTCTTTTTCTTCTTCCTATCCGACATTCGACACGCGCACCGTGGGATTTGTTGAGCGCGTCCCCGCTCGCGGCCGGTGCTTTGTGTTTTAGTGGTTTGAAATCCTCACAGCGCTGAATATTTGATAGGGTAGCAGATTTGTGGAGATGTAATGATTTCTCGTACAGAATACATGTGATTAACGGTAGAATAATTCATTTCGCGGGTGAGCATGTGTGTTTATGGTCGCTTTAATGACGGTCACTTCGTGTCCAGCTTCAAAAGACTAAATTTGTGCATATCGATCAGTTAGTTTCCTGTATGTGTGTGTGTCTATTGCGTTCGCCTGCAGTGTGTAGGTAGTTGTGTGTGTGCGCGCATGATGCTGTCCTCTCTTTGATGTGTCTCAGAAATGAGTTACTTTGAGTTCTTTACACATTTGCGTATCGCTGCTGACGCAAGTTGACGGAGAGGCTGGTACACTTCAGTCACATTCATCATGTGTGTCTTCAGGGCTGATGGAGCACACACTCATAATAGAGGCCGTCATCTTTGCGCACGGTGACGCGTCCTCACACTTACTGACACATACAATGACACACTGAACACACACTAGCAGTTTGACATTTGGAGCGCTCTCACTGTTAATTACCTTCACACAGTATTATCTTCCTTTGGTAATTAATCCCTATTACTAACCCAGTATTTACTGTCCTGCTCTCTATTTCAATTTAGAAGAGGGGAAGGGGAGGGGGGGCTTATTTATTCAGCTTTCATCCACTGAAAGCTGAATAAATAAGCTTTCCATTGATGTATGGTTTGTTAGGACAGGACAATATTTGGCCGAGATACAATTATTTGAATATCTGAAATCTGAGGGTGCAAAAAAAAAAAAAAAAAAAAAAAAATTGTCTTTAGAGTTGTCCAAATTAAGTTCTTAGCAATGCATATTACTAATCAAAAAATTACTTTTGATTAGGAAATTTACTAAATATCTTCATGGAACATTATCTTAATATCTTAATGATTTTTGGCATAAAAGAAAAATCAATAATTTATGTATTGTTGGCTATTGCTACAAATATACCTGTGCTACTTACGACTGGTTTTGTGGTCCAGGGTCACATATATAGACATATATAGCGTGAGACAATACATTATCTTTACTTTTACTTTACTTTTGGTCATTTAGCAGACGCTTTTATCCAAAGCGACTTACAAATGAGGACAACAGCAACAATCAATTGTAGTATTAAAACAACTAAAACCGATCCAAAACTAAAAGCTAAAACTTTATAAATAGTATATATACACACACATTAAAAAAAAAAAAATTAAATAAAAATGAGAAATGCATATGACAAAATTTCTAAACTTAACATTTAAATGAAAACAAAATAAAGCTACAAAGAATTCAAAATATTAAGAGAACAAAAGGTATAAGTGTAATAATGATTCTAACATAAAACTAAGCCAAACACCAAAAACAACTACATGTACACACACACACACACACACACTCACACACACACACATATCCATAAATTCAGTATTATTTAATTTCCATGTAGTTTGTTGAAGTACTAAAATAACTCAAATTAAATAAAACTAAAACTTAATAAATAACTTATACAGACATAATAGGAAAAAAAAATAAAATGACAAACATTACTACAACTGTAACTAA
Source organism: Spinibarbus caldwelli (assembly GCA_039654775.1). Lineage (NCBI taxonomy): Eukaryota > Metazoa > Chordata > Actinopteri > Cypriniformes > Cyprinidae > Spinibarbus > Spinibarbus caldwelli. Next base: position 25,869,690 of record CM077234.1, read on the forward strand.
AATTAAAACAGATAACATATACAAATCAAACTACATTAGTTTAACAGTAATCTTAAAAAAATAACTGTGCCAAACATACAAGTAAGAAATGGTTATAAAAACTGAAAGAGAAGTGAAACAAGTAATAGGAAAGAGAATAAATGAAAAGCGATACTTATATCTTACTGTAAAGTTTTTTTTTATCGTCTTATGATTTACAGTGATATTGAGTATTTAACAAGGCAATACATATACTTTTATGGTAATATCATGGTTGTCACTTTAATTTACAGGGCACAGGACCAAATTATTGGGACCAGTAAGCTAGGGGACCTTAATATGCCCCCATTGCTTTGGGCCTGGGACAGTGTTCACATTTGTCTTTCCCTGACGATGGCTCTGGGTACAATATTTTAAAGTTTATAGCTTTTATAAGTATAATCAACTTATAATTTATGGGGAAAGTGGCATTCCCATAATTATTTGCATGAAATTGTTTGAATTGTTTAAAAAAAATCTAATTTCTGGTATTAATTAGGCTATGTACATTATATTGGAGAGTTTATTTTCAGTTATTTAGTTCATGTTTATTGCATTATTCTGTCATTTGCAGTGTTTGTGATGATGTTTGTGTGGGTGACACTGTTTATTCTATTACTGGTCACTGGAGAGGCGAATTTTGATGAATTGTGACTCATCATATGGCCTTCCATTGTACCATCTGTATCATTATCAGCACTTCTGCAGTAATCTGCAGATTCTAATAGCTCAGATAGGATGGCGTATTAATATTATATTCCTTTTGGAAAAGCTGAAAAGTCAAAAATGGTGAACAGTCACGACACCTAAAATATAGCCTAAACTTTCTCATATACTGTAGTGTAAATTCAGATCAGTTATGCCGCTTTAGACAATAAACATCTCAATAGCAATATGCCTGAATTCATGCTATCTAAATTTTAACCTAAAATCTTGATGTGTTAAAAAGGTAAAAAAGAGCAAAAATACAAAAATTAAACAATAAATTGGGAATATGTACAGTCAGTTGGTCATCATCGACAACAACTCAACACCAAGCTTATTTCATGGCTACTTGCTAAATAAATATATAAATGCATGTAGATTATTGATTTGAGCTACAATTATTGGATTATGTGAGAAGGAAGAGACCATAGAGTGATGTGAGAAACATGAAACTGGTCTAGTGTAGGACAAATATACATTTAAGTTATTACATGATAAATATTTGACGGGTCAGAATCTAGCATTTCAGAATGGCATGTAATCAGCCAAAGTAAACAGTCCAGAGTAAAATAAAAAAGGAACAATAAGCACATTTAACAAAAATGAAACATTAAAATGGTAACATTAATTGAAGATGAAAAATAGGACTAGATATAAAAATAATTGTTAGCAAAGGTTTAGTAATGGGGGAATAGTGGGCATGACAGATCACCTACCACAATATCAAGGACAGTGATTGAAGACGTTCTGTGCTGCTAGAAAACAGCAGCTTTTAGAGTCCCCTAATAAAAAGGGGAGCAAAATTACAAATGTGTGGTCTCTCTCTCTCCATCTCTCTTTTTCTCAGTCACCACTTCTTTCATCTAATCTAAATCTCACACCATCACTTATTCCATTTGTTTTTTTTCTTTTTTCATCTTCTCTTTTGCTCTTTCTTTGTGCACATTTACATATCCCTACCCCATTTACCCATTTATTTATCCCCCCGTGACTCGCTGTAATGGAAACATGTGCTCTAGTTTGGCCCTTTGCTGTTCTTAGTGTCAGTCAGAAAGCCTAGGATCCCGTGATTGGGTCTTACACAGATTAAAGTTGATTGCAACTGCATTAACTGTTTGTCTTGCTCTGATCCTTCTCTCCCTCTCTCTTTTTCCTCTGTTATTCCTTCTTCTGCTCGCTCTGGCTTTCTATTCCTTTTCTGAGTCTTTCCTCTTGGTAAAATGTAAAATGCATATTCCAGGAATTAGATCACAGGTGTCATATACAGTACGTGTGAAGCCAGATAAAAAGTATGACTTTTCTCATTTAATTTCTGCTTTTGCTTTGAAGCACATCTTGAAGTGCTTTTTATTTGTGTTGCTATGTACAGTATGCATGCAGAAAGACCACCTACACAAGTGGACAAGGTGTAAAAATAAAGCATATGGTTGTAAAGCAGTCATTTTCTAACCCTGCGTGCAGTGAAAATATGCCTGAGATAGATAGAGTGCTTCTCATGCCGTTAATGCATCGCCTTTCTATTTTGCAGAGAGCATCAGACGAGTTATTGACAAGACATCAATCAAGTTGGTGAGAGCTATCAAAGTAGAGAACAAGAGTGGCAAATCAGAAGATCGGATTCTGGTAAGGCACTGCATTTAACTTCCATATTTAACTGCATTTAACTATCCATATGTCCTTAAAAGTGCAGCTGACGCAAATTAAGATTGTGTCGTCATTTACCATCAGGTTGTTCCAAATTTTCCAAAATGTTCGTTCTTCAGTATATTTGATTGTTTTTGTATGTGATAAATCATGATAAAAAAAGTTCTAAATATAAATAACAGCATATATCATCATGTAGGTATTATTAAGGTCTAAATATAAACATTTTATGTACAAATTTTTATATTCTCCTATCAGGTATTATATATGGCAATAGCACTCTTGATATAGGGGAAATATATATGTGTGTCATATATTACATTTCAGTTTAATTCTTTATTTTCCATATAATTACAAAAGAGACCTGAAGCTTTCAGGGCTCAAAAAAAGAATGCAAAAGCACCATAAAAGAGCCACAGAGATGTTTCTTACTTCTTCCAAAGTCATAAACAGACTGAAGAGCAAGGCAATTTAAGAAATTTAAAAAGTCCTTCACCGATGATCTTCACTTCTAGTTAGCTGTGACTGGATCATTGAGTCAGTGTGTTGAACTCAAAAACTGAATTAGTTTGATTCGTGAATGACTCATTCAGACCATTCAGATCTTAACTCAAGCAGCCTGGTGTTTACTGCAGGCTGAAAGCTTCAGTCCCTGTTCTGAAACAGTGTTCCACTAAAGAAAGTCATCCAGGTTTGGAACAACATGAGGATGAGGCTTGAAATTATGTCAAAATTTCATTTTCATTTTATTTATTTATTTATATTTTTTTTGAGTGAAGTAGTCCTTTAAAAACCCATCAGCATTGGGTGAACGTGTGCATCCACTCTGTGCCTTTATTTTGTGCTTCTATTATGCAGCGGTAACAAAAACAATGAGCCTAAGACTTTAACCTTTCCTCCTCTGTAATGGTGTTTGCAGTGTTTACTGCCTGCTGGTTGGGTTGTTTTTGCCAAGTCCATTTGGAGAATGGGCAGTGGAATCAATGATAAAAGCAATATACGTGTGATGGTGCACACACACAAACAGAAATCGTTGGAGACCGGACCCCTGCTGAGCTGTAAGCATTACTGCGGCCATTGAGTCTCAGTGGGTATGAGGGACCAACCAACTCTATAGGGAGTGTGTACGAGATGGAGGATGGTGAGAGAAGAGGTGGCATACGAATGCCAGTGTGTGTGTGTGTGTCTGTGTGTGTGTGATAGTCACTTCAAGACCATTGAAAGCAGCTGGAGACTTGAAATGCCAGGGTTTGGAGCCACAAAAGCTAAATTAATCATCCAGATTGGTTTCAAACACACACACATACAGAGTAAAGAAGGTGACTGAGGTGAGGAATCAGACTCATTTCCTGCTGAGTGTCAATGGACTGTTGTTGACACAAACCCTGAGAGAGCTTCCTTTTCTATGCTTGATATTGAAACAATTTTGACTCAGATATTGCTAAATCTCACAAATAATTACAAAGAATTGGAAACTAGCACAGTGAATTAACTGTGAAATTTTGAAGTAGAATAACTGAAATTGTATTTTCTTGTAAAATGTATTCAAATTATCTTGTTTTATTTTATTTTATTAAATACCCCCTGTGGTGAAAATCTATTTTTAACACTGTTTGTCTGGTGTTTTTAATATGCTTCAAGACAAAATTGGTTAACACCACTGCTCAGCATGTTCCCCTTAAAGCTGCAGTGTAGCAAAACAGTCTCTAAAAATGTGGTTTGAAACCAACCCTGTTTCTACTGTCGCAAACATTTCACCAAGCTCGTCAACTGGGATTGGATTTTTTTTTTTATATCATTAGCAAAGCATTTCTAACTAAGGTTAATGATTTTCAGAAGGTAACTCTCTGAGATGGTGAACAGGAACATGGTTTGTGTTACATTAGCTACATGTTATTTGCTGTTCAATAACATAGTTACGTCAGAGGCTAATGAAATTAGTTGCCCTTATGTGTCTAATGATGTAGAGAGTGATACATAAAACACATTATTATTCTGATACATTGACTTGTAGATGACTTCTTCTTCAGAATCAGTATTTGGTTCAAACATATATGGTTAAATGAGTCCATTATTGCCACTTGCCATTGTATAGTGTTTATTGCTTCTGTTAACCAAGTGAAAGTGGAGCAGGTATTCTGAGCTGGTGTGATTGAGTGGAGGCGGGGACTAATTTGCATGTTCATGGTTCCGTGTATAATAAATGAGGTAAGGGTGTAGAGTTATATATTTAAGCCATTATAAGGCATGAAGAAATGATTTTCTTTTTTTGAGTTAAAATATTTAAGTATGTCATTTTCATTTTCATTATCAAAGATAAGTTTGAAGTGATAAAATTAGTGACTGCAGGGGGACATAAAAGAGAAAAAGGAAAGGAAAGTTCACCCAATTGAAATTTCAGCCAGTACTCAGCAACATATCATTTCGAACCCGTGGAACACAGAAGGAAAAGTTTAGCAGAATGTTCCTGCTGCTCTTTTCCATTTATTAAAAGTGAATACAGACTACAGTACAAGTAAATGATGACTGAATTTTCATTTATGGGTGAACTATCCCTTTAACCGCACCCCTCTTGCCAATCTGCCTTTGTTTCTCTTCCTCTTTTTGACTCTGTCCATTTATATTAGCATCTTCTTCACCCTTCCCCCTCTCTGCTGTGTCTTAGACAGCTCTTTTTTCTTTCTCTGTCATTGTTCTGTTCTTCACATTATATGCTTTACTCAGGCTCGCTTCTCCTGTCAGATTGATGTCAAGTGTGTATTTTCAGCAGTTTAATGTGCTTATGATTGTGGATGGTTAGAAATTGTGCCCAAAGAGCAAAGCAAATTTAAATGTAGGTCCGACATTATGACGAGAGCTTGGGGGTATACAAAAACACACTCACACACACACACACACACACACACACACACACACACAAATCCAGTGTAGAGTTATTTGCTTGTGGACTGTCACTCGCTGCTCCTTTACCCCAGGGGTTTTGTGTGTGTGTGTGTGTGTGTGTGGTGGGATGCCAACTGTACCAGCTTACAAAACACACCCTCATCTCCACATCCATCCAACCATACACACACACACACACACATCTCTGGCCCCGATACAGCTGTGTAGAGCACTCAGCAAGACATCAGCTCAAGCCTTGGGGCACAGCACTAAAAAATATCGCTCAAACACACTTTTTTGTATATGTTCACTTAGAGATCACACAGTTTTATGTGCGCACACACATACAGAGTATATATTTTGTGGACCCACAGCAGAGAGAGATGGAGTGATGTTGGAAGTGGGGATGGGATAAGAGCTGGGCTGGGTGAACAAGAACACACCAGGGAGAGGCTCGCAAGAGGGGGCAATGGAGAGAGAGAGCTAGCGAGGGGGTGGGCGGCAGAGGAGATTGCTTGTTTTGAAGCCCCAAATGTCGCCTTTTCTTCCCCTTCAATTATTTATCTCAGTCTGTCGCTTCAGTTTTTCCTCTCCTGTGGAATAATAGGCCAATTAAAGGCTGTGATCGCCACAGTGAGTGACGTGAAGACTTCCTCAGATCCAGGCTGTCCGCACCACCACCCTGTCTGCTGGACCGTACTCATGCGGAACGTTCCTAGCTGCAATGACTGGCTTAGTGGCATGCTTAAATTCAGACGCAGTGATTTTATTTGGATATTTGTCACAAGATTTTGTTGTTTTGAAGTGTATGACTGTTATTGGGCAGTTGACAGTGCTAGTGGTGACTTGCAATTCATCTAAAACAATTTATTAATTCTTATATAATTCAATTTATAATTTTAATTATATAATTTTTATAGTTATTATGTGTGCAGTTTTATGACCTCATTTTAATTAGATTTTATGGAATTTACTTACTCTAATGAATTTACTTGACAAAGTGCATTTGTCACTCTACAGAAACAATTGCGAAAAGTTTTTAAAATGGCTTTTAAAATGATAAAACTATAAACTATAAACTGTGAAATAGTGAACAGTCGCAGCACCTAGCCTAAATATTACAACGTTTTAGTGCCACATTAAAATAATAATTAAAAAAACTATGATTTTGAGAATAAATTTGTAATGTTTCAATAATAAATATGCCTTTAATGAAGAAAGTCACTAAAACATTTTACAAGAATGCCCCTTTTATATTTTTTCCTTATGGCTTTAATGTCATAATGCTACTTTATTATCTTAATTTTTACTTTATTTTCAAAACATTACTACTTTAATCTTGTAATATTATGACTTTACAGCTTTATGACCTTAACTTTATTTATGTTTTATGCTCATTTTTTAAAACATAGTATTAAAAGCTATTGTAAAATATACCTTTTTGACTAAAAATAAAATTCATGTCATGATTTGTAAACTTAACTTTTACATGCGAATTATGATCTTTATTAAATCAGCACTCTGTTGTGTATACCAAAATACCAGTTAAACTTCATTAACATCATATTTACAGAAATGCACATACTGTACAGTGGAAGTCTATGGTGCAGCTGTTGTTTGTTGTCCCATAGACATCCATTATAACTGCATAACTGTCAATATATTGTTTACAACTAGTAGCTTAGTTTGTATTTAACACAGAATAATCCTTTAATGTGCTGATAAGTTCACATTAGATCTTTAAAATATAATAACTAACAAGGATTATGGATGTACCGCTCATGGTAATGCGCTTTCTCTGGTCTAAGAAGTATCTTAGAGTTGCACAACTGCTGCATTATGATAATAGTGGCGGGGTAAAGACGAGTAATGTGATATGAGGTGCTTAAGGAGAAGTCTGCGGTGCAAGGATAACCTGTGGAGATGTTGAGAGGCAGTGACTATGGGGGATTGCACTGCAGTCTGGACGGATGTGATGCAGGAGACAAGCCGATCCACATCCGAAGAAGAAGAGAGATGGAGTGAGATATATAAAGAGTAGATATGGTGTGAAAAGTATCCCTTTTGGTTTGTTTATCTGCAGAGTATGACCTAAAGTTAAGAGTATTTTTCAAAATACCTAAAATTATCTTTTAAGCAGATAAATATACTTGAGATACACAACTGAGTGATTGAGTGGATTCCATTCAAAAGTGTGCATCATCGTGCCATACTGTGAAAGACAGCACTTGAATAGAGCACTCTGAAGAGAGGGCAAAGGCCATTCATTACTTTTTCACAGTAACGTTTTAATTTGAATTCTGAATGTTGTCTTGAAATTCAGGCTAATAGATTCTTATACTGTAGCAAGCAAAACTTCTGTGTCAATTTCGTCTTTAATCCATATTTATTTTTGTACTGCAGCAAATAAATGAATAAATAATAACAAAATAAATTAATAAATAAATCCAGCTACTGGAATCTGTTCCACCACCCCATGCTATGAGATGTTTTTGTAGTGGCTTGAAAGTATGCGGATGAATCTTAACCAGCATCAGTTTGATAAATATTAGAACCTGCTTGTATAAGAAACATGGGAGGAACAAAATCCAATGGCAAGCAATTCAGCTGCCAAAATTCGTTCCCCACCCCATGCAGAGACATGTTGATGCAGTGACTTAAAAGCGGTTGGTTTTATTTTATATGAGGATGAGTCCTGACCAGTATCAGTTTATTAAATATTAGAGCCTCCTTTTACATGAAACATGGAGGAAATGATGAAATCTGATGATGAAAAATGAATTTAGACTTTACACACACACACACACACACACACACACACACACACACACACACACACACACAAAACAATGGTAATAAAATAAAAATTTTATTTTTTATTAATAATAATATTTGTAATTATTATTGTTTTTTTTAGATATTATTTGGCGTTTTTGCCTTTTATTATGATAGGACAAATCAGAGCTGACAGGAAGTGAAGTGGGAGAGAGCGGGGGGCGGGATCGGGATCGGGAAAGGTCCTCGAGTCAAAATTCGAACTCGGGACATCTGTAGCACAACGGCGCTGTATATTGGCACTAACATAATATTTGTTAAGATGAATAATTATTTATTTAAATTAATAATTTCAAGTTATAAGTCTTGTTATCTTACATACCTTTGCTTTTCAAGTAAATTTGCTTTTAAGGATGTTTAGGTATTTTCTTGGAAATACACTAATTTAGAAAAAATATATATAAAATAATTCTTAATATAAGATAAATTTACTTATGCTGTTATTAACTAAATACTTTATTTATACTTTGTTTAACTTATTTATACTACTTGTATTGTTAGTGCAGTATGTCTAATTACACTTATATGAAGTCTTGAAAATGAAATGAAAATTCAGTGATTATTTACTCACCCTGGCGTTGTTCCAATCCCTTCTTAAATTTGAAAAAAGTTCTTTAGGGTAAACAAGGGTTTCATGAAAAACAAACTAAAATGAAATGTATTACTTAACAAAAATCCTAACCTTGGCTTTTGGTCTTACGTGCACAACCATGTGTTCATGAAACTCTATTAGCACAGCAGTTCACTCCGACTGTTGGAATGTACAGCGTGGTGCACGGGACCATTCAGTGATACTCTTCTGTCTTTTTATAAAGCCTGACGTTGGTCACTATTCACTGCCATTATAAGGACGAGCAAAAACAGGTCTTTTTTTAAATTCTCCTTTTGTGTTCCAAAAGAAAGTATGTAAGGCATTATAACAACACCAGGGTGAGTAAATAATAAATGAATGGGTGAAATAACCCTTCAACTAAAAATAAGACAAAAATACTCATTAAGAACAGGCTTGCAATGCAGAAAACTACATAAGTAATATACTTCCTCCAGTCTTAAGCTTTTAGCCACTCCTCTCTGTCTTTGTCTTTCTATCTCTCTTTTATTTCCGCTCTTGTTCTCTCACTCTGGGCTTTAGTTACAGAGCTGCTTTGATTCCAAGACTTTTAATCATCAGTGAATCTGGAGCACACGGCATTTCAGCCCTGATCTGTCCTTCTCTCTATCCTCCTTTCTCAATCTTTATTCCTCTCATCTCTTTGCTTCTTAAGTTCAGTACAGTTAAGACGCGGACCTGCCGCAGGAGTAGATCCACGCTCTTCCTCTCTCCTACAAAGGTTGACAGCCGAAATGGGTCCGTCTTAGGCAATGATACCTGCGTGCAAGCAAGTCGGTGTGATGTGTCTGAGAAGAGATGTACAGGGGCATGTTTGGAGCAATCTGCTGCTCTTTTCGAGTCTCCTGGGCACAGCGCTGACGTGTCCCCAACACCCTTTGAATTATGGGTCGTGTTTGAAGTGTCAAGCCAGATCCCTGACATCGTATGATTAATATAAACCCTCTCCCTTCTGCACACACAAACCTCTCCTCCCTCACACACACACACACACATCCTCATATCTCTCATTCTTTGAAGTCGGTGCTGAGAGGTGGTGGATGATTTTTAGGGGAACTGTTGAACCAGTCTGATCTCCTCAGGCTCGAATGGTCAATGAAAGCCACATACTGAAGTCGTCCCGTCTACCTTCCACGTCTGCGATCGCAGGATGAAAGTGTTTTTTCGCATCTTAACGAGTGGATGTGGTGGGTGGACGTCTCAGTCAAACCGCCTGACCTCTGACCCCCTACTCGGAGGATGAGTAGTTGCAGACTAACCCGACCTCGCTTGGGCCCGTCTTCCGCAGTTTTCCTGACAAAAATGCTTGCTCAACAGGGCTCGGATCCAATAATGAATACTAATGTTGATATCATTATATGCTGGATGCCATATTCCGTCTGCGCTCGACAGCAGGGTGAGTAATGCGCGTCGTAGCTTAACTGCTGCATTCATTACCATGCGATCAGCTGCGGTCCCCACCCATGCAATGTGTTAGGTAGTCTTTGATGTATTCTGATCCGTTCCTTAATTGGGGGGTCCCCCCTCTTCCATCCATCCATGCAAACTCGGTCAAGTCCAAACACCCCAGCGGGCTTTAATAATTAATGTGGCTGTTTACGTGCCGATCATTTGTGTCTGCTTCCTTTGATAGTAAAGCCTTTGATGAGTAGACGACGCTTTCTGGTTGCCAAACTGACTTTTCCTTCCTCAATCTGTCTCTCTCGCGTCATCTCTCTTTCTTGAGGGGCGTATTTATATAACTAAGTTTTCCTGACCCGTTATTGAGTTTTGAGGTGGGGAGCACTCTCTAAAATGTCATCTCACGATCAATGGTTGTGTCTCTGTTAACTCTGACAAAGCATCGAGAACTTCTTTTACACAAAACGCCCAAACATCCAATCCAAGCTGCCATCAAAGCCTATACGAATACCCGCCATCAAAGCCTATACGAAGTCTTTATTAAGGAGAAATCTGGGATCTCCATCTCTCTGTTTCTTCATCTTGGTGGGGTGCCATTAGTAATACATTGGAGGGAGGCCTTGAAGAATCGAAAGCGACAGGGCAGAAACAGAATAGATGAGTGAAGGAGGATGAAGAAACCAGGGGGCCTAGGTTGTGGGGGCCGCACTGAATCAGAGGAAACAGTTGAATTGAAGAGATGACAAAGAACATCTCAAGATGAGTGGAAGAATGCTGGAGAGGGGAAAAAGGGCAGTAAGATGGAAACTAGTTGATGTTTAGATCAGTAGCTCTCAAACTTTTTGACTCAAAGGGCCCCACTGTTTACTGAGCATTCAAATGACCCCTGTATAATATATCATTAATATAAATTATTTTTTATAATTACATATTGATTTAAATCATTTTAAGTCATCCTGTGGCCCCTAGTAGGCCTTGGCCTGCTTTGTTTTTAAATCCTCTGGTTTAGATCATGAGGAAGGGAGTGATTGGTGTGGGGGGTGTGACAAAGGCCTAAATGAAGTATGCTAATGAAGAATGTAAATTATGAATGAGATTACGAGGTTTCTCCAGACTTTACCATGCTATTTCACACATGCATACACACTCGCTCTCAAAATATAGTACAATCCTTCTTTATATGTTTCTGTAATCCTCAGACATCACACAAATCCTTATTCCTTCCTCTCTGCACCTACTCATCTGTCTGTAACGCCGTTCAGTACACATGCAAAATCCATAAACAACAGCATCCATAGCAGTGCCCAGTGTACACAGTTTCTCTATAATTTTGTTATAGAACTGTAAGACTAGAACAACCTCAGACACTTTGATCTTCTGAGATACAGACAATACAAACACAGTGTATTAAAATACAGGCATCTGTTTTCACATCTCACTGAGAGAAGATGCAGGAAAGCATTTGTTCTTTTTCTTCCATTTTCTTCCCTTCGCTCAGTTCACTCAGTGTGGTCAATAGCAAAATATAATGTTCTACATGAATGCAAGTGATATTTACAGTTATGTTTGGCATTATTTTAAATGTCTCAGTGCAACTGGTACAATCTTACAAGAAGTAAACTAAAAGATAATAAAGATCCTAGTTTAGAGATATTTTGCTCATTGAAAAGGGTGTGTACTTTCCCAGTGTATTTCATGCAAATCACCATCTATTCCCAAAAGGTGTAAACTCTTCACGTCTAGGCTTTGATCAATGCAAATTCCAATTGTTCATTCCTGTCTCCATTTGGAAGATGTTTGTCTTGATCTGAGTATTTAATGTTGCAAGAAGATCGACACGATTCTGTAGCCAGATGAGCCCATAATGTGGAGTGTGTCTATACACTCCATACTATGTATTTTTTGGAAGTCAGGAATGCATCTTTTACTCTTAGATTTATCTTTGAGAATTAGATGTCTTGTATTGATTTGAATTGACTATGTAATTGTGTGTAGTTGTTATTCTGACTTACTCTGACTCTAGTATGTTACGTTAAGTTTATAACACCACAAATCTACACTCATGTTAGTAACGGACTAAACTACAGCTTAGGTGGAGCAAAGGGGCACACCGACTGATGCTTTAGAGCTTGGGCTAACACATCGTCATTAGTCATGTATACTTAGTCTGTAGAGGCTAATAATGGGGTTTTCAGTTTAGAGCAACAGTGTTGTTGTTGACCAATTTAAATAGGGTTCAGCCTCAACCACTGATTATTATAAAATTATTCTAAGTGTACACGGGAAACCATGACATGATTATATAAAGTTATCATTAGAGCAAGTTAAGTTGGTCAACTTGGTTCTATGGTAATGGCAATGACCTCTGGTTAGATATAGTCTTACCTTAATTGAGTGTGTTCAGATCTATGGGGACTAAATAATATGTTCTAGAATGAGCCAAGTAGGTACGGGCCTTCTAGAATATTAGTCAATCGCCCCCTTCTAATGACCAAGACTGACGAGTTTGTGAGTATGAGATCCGTATAAATTAAATTTAAATTGATAATTAAATGATTATTTTTATTATCAAAGCTCTTTAGATTTAAACCTAAGTTGTTTTAGTCCAAGTAAGTGTTCATCTTAAAATTAATAATAATAATAATAATATAAAAGTTATTCTTATGTTCACTTTATAAAAATCAGTAAAAACTTAATAGCAAAAATGTGTACCATGACCTAAAATTGGCATTTTACTTGTTAAAAATGATCAATCAGACAGCATAAGACATGTTTTCATCATGTTATATCTTTGAGACCTTAAAAATTAGCATGACACACTAGGCTTTATAGGATACAAATACATTTGTGCTGCATAATTCACATTTCAACAAACAAGAGCCCAGTTGTACTGTAGTATTATTTTTATGAGTATAGAGTTCAGAAGACAAAATGCTGTAACGTTAAAGTTCCTCAGAAACTGCTTCATGACTTATATAATGTCTGCTGTCAATTAGATTCAGTTGAACAGTCTGTTCTCCAGAGAAACCTAAACCATCATTTCTTCGAACATTGTCTTGCACTTTTTACTTAAATCTTGCACTTTATTTATTGAGCTTTCATCCTCTCTTTTGTCTCTCAGGTTTTGGCAATATGGCGGCTCTACCTCATGGCCCCCAAGATACCAACCAAGGTATGGTAGGCAATTACGCACCACCTGTCTGCTCCGTCTCAAAGCACTGCAGTAATCTGGTTTAGCATGACTTATGTAGCAAGATGCTCATTTTCACCTCAGGTGGAACAAACGTTCAACTTCCTGGAGATTCGGGCAATGAACACCCACCCGGATAATCAAGTAGGAAAAGCGTTTACAGGGCTCCAGTGTTTTAGCTTTTGTGGCCAGATTTTCCTCTCACTTGTTCTCTCTGTCGTTTTGCTTCACTAAAGCGTGTTCTTTCCTTCACAGGTTGTCATAGAAACAGACAAGTTCACATATTCCCTGAGGCTGCAGTCTAATGACCACCTGGATCAGCTGATTAGCCACATCAACTTTGCTCTCTCTCGGATCTTCAACAACTCCATCTACACGTTAGTGTCCCAAGAACCCCACAGGTTTACCGTGGTCCCGCATAGCCAGACTTTGACTGAACAGCATAATGGTCCACATTGCAGCTTACTCTGGTGAAGAACTGCCCACTCAGAGAAGATTAAACTGTCTGACTGACACAAAAAGCAAAAAGCTTTGTTTTTGGATTGCATTTAGGGGCATATTTGTTTAAAATAGATTATACCGCAATAGGCTGCTGTTGAAAGAATTACTGAAGTAATTGTGTAGCAGTTTGAGTATAAACTTTTAAAATCCAAAAATAAGTACTTATATTATTTTACATTATATAAGACAAGTAAGAAAACAAGTTCAAATTCGTCTGTTTGTAATTTCTTTAACCATTACAAAATGTTTAATTTTGTAAAGAAACCTCACATAATATGCATAAAATCATAATACTCCCATTTAGCAGTATATGATATGCTGCATTTTTTAGTAATTAATAGATATTAAAGGAATTGTTCACCCAAAAATGAAAATTCTGTCATCAGTTTACCCGCCACTTGTCCCAAACCTGTATGAGTTTCTTTCTTCTTCTGCACACAAGATATTTTGAAGAATGTGGGTAATGGTAGCCATTGACTTACATAGGATTTTTTCCATTTTTAAAAATGTCTTCTTTTGTGTTCACAAGCTGAAAGAAATTCATATAGGTTCGGAACAACTAGGCGAACTGCTCATTTAAGTTCATAAAGTGCTGCTAAAATTTGCTATATTACACTGCAAAGTTTTCTTGTGGATATCTAACTAATGCTGAAGATTTCCCATTAACCTGAAAAGTTACATTATTATTTCATTCTTTTTTCCATTAAAAAAATCTTTGTTCACAGGTAGACTAAAAAAAGAAACCTATGTACCCTGATTTTCAGAAACTGAATAAAAACTAGCCAATCATATTAAAGCTCGCCAGATCGAGATGTGAAATATGCCTCGGACGGTCAGCAAATATGACATCTGAGGCAGAGACTAGCCCTGTTGCAGTCTATATTTGCTCACGCCATCTGAACAGAGACACAAATCTGATTTCTGTTGCCTTTGCACTGTATCTCGTAGTGCTAATGTAGTTTTTTGGCGAATCCATAATGCTGCCTATAGGAGTCGGTATCTGCTAGAGCAGCAGGGGTGTGAGGTACTGCTGAGCAGTTAATTGAGAGATTTTCTCATATTCAGACAGGAGGAGATTAGTGCAATGCATAATAACGCTCTTTTTCTGTCTCTGTGTTCAACTCTCTCGCTCTCTTTCCTGTTTCAGCTCTTTGGCCAGGTGTTCACATGCTGGGTCAGAATAACTGAGATTCTGATGCATTGTGAATCCCCCTCTCCCCCTCCCTCTTCTTTTTCAGCCCCTCCATCTTTCACGCAGATGGAGATGTTACTGACGGAAATCGGAAATTTTCTCCCAGCTCTGAGAGTTCGGTGGAGACGCAAAGGGCATGTGGTGAGAGAAATATAAGTACATATAGTTCATGCATCCACACAGTCTCATAAATATTTTTATTATACGCAAGATATTAATCTCTCTAATCTCTTTTCTTCCCCTCACACCACTGTCGTCGTCTTATAGAATATTTTGAATGCATGCACTTCATTTATGCCATCAACTCGGTTTTGGTACGCTTTGCTATTCATAACAAATTATATAACAATATTTGTTTTGCCAGCTGCAGCTGTAGACAGTGAAGGACAGAATAAATACACTGTGCCAAATACATAAATTAAGAAAACAACAAAAAGAATAATACAAAAGATCAAGTAATAATGATAAAAATAAAATAAAATCATAATAGCAACCAGTGATGGTGAGTATAAGAAAGACAATGCAAATTACTCAATGCCCTTCATATGGTGACAGGGAGAGATGCAGTGTGCTAGTGCACAGTAGTCCTTGTGTTTGACTTGTTTTATGTGCTTGAAGATGAGAAACAAAACAGTCTTGTTTCATGGTCTTGATGCAATAGGAGAACACTTTAAATCTCTTTTTGTTTTTAGAAGACAGCACATACTGTAAATATCCCTACTTCCTGACAGATATTATTAAAATAGATATTGTCATATTGTCTGTGTAAATGGTGGAAAGAATCTGACTGTGGTCTACATGTGTTATCCAATCAAAAAACCGTCTAATCAAAAACATTTGTATCTCTCCTAACTAGCTGATGATGTGAATCAGGTGTGTTAAATAAAGAAGACATAAAATGTGCAAAGTAGTGGGTCCTCAGGATTAGAGTTGAGAACAAAAATTTTTAAAACAAGAGTTTTAAAGGATTAGTTCACCCAAAAATGATCATTTGCTGATAGTGCCATCCAAGATGTAGATGAGTTTGTTTTTTTTTTCATTAGAGCAGATTTGGAGAAATGTAGCATTACATAACTTGCTCACCAATGGATCCTCTGTGGTGAATGGGTGCCGTCAGAATTAGAGTTCAAACAGCTGATAAAAACATCACAAAAACCCACATAATTGACACTGCTCCAGTTCATCAATTAACTGTAATAAACAAAATAATCCACATAAACACCCCAAAACAGACTTTGATTTGAGAAGTCAACAGGGGATGAACATTTTCACTGGAGGAAGAATAGATTAATGACTGGTATTTTGGCCAGAAGTTAAAAAACACCTGACTAATGGATGCAGCTTTTTACTTCACAATACATTAATTGATGGATTGGAGTTGTGTTGATTACTTCTAGATTTTTGTGATGTTTTTATCAGCTGTTTGGACTCTAATTCTGGCGGCACCCATTCACTGCAAAGGATACTTTGGTGAGCAAGTGATATGCTAAATTTCTCCAAATTGGTTGAGATGAAGAAACAAACTCATCCACATCCTTGATGGCCTGAGGGTGACTAAATTGCCAGCAATTTTTGGGAGACTATTCCTTTAAGATCCAACAGTAACTTTTTATTCTTTAATATTTAGAAATAAATGTATTTACTGATGTTTTCAAGAATCCAGACATTATGAATATGAAAAAAATTGTATAGCCAACTCAAGAACACTATACAGAGGAGAAAAATAGATCTTGATAAGAAAAGAGTTCTTGACTTTAAGTGCTCTAACAATCATTGAAAAACCTTTATGTGTATGAGCGTAGGTAGGACAGTTTTTCATTGTTAGGCACATTATTTCTCTTTCTCCCATTTCAGGGGGCTTTTCTGAGACATATGCAGCTCTGTGCGATTACAATGGCATTACCTGTAAAGAGGAAGTGCAGTGGGTAAGAGCTTCCTATTGACCACAAAAATATCCTCCGCAAGAGAAGAGGCCATTTTCTGTATGTCACTGCTTTTATTTCACTCTAAATATGTTTTCTTCCTCTTTTTGAGTGTCTCTCTGTCTTCCTCTATCTCTTTTGCTCTTTCAGGATGTGGATACCATCTATCATTCGCAGGACAACAGGGAGTTTAACCTGTTGGACTTCAGTCACCTGGAAAGCGGGTAGCCACAAACTTACATCTCATCTTAATATTCATGTTCTGTATCTGCAGCCTCTAATTGCTAGCCATCATTTCCATTGCTATCTCTACGTCCAATAGATTGGTGGTTTAAAAGCTTCTTCATTTTGGAAGGATTAATCTAATGATAACTCTTTGCTTCATTAATTGCTTCGTATTGACAGGGATTTCAATGATAACTGACCCAGGCAATCTGACGTCAGCCACCGCTTTGAATGTGTGCTGAATTGCCACGCTAATAATATATTTTGCCTCTTTCCTGTGGCGTCCCTGCTGACTTCCTGCCGGGTTTGAGTCATGCTGTGTCTTTTTACATCCGTCAAATGGGTGTCAAGTTCCTTAACTGATTCAAGATCAGATTCTGTATTTTCTGCTGATGTTGGTCTGTGTTTGAAGTCTGAAGGCTGGTTCTCGACTCTCTTCCTGTTGAAACAGGATTACATGTATATATATGACCTGTGAAAATTGACGTCAACTCTGCATGCTCAGCTGCACGACCCTACCGCCTTTAACACATAAAAAAAGAAAATGCACTTAAAATTTATACTCTGACTCTGAGAAATGATACGGTTCATTGAGCACTTTGCTCAAGGGCAGTTCTGGTTATCTGCAGAAAAAGGATTCTTTTTTTTCGGCGGTCACATGATGAAACTCTAATGGGAGTGCGGCCACTTAAAGATCAGTTTTGAATTTTAAAAAGAGCTTTTGCCTGACAAGACAAAGTGCTTGTCATTTCAGATATACAGTTTTGAGTGGTTTTATTGAGTCTCTTTCAGATGATCGGTGTAATTTAGCAAAGGCTTTGGAGTTCCATCAATGACCACATTTACATGCATGTGAAATTTCTAGTTGGAATTTGCCATATTTCAAATGCATCATGCAAACATTTTAACAAAAGTTGATTAAGCCAATATAACCATTTCTAGAAATCTGAATAAGGCAGATTTTTTCTTCTTTTATTAATTACATTTTTGGGGGAAAATCTGCTTTTATCATGTCTATATATATATATATATATATATATATATATATATATATATATATATAAATTATTATATATAAATTATTGTTATATATAATATATGTAAATTATATATTGTGAAAAATATATTATTTATCAATTATAAATTTTATAATGAATTATTTATAAATTCCTTTGGATAGATTTACATATTATTCAGAGTGTATTTTGCAATTCAAAGCGCTTTTGTGTGCTGGTGAGGATTAATGATGTGATTAAAATACTGTGTTTACTAAAGAATAATATAATATAATATAATATAATATAATACAATATAATATAATATAATATAATATAATAGTAGCTGGTAATTAGCTGGTGCAAGCAGGTAATTAGTTGGATCACCAACTAAAATGCACCGAAAACCACAATAAACTGGCATGACCAGCTGGTAGTGGTTTGTTGCTGTTCCAAGATATTCTTCCAGCTTTCAGCTTCCAGCTAATGACCATCTTGGATTAGTTAATGACCAGTTCAGACTACTCCAACAACCATATTCCATATGCCATCTTCAGTTGGATTTTCAACAGAAAATAATGTTCATGCAAGTGTGGTCACTGGCATATTTCTATGAAGTAAGGGAAGAGTTTATTTGTATTGCCTTTTGAGTTGAAGATCAAGTATTTGCAAAAGAAGAACATTTTAGACAGTAAATCGGCAAATAAGCCTTGATACTGCAGAGCAATCCAACTGCCGTTCTTTTGTTTCTCACTATTTCACCAACAGGCACACTTAGACTACTATCTCGATGCTGCATCTGACTTGAGGATGTTATGTCATTGATTTTTAAGCGTTTGTTCCATTAGAACATCTAGAGGGAGAGAGCTGAGCAGGTGAGGCAGAGAAACTCTCATTTAGAAGGAGAGATCAGCTGAGTACACACAGCCTACAGCCTCACTACAGCATCCAAACCGAGGAATGATGAAGCTGCAAATGAGAACACAGCCATCAGCCGTACTCAACAGGAGAAACCCTTTTGCATTTCTTTCCCTCGCCTTCTTTTTCTCCGTTCCCTGGCTATAGGTAAAAAGGTTTTAGGCTCAGGGCCAACTTTAAAAGCTGTATCATAGACACATTGCATTGAGTAATTCACTGACCTGGCATCAGTTTCCCCATCGATCCACACTGTCCCCTTCCCTTCCTTTCCTCTCCTGGCTTTCCTCTCAGGGAGCATTTATTGCTGAATCTATCATTTTTCTTGAATAATAACATCTCTATTTTAGTCTTGAGGAGAGCTTGCAATCTTATGAGGGCTTGCATGAGGAAAGTGAGAATGCCTCTGGTTGTTGCAGCACTACACTGTGACAATTTGTTTTGATTTTTCTCTTCTGTATCTCTTTTTGTCACAGGGACCTCGCGGTGATTGTGGCGGCCATGGCGTATAACTCTTGGTTCACCAAACTTTATTGCAAAGACTTTCGCATTGTAAATATCTTTTATGTTCTGTTTTTCTGTTTTTGTTTGTTTTGTGTACAAAATAATACTGTGGTATTATCAGGGTTGTATCTACATGCTGTTTTGGAAACTAATTTGATAGTAATATGATCATATTCTTTGAAGTGACAATGTTATCATACCTTGGTATATGAATATGATATTCATTTAGTACCATTACTGGTCAAAAGTCTGGAATAATTAGTTTTTTTTTTTTTTAATGTTTTTAAAAGAAGGCACTTTTGCTCACCAAGGCTGCATTTGTTTGATGAATAATACAGTAAAAACTTAATATTGTGAAATATTATTACAAGTGCTCAAGAATCATCTCTTATTATTATCAATTTTGTGGAAACCGTGATACACTATCATTCAAAGGTTTGGAGTAAGTAAGATTTTAAAAAAGAATAAATTAATGCTTTTATTCAGCAATGAGATATTAAATTAATCAAAAGTGAGTGTAGAGACATTTAGAAAAAAATTATATTTCAAATAAATGTCCTTTTCGAACTTTCTATTCATCAAAGAACACTGGAAAAAAAAGTATGACAGTTTGCACAAAAATATTGAACAGCAAAAACAGTTATTAATAACCATTATTAATAACTGGGCATAAATAATAAGCGATAACTGTAGCAAATCAGCATATTAGAAGGATTTCTGAAGAATCATGTGACACAGAAGACTGGAGTAATGGTGGCTAAAATGCAATTTTGCCATCACAGGAATACATTACATTTTAAATGTATTAAAATAGAAAACAGTTATTTTAAATTGTACTGTTTTTACTGTATTTTTTATCATATAAATTTGTCACTATTCTAAACCTTTGACTGCTAGTGTAAATATATAAATAGATCTTCCTGCCTAAAGTCTGTTTCCATATGTATGAGATTGCAGTCATTATGTTGGGTCTTCCTGAAGAATTGAATTCTAAGGCTTTTCTCTTTTTTCCCCTTTCTTTCTCTCACACACACACACACACACACACACACACACACAGAGTTCAGAGGTCGTAGAACAGATTCTGCACACTGTCAGTAAATCCAGCAGTCTGGAGGAGCTCACGCTGGAAAATGTGGGCCTTAAAGCGTAAGTTATAAATCTCTCTATTGCTCTCCTTCTGTTATTCATCACTCTGACCATTTTACTCTCTTTCTTTTCATCTAAAAGTTCGTTTCTTGTTCTGTCACTGTCATTTTTCCCTTTATGCCATTCCCAGTCTTATTCCCCTGCCACATCCTTGTCTCCGTATTTCATGTCTGTCCCAGAGTGCAATACTTTGTATTGCGGTTCCGTTTCTACTCACTTTCTTTCTGTCATTTAGAGATTTCCCACAGAAAATGGCCACTGCCCTGTCAGAAAACCCAGCATCAGTCATACACTCCATTAACTTGGCCCACAATACACTGGACAACCAAGGTACATGCATCAAAGTCTCTTTTTTCTGCTAATACCTCTCTCTCCTCTCCAGTCTGTCTATTTACCTTCCTTTGTCTGTTTTTACACTCTCTGTATCAGCATGTGCATCTGCTATTTGTGTCTCTGAGTGGGTGTTTTTTTTGTTGTTGTTGTTCTTTCTTGTCTCTGCTTTGCTGACTTATTGTGCTGTATCTGTTGCTGATTTGAAAATGGGTTCTTTGAGATGTGTGTGTGCTTTGCTTTTTCTAATGTGTGTTTTTGTGTAGTTTTGAATGTGCTGTACAGTAAAAGTAATGCTACCATCTTAACTGCATTTTAATAGCATGACAATATATATATTCTCAGAAATGATACTTCCGCTTTATGTAGCTTCAGTATAATTAGCTACTTCTTGTCAGTAGCTTGTGGTGTCAATAACTACATTTTCAAAGCAGCTTCCCCAACACTTATATGTCCTCTATATGCTTCAGTGTCAGATTTTCAGATTTTAGACTGCTATCATGCCTGACACATGTCAGTGCTGATCACGTCACAAGTGTGCATGTGTGAACCTAACTACAACAATGTCAGTGTTTGCCTGAAGGTGTGTGATAATATGCTGTGTGTAAATTGGTCTGTGACTGATCTAATGTTTGTGAATGTATATTTCCTTACAGGGGTGTCTAACCTTATTCAGCAGGTGTGTCGGCTCAGTAAAGGCTTGCGTCTACTGAACCTCTCCAAGACGTCGCTCTCTTCAAAGGGTGTGTGCAGAAGCTATGTGTCCCTAGAGGTTTAGCGCCCTCTGCTGGTTAAGTCTATAACAACTATCCCACATTTACAATTCACTAGAGGTCTGAACAAGCATTAAATAGAAGCCTGTAAAGTTCATGTGAGATCATGTGTCCAATTATCCCTTGCTGGTAGATGCCATAACTACACTAAATTTCTAGAAATATTAAAATTTAACATATGTATAAATATATATGTAATTATGTAACTATATAATTTATACATAACTATAATAACTTTCTAGCAATATTTACATTTTAAATATTTAATTAATTATATTAATATAAAACTATATATGTATATGTAATATTAAACAAAAATTAATATTTATTCATTAAATATTAAGATTTATACATTATATATAAAATAATAAAATATTATTTAATTATATATATATATAAGTATCAAATATGAAAACAAACAATAATTTTAATATTAAACAATATATTCATATATTATGCAAGCATAAATCTATACATGTATACACGTAGTTTTGTATTTTTATACTTATTAACATTATATTTATTAATATTATTATATTTTTATTGAGTACTCAATAAAAGAGGGTTTGTTTGTCTGCTCAGAATAACTTGTTAAAATATAAAATAAAATATATATATATATATTTTTTTTTTTTTTAATTTTTCCCATTAATTACACTCCAATGAACTTGATACAAAAATTATCCCTTGCTGTGTCCAATTATCCCTTGCTGGTAGATGCCATAACTACACTAAATTTCTAGAAATATTAAAATTTAAAAAAAAAAAAAAAATAAATAAATATTATATATATATATATATATATATATATATATATATATATATATATATATATATATAATTATATAATTTATACATAACTATAATAAATTTCTAGCAATATTTACACTTTAAATATTTAATTAATTATATTAATATATAATAATATAGTAATAAACAAATATTTGTAGTTACAGTTATACAAATCTTAAAACAAATATAAAACTATATATGTATATGTAATATTAAACAAAAAATAATATTTATTTGTTAAATATTAAGATTTATACATTATATATAAAATAATAAAATATTATTTAATTATATATATATATATATATATATATATATATATATATATATATATATATATATATAAACAAAGCATCAAATATGAAAACAAACAATAATTTTAATATTAAACAATATATTCATATATTATGCAAAAATAAATCTATACGTATACACATATAGTTTTGTATTTTTATACTTATATTTATTAATATTATTATATTTTTATTGAGTACTCAATAAAAGAGGGTTTGTTTGTCTGCTCAGAATAACTTGTTAAAATATAAAATAATATATAATTTTTTTTTCATTTTTCCCTTTAATTACACTCCAATGAACTTGATACAAAAATGAAATTAAATTAAATTAAATTAAACAGTGAAACCACAGACTATTCTACACACAGGCCATAGCAGATCTATCCAACTTACCCTGTTACACAATCTCTGTGTAGCATTAGACTGTAAAATAACGATTCTCACTCATGACCAAAGAGCCAGTCTTCTCTTAGAGAGCCCAGACTCAATTACCAGCATCCTTGGCTGCTTCCAGGGTCTGCTAAATCTCTGGTTTTCTCTTTCAATCAATACAGTTTTAAACCGAGTGGATAGATGGATAGCCTTCTAACAAGCACCATGAATCAACATCCACTCGAAATAGCTCCCATCATTAATTTTTATTTGTAATCTGATTTGTGACAACTTCATTGCAGAAGTTTTAACTTTGAATGCAGAACTTAGATGAACTTGTGCCATGAGAGAATACAACTCATTTCAAACTGAGATGTTTCATTTTGGCATCTGCCACATCCGGTTGGGATTTATAGTGAACTTTGAAGTAAAATCAGCATCCTGTCAGCAGTAAAAACAGAATTTACACATCAAAAAATGAACTACAGCAGATATAAAAGTAAAACCGTAGACTACTGGATCATGAAAGGGTGCGGTGGTTAACATTTTGATGAGTAAATTCCTCCTTTTAGAGAGCGCAATGGGATGTTTTTCTTACTCCCTGGTGAGAAAGCGTACTGGCTGAGTTCACTGGCAAGCTGCCACCTAACAGAGTTAGTTGAGCTGTCTTTTTGTCTGACGCTACAAAAGGAAATCACCAGCATTTTCTTCATGTATTCAGAAGCAAAATGAAAATGCACTCTGCTTACAGAGCATTGTGTCTATTGTTGTGGTTTAGTAGTCATATACAGTGGAGTCCAAAAGTCTGAGGCCACATTGAAAATTTGGGATTCGAAATCTAATTTAAACCTAGAAATACAAAGAAATGTTAGGGATTTGAAGAAATGTCAACACTAACCAAATTTGTGACTGATCATGCAAACTCCTTTGTACAATCAGATGATTTTGCCTGCATAATTGCTCAAGATACTTGTTTTATCATGCTGGAGAACATGATTATCAGGTTTTAAACAAATTTGTGGAAGTCATGAACGTAAAAGGACGACATACCAGGTGCTGCAAACATCAAAGACATTCTGATTTTTCTTTAATTTCTCTCAAATTGCTATGCAGATAATTTAGCTTGTAATGAAGTATATATATATATATATATATATATATATATATATATACATACATACATACATACATACATATATACATACATATATACATATACATATATATATATATACATATACATACACACACACACATATATATATATATATATATAAATACAGGTGCATCTCAATAAATTAGAATGTCGTTGAAAAGTTCATTTATTTCAGTAATTCAACTCAAATTGTGAAACTGTATTAAATAAATTCAGTGCTCACAGACTGAAGTAGTTTAAGTCTTCTCAACAAATTAGAATATGGTGACATGCCTATCAGCTAATCAACTCAAAACACCTGCAAAGGTTTCCTGAGCCTTCAAAATGGTCTCTCAGTTTGGTTCACTAGGCTACACAATCATGGGGAAGACTGCTGATCTGACAGTTGTCCAGAAGACAATCATTGACACCCTTCACAAGGAGGGTAAGCCACAAAAATTCATTGCCAAAGAAGCTGGCTGTTCACAGAGTGCTGTATCCAAGCATGTTAACAGAAAGTTGAGTGGAAGGAAAAAGTGTGGAAGAAAAAGATGCACAACCAACCGAGAGAACCGCAGCCTTATGAGGATTGTGAAGCAAAATCGATTCAAGAATTTGGGTGAACTTCACAAGGAATGGACTGAGGCTGGGGTCAAGGCATCAAGAGCCACCACACACAGACGTGTCAAGGAATTTGTTAAGCCACTCCTGAACCACAGATAACGTCAGAGGCGTCTTGCCTGGGCTAAGGAGAAGAAGAACTGGACTGTTGTCCAGTGGTCCAAAGTCCTCTTTTCAGATGAGAGCAAGTTTTGTATTTCATTTGGAAACCAAGGTCCTAGAGTCTGGAGGAAGGGTGGAGAAGCTCATAGCCCAAGTTGCTTGAAGTCCAGTGTTAAGTTTCCACAGTCTGTGATGATTTGGGGTGCAATGTCATCTGCTGGTGTTGGTCCATTGTGTTTTTTGAAAACCAAAGTCACTGCACCCGTTTACCAAGAAATTTTGGAGCACTTCATGCTTCCTTCTGCTGACCAGATTTTTAAAGATGCTGATTTTATTTTCCAGCAGGATTTGGCACCTGCCCACACTGCCAAAAGCACCAAAAGTTGGTTAAATGACCATGGTGTTGGTGTGCTTGACTGGCCAGCAAACTCACCAGACCTGAACCCCATAGAGAATCTATGGGGTATTGTCAAGAGGAAAATGAGAAACAAGAGACCAAAAAATGCAGATGAGCTGAAGGCCACTGTCAAAGAAACCTGGGCTTCCATACCACCTCAGCAGTGCCACAAACTGATCACCTCCATGCCACGCCGAATTGAGGCAGTAATTAAAGCAAAAGGAGCCCCTACCAAGTATTGAGTACATATACAGTAAATGAACATACTTTCCAGAAGGCCAACAATTCACTAAAAATGTTTTTTTTTTTATTGGTCTTATGAAGTATTCTAATTTGTTGAGATAGTGACTTGGTGGGTTTTTGTTAAATGTGAGCCAAAATCATCACAATTAAAAGAACCAAAGACTTAAACTACTTCAGTCTGTGTGCATTGAATTTATTTAATACACGAGTTTCACAATTTGAGTTGAATTACTGAAATAAATGAACTTTTCCACAACATTCTAATTTATTGAGATGCACCTGAATATATATATTAGGGGTGTCAACGTTAACGCGTTAACGCATGCGATTAATCTAAAAATTTTAACGCGTTAATATTTTTTTAACGCAAATTAATCATGTGATAAGGTTTGACCCCAACTTCTTCCCGTCATCGCAGCGCGGAAGGTTATCTATCAGTGTGTGATGAGGTTACAGTGAACCAGTGTTGCCAGGGTAACGGCACAAGTAGGTTATTTTGAAAATACAGTCGCGGGAAAAATTACAGAGCCGCGGGTTGCGGTTTTTTGGGCTATTTTTATAATGTACCGCGGTCGCCCAAAGTGTATAATGACAAATAAAAATTAAAATAGATCCTTTTACTAATGTGTATTATTGTTGGAATGTATACCTGACAGCTGAAGAACGGAGAGGTGGCTGTAAACATCACAAACAACGTGAGTTTCAGCCAGAGCACGTTAAGGCTTTTACACAGCAGAAATAAACATGACAACAGCCACTATAGATTATATAAGATAATAAACACACGATTACGATAGGATATGGTTTGTATGTGATTTTCATGAGATGAATGTGTACATCTGAAATGCTAATTTGTGCAGCGATATAAAAGGCTATAAATAGCATATTTTTACAACAGTAAACGACCAAATTCCACATGTGATCGTAAAAGGAAGTTATTACAAACACTCGATGGTGGTTTGAAGTGAGTTCTGAGTAAAAGTGTACTATTAATCTCATAAATCGTATTATGAAGCATGATGCTAATATTAGCTGTAATGCACCTGCAGAACAGGTCCAATTCTTCTTCATAATGCTTTTTGTCATAATACTTCACGTAAGGTCGCAAGAAAATGTTTTGTTGTATTTATTTAGAAATACTTTTGATAATAGTTGGGTAAATGTATACTTGGATTGAAGCGATGTGGCTTGGTAAACGTTTTATTGCCAGTTTAAAGACTGATGATGGCTGAATAAATACAAAAGAATAATGATAAAAGAATAATAAGGATTATGTCTCATACCTGGCAGAGGTGTGAAAGGTTCTGTTTCCTTAAACTAGTTTGTCATGCATTTCTTTATTTCAACACATTTACATGTAAATCCTAGTATTTTAAATGTGCGATTAATCATGATTAATCACAGTCCAGGACTGTGATTAACGCGATTAAATTTTTTAATCGATTGACAGCACTAATATATATATATATATATATATATATATATATATATATATATATATATATATATATATATATATATATATCTGCTGCGGGGCTGCTGTGCCGATCTCTCCTACTTGAACCTGTTCTAAATATATATATATATATATATATATATATATATATATATATATATATATATATATATATATATATATATATATTTAGAACATGCAAAATAGAAGCGTTTTCTCTGGTGGACTTTAAATTTCCTGTGTGATTCAGCCTTTATTTGTCTTTCTTCCCAGGTGTCACATCTCTTTCTCAGGCTCTGTGCTCCAGTGACGACTACTCCAACTCTCTTCTTCATCTGGACCTGAGTAAGAACCCAGGGATTCTGTCTGGAGAAGATGCAACGGTTAGAACCTGTTTTTATCTCACTTTAACTTCTAGTATTCTGTAATTAAATTAATTATAACATTTGAACATTTCTAGTTACAAGCTACTCGTAAATAAAACTGGTTAAACTTACACAAGAAGTTACTAAAAAAGTAGGTACATTGGGGCCAATATGTATCTAAATATTTAGCGATTTGTATTAAACTACATTTGAACATATAAAATAACCTCCAATAAAAATAAAAAATTGAAAATGCCATAAATTATATAACGTCATAACGTGGAAAAGGTAGTGTTCTAGTGCTTAGAGTTGAACTACAGAATTAAATATAGATATTTATATATTTACATATTTTTGTGTCAATTTTATATAATTTATAGGTTTTTTGTCTGTGTATATATATGTGTGTGTGTGTGTGTATATGTATATATAAGCTATACAAAAATAATTGACACAAAAATATGTATTTTTTCTACATTAAAATACATGTATTTAGATTATCTAGATTATGTATTCAGATTATAAAGCTTTGTCTTCATCATTGGGACCATTAGGTAGCTTCTCACAAAGTTTTTTGGGTTTTGCTGTCTTTGTGAGGACCAACACACAGATGCTGAAAATAACTCACACATACAGAGACAGGAACACAGTACACACATACACACTGCTATTAACAGCCTCAATACCCTTCCTCATTGCAGAATCTGTACCTGTTCCTGGCACAGCCGAACTGCCTGGTGCATTTGGACCTGTCAGGCACTGACTGTACCGTAGACTCTGTGAGTTGACAGTGTGTCTCATCCTTCTGAATTTGTTATTGCCAAACTGCTTTTTACTCACCGTGATTTATGTCATTGCACCCGGGATGCAAGACAACAATTTGTCTCTGATTTCATATTGATATTTCTGTCACATTTAATGGTCCTTAATTGCAGAATTATACTAATGTTCGTCATTCTTTTGCTGCCACTCTCCTTCCCTCACTCTCAATTTTTTCCTCTGTTTTCTGTCCTCTTTCCATTTCCTCTCAGTTATTTGGAGCTCTGCTGCGGGGCTGCTGTGCCGATCTCTCCTACTTGAACCTGTCCAAAAACTCCTTCTCTCACAGGTGAGCTAAACTACCACCCACCAGCTCTCGCATGATAATCTGTCACGTTTGAGTCAGGC
The DNA here is from genome assembly GCA_039654775.1 of Spinibarbus caldwelli. Taxonomy (NCBI): domain Eukaryota; kingdom Metazoa; phylum Chordata; class Actinopteri; order Cypriniformes; family Cyprinidae; genus Spinibarbus; species Spinibarbus caldwelli. The sequence continues at coordinate 25,898,428 of CM077234.1, forward strand.
TCACAGGTGAGCTAAACTTGCCTGCTTCAACCACGCACATCATCACGAGTCAGTTTGTCTCATCTCAGTCAGTTCCTCAGGAAGCACTTTTCTACTGCTTTTAAATGAGTTTAAGGTTAAAAAGTAGAATCCTGCAGGAAAGTACTATTGTATATAAAATCGAAGCTATGCCAGCTTAAAATGCCCACAGTTTGTGCATTGAAAAAAATGTAATCAGCATTTTGTCTTGTTTTTCAGTAAATATATCAAAACATCATTAAAACAAGAAATATACTTGAGATGCAAGTTTATTTCTGCAAATATTAAAACTTATTTTCAGATAATATGTCTTTCTATTAAGTTTAGTTTTCTTATGGCAAATGCAAATAAATTATTTTGGATAAATTAAATATATATCAGTCAATAATAATTAGTGAGGTTTGTGCTTAAAACAAGAAAAAATAATTTTGTAATTATTTTTGTAACTGGATACAAAAAAAGTACAGAACAAAAGCACAGTATTATAGTTAGCTAAACCTAAAGTCATTAAAACATTTTCGTTACTGAAAATAATTAAACTAAATAAATTTTAACTGAAATAAAATAAAATATCAAAAACATTAAGCTTATTTTGTTTCAGTAAGTTGCCAAGGCAGTATTTCTCATTTCATTTTGTCTAATTTTATGTGCTTAAATAACTAAGACAAAAAAAATTCTAAAACCTATTTAGAATATTAAAGAAAAAAAGCAAAAGCTAATATAAATGACATAAACACTATAAAATTACTAAAACTTTAACTAAAGTTAAAATGAAAACAGAAAATATAAATATAAAAACTAATTCAAAAAATTTATAAAAACTATAATATTATCTCTGATACTAAAATAAGCTCTTGCCAGCTTGGACTAGATAACAGATCAACATCAAGTCTGCTCATACTTTTTCTGATCAACCATCTAGACCAGCTTGGACTTGTTAGTAACCATAAAAGATCAGCTTTCCAGCTCTCATCAGAGGCTGGTTTTAAATGGGTTTCCCAGCAGGGAAGAGTGCCTGCAGAGATGCAATATGAGTTAAACTGGGACATGAGTGATCAGATAGAGCTGATGGACCTGCATGCTGCACAGATGGTAATACAGCCACTATAACAGCATCAGAAGAAACATGTTTTTTTGTGACAAAATTGTTTCCAAATGTGAGCTAAATAAAAACATTTGGAAACACAGTTCGTAAATTAAGTAAACAATGTTTTTTATTCTAACAATAATCTAGTAATTCTAAATAGCTTTACAACAGAAGTAGTAAATGTAAATGTGCATATGCCTGCATGCAAGATGAAGCTGTAGGCTGAGGAGATACAGAAATACAATTATCCATCTTCCTGTCTGACTCCCTCTGAACCCGAACAGCAATTCCATCTCCCCTCTCGGCACGTTAACGGCATTATGAGAAACTCTCTGAAAAATGAGGCTAATTTTAGCTGAACTTATTGTTCAAATTGGAAGGTTTCTTCATCCTTTGCACCTCCTGCAAATGTGTTTGTTCTTAATTGCGTTCGAATTTGCAGAGCAATAAGATTTTGAAGATGATTTGGTGTCTGAAGATTGAAATAGTCTTGCGTTTTGGCTGTTGGGATTGAAATACTAGATTACTACATCCTGAATGATGTGCAGTAGTGCAATATTGTTTATGTAATATTTGTTGAAAATAGTGTAACAGAAAGCCTTATGGAGTATGCTGCATTGTCGCATGACCTCATAACTTTCTTTTATTAATCTAGTTTTGTGTGAAAATGTATGACTCAAATATTGAGTCAAGAACGGATAAACATTACAGTTTTTTTATTACTTCCAGTTCATTCATTTAGCAGAAAATGGAAGTTAAAGTCAAATGCATTGCATTGTGGGATACATTATTCTATAATAATGTATAATAATAATAATAATTCTGTGTCTGAAATCGTATACTCTTGAGTAGTTGCTTTTTTGAATAAGTAATTACCTCGCGTCTGCAAAATTGTATGTTCTATTATATAGTATGAATGTAATCTGAACGTACTACATTCACCATGTTGTTACTGTCATGTGACCTACTAGTGTCAGTTGCGTCACGTCACTGCCATTCATAAATCCTCTCCCGTGGCCTCATGTGATAGTAAAGTGTCTATCGTATCCACACTTCAGAATCACGCTGGAAGGAGTAGGTCATCCGGATAATTTTTGTCTACTCTTTTATGGGTACTGTGAATTTGGTTGGGGTGTAACAGTACACAAACATGATGGTTCGGTACGTACCTCAGTTTTGACGTCATGGTTCGGTATGGTTTCGGTACAGCAGGGGGAAAAAATAACATAAAACTGTTTTTTTTTTTTTATTAAACAGTGGTTAACTGAACAAATTGCTCTTTCTTTAAATAAATTCAGTTATAACTAAAAAATGTTTAGATTTAAGCATACATTAAATAATTAAGACATAATTAACAGGTAAAATAAAATGCGATGAGTATACAGGTGCATCTCAATGAATTAGAATGTCGTGGAAAAGTTCATTTATTTCACTAACTCAACTCAAATTGTGAAACTTGTGTATTAAATAAATTCAATGCACACAGACTGAAGTAGTTTAAGTCTTTTGTTCTTTTAATTGTGATGATTTCGGCTCACATTTAACAAAACCCACCAATTCACTATCTCAACAAATTAGAATATGGTGACATGCCAATCAGCTAATCAACTCAAAACACCTGCAAAGGTTTCCTGAACCTTCAAAATGGTTACACAATAGCCTGTACAATCATGGGGAAGACTGCTGATCTGACAGTTGTCCAGAAGACAATCATTGACACCCTCCACAAAGAGGGTAAGTCACAGAAGGTCATTATTGAATAGTTGGCTGTTCACAGAGTGCTGTATCAAAGCATAATAAGTGAAAAGTTGACTGGAAGGAAGAAATGGAGTAGGAAAAGGTGCACGAGCAACAGGGATGACCACAAGCTTGAGAATACTGTCAAACAAAGCTGATTCAAACACTTGGGAGAGCTTCACAAGGAGTGGACTGAAGCTGGAGTCATTGATCAAGAGTCACCACACTCAGACGTCTTCAGGAAAAGGCCTACCAAGCCACTTCTGAAACAGAAACAATGTCAGAAGCATCTTACCTGGGCTAAGGAGAAAAAAACTGGACTGTTGCTCAGTGGTCCAAAGTCCTCTTTTCAGATAAAAGTAAATGTTGCATTTCTTTTGGAAATCAAGGTGCCAGAGTCTGGAGGAAGACTGGAGAGGCACAGAATCCAAGCTGCTTGAAGCCCAGTGTGAAGTTTCCACAGTCAGTGATGAATTGGGCTGCCATTTCATCTGCTGGTGTTGGTCCATTGTGTTTTCTGAAGTCCACAGTCAATGCAGCCATCTGCCAGGACATTTTAGAGCACTTCATGCTTCCTTCTGCTGACAAGCTTTATGGAGATGCTGATTTCATTTTCCAGCAGGACTTGGCACCTACCCACACTGCCAAAAACACCAAAAGTTGGTTAAATGACCATTGTGTTGGTGTGCTTGACTAGCCAGCAAACTCACCAGACCTGAACCTCATAGAGAATCTACGGGGTATTGTCAAGAGGAAGATGAGAGACACCAGACCCAACAATGCAGATGAGCTGAAGGCCACTGTCAAAGAAACCTGGGCTTCCATACCACCTCAGCAGTGCCACAGACTGATCACCTCCATGCCATGCCGAATTGAGGCAATAATTAAAGCAAAAGGAGCCCCTATCAAGTATTGAGTACATATACAGTAAATGAACATACTTTCCAGAAGGCCAACAATTCACTAAAAATGTTTTTTTTTTTATTGGTCTTATGAAGTATTGTAATTTGTTGAGATAGTGAATTGGTGGGTTTTTGTTAAATGTGAGCCAAAATCATCCCAATTAAAAGAACCAAAGACTTAAACTACTTCAGTCTGTGTGCATTGAATTTATTTAATACACGAGTTTCACAATTTGAGTTCAATTACTGAAATACATTAACTTTTCCACGACATTCTAATTCATTGAGATGCACCTGTATACTGTAGTCTAATATTTCGCAAAATGCTCTTCTTTGCACTTCATTTCTCTGGCAAACTAATGAGCTGTGGACAAATGAAGGTAAATGAAATGTTACGTGACATTTTGTTTACAAGCTGTTTTATTGACATCTTGGCGCAGTTGAAACACAGATTGAACAATTACATGAGGCATAAGTTCATTCATGTTTATTTCGCGTTAAAACTAGTAGTAAAGTGGAAGGGATGATCGCACTCACTCGCGCTCCGCGCTGCCGTTTGAACTGAGGTGTTTATACAGTGATCTGTCTTGCCAAATGAGCACCAAAATGGGATTTATTTTTTTAATTTTCTTGAAAAAAAAGACTTGAAAATTAGACTTTGTTTCTTATCAAAAGTAGCAATATATAAAACTGGTAGTTTCCAATGAAGTTCCACTCGTGCAGTGGTTAAAACAAAGTATTTGTTTGGTACACACATGCATACCGAACCGAAAGACCCATACTGAAAACTTTCGGTACGAATACGTTTATTGTTACCCTAGAATTTGGAAATACTTCTCGTCACATACTGTTTTTCACCTACTATATAGTTGAGAAGTATGTGATTTCTGATGCCACCAGTGTGCTGTGTTGTATAAAGGGCCATTAACAAGACACAGAAACAATATTACAGGAATCGTTTGGTATCATTCATGTCACACAGGAACAATATTGTTGGAATCACTTTCAGAACATTTTTTCTCTAGCATTTTTAACCGTTGCACTCTTATAAACAACAGAATGTTATCGTGGATTGGTGTGAACACTAATATAAGTATAGCTTCTCCTTATAGTCATCGCTCTGGGCCTTCTAATTTTGGCAAATGTAGTTGCTCATTGCATATTGTGCTCAGTATACATAGTATACACTGCAGCAGTATTATAGAGTACTGTGTTAGTATGCTATAGCAAGCATGGCCACTTTTCCTAGTGCTAATTTCATTCTTTCACAAACTCCCACCTAAACTCCCACACTTGTGAACGTAAGCACTCAGAAACATGCACACCCAAACACAGAACCACCGCACACATGGGCACCTCCGTAAGAGGTGTGTGGGCATGTGTGTGTGAGTAAATCTGGCTACGCTAGTGCCATGTGAAGGCAGCAATGTAAATCTGTTCGAGCTGATAAGACAGAGAGCTCATGAATATTAAATAGGAATGTTCCCTTAACACTCTCTGCTCTTGTTAACACATTTACACCCAACATTCTTCCCTCTCTCTCTCTTAAATGATAATGTCACTGTCAAATGCAAAAGTGTTATCATGAACTGTCATGTTTTTAGCCCCCTAGTATCCCTCTCTCTCTCTCTCTCTCTCTCTCTCTCTCTCTTTTTCTCATTTTCCCCATCTAGTCCTGTCCCACCCAAATAATTGTTTGTTTGGTTCAATGACAGCTTGTTAAAATGTTGAATGTTGTTAAAATGTTTAACACGTAATAGAGTTACAAACCAGAGCTTTTTTAATAAGCCAGAGGGTATTCTTTTGAGCCCTTGTTCTGCCGTATTGCTCAGGGCTTTGTGAAGTGTGGTCTGATGTGTTATGGATAAAAGTCTCCCCTTCTTTTCTGTCACGCTTTTAGGAAAGTGAGAGAGACACTTCCTTCATTCCGTCAGTTTTTCAGTTCAGCATTCAGCCTCACTCACATCAGTCTGGCATCTATGAAGATGCCTCCCGACGTGCTGAGGTGAGTCCAGTCGCTGTTTTGACTTTTCGTGCTGCGCTTAACCCAAGCTTAGCTAGTTTAATCTGGCTTAGTTGGTTTCCCAGCACGACCTAGCTGGTTAGCCAGCTGGTCTCCTAGTCTGACCAATTCACAATTTCTCAAAACCTCTCTAAATCCAACAAACCAGCTTTTCAAATTTCTAGGAGATAAGCTAACTACATTAGGCTGGTTTAAGCTGTTTTTAGACTTGTATGGAAAAAGATAACCCAGGTCACCTTAACCCAGGATTTGGTAGAGCACATTGTCATGATATCCTATTGGAACAAATTATTGTACTGAACTGAATTATCTCTACTATTCAGGTGCTAGATACTTTAGTTCACCCAAAAATGAAAATTCAGTCACTCACCCTCACGTTGTTCCATGTTGTCTTTCTTTCTTCTACCGAATACAAAAGAAGATATTTTGAAGAATGCTGGTAACCAAACCGTTTGGTGACCATTGACTTGTACTGTACTGCCAAAGAAAAAAATTCTCAAATTATCTTCTGAGTGTAGATTTTGACAGAAATTTCACTTTTGAGTGAACTATCTCTTTAAGCACAAAAGTCATTAGTTATCACTGCAGTTTTCAAAAATACACAGTTTTCATCTCAGCATGTAGGCAGCAGTGAAATCAATTTGAACATGGATTCATTTTTGTAAATTTTTAAAGACAAGCATATTTTTTTAATGTAATATAGATTTGAAGAGCTTGCTGAACAGAGTCAACCACATTCCCCAAAAAAGTGTAATTTTTATTATTATCAATGTTAAAACATTTGTGCTGCCTTGCCATTTTTTTCATGATTCTTTGATGAATAGAAAGTTTAAAAATAACAGCATTCACTTGAAATCTTTTGTGCCATTTAAGATTGTCTACTGTTATGTTTGATGAATTTAATGCATCTTAGCTGAATAAAAAAGTCATACTAAACCTAAACTTCTGAATGGGATTAGATAATAAACACACACACACACACACGCACACACGCACACACACACACACACACATACATACATGCACATAGTGGAGATTTATGAAAAATAAACTTTTACTATTAATGGACATCTCATAAATAAACTGTTGGGTCTGTAAAAGAAAACTATTGTGCACTACAAAGGAAACTGCAAATAATTTTCAATTTTTTCCTCTCTGGATGAACTATGTATTGAAGGGTTAACAATTTCAAGTGTGAAAAGCCTGCTAGAAGAACTCTCTGGGGATTCATTTCTAGTTAGAGCTCTGCACCCCTAACTGAGGTCAGAATCAAGATGTTCACGCAGCAGCTGCTATTTTGGGAAAGCCAGAATGTTTTCAAACGAAGCATTTCAAACAGGGTCATACCTCCTCCCGGCAAACTGAACGCAAGACGGGCTGTCACACCCAGCTGAACACCTGATATTAGCTCTCTTCTGTCAACAGCACTGGCCCACACCAGAAGAGTCGAACTAATCTCTAAGCTCTTTTCCTCTTAATCCTTTAAGACCTGCGTAACGCTTTGACGGTGTCCATATAGACCTTTTCTGATTTGATTTATTATGGAGATCAACCATGGAAGCACATAATAGAATGCTAAGTCTCTTCAATGAGGCATGTAATGCTGTCAGTAATGACGACGTCCCTGTGTTTGTTCACTGTCACTTCCACAGGGCTCTGTTCCTTGGGCTTTCATCCAATCCTCACATCACTGACCTACACCTGGACATCAGCGGCTGTGAGGTACCCCATCCCCCCATTGTGGACCTAAATCTGACTTGAGCTCGATAAAAGCCTGTCGTTCTCTCTGTTGGCTCTAGCCTCAATCCTTCAGTCTGTGGTCACTCTGCTGTGTGTACAGATATCTCGGCTACAGAATTAGTCAGACAGAAAACCTTTCAAGGTCTCTTTTGAGAGTGCAATGTGTGTTTATCTCAGAGGGGCCTGCATTGCCTTATTTTGACCTCACAAAATCATTTTATTCGTTCTCGGAAATCAAATCATAAACTATTTTAACAGCTGCTTTCCTCAAATCTCTGTACAGTGGATTTGAAAATAATTATGTATAGAACTATGTATAGAGGAAAATGGGGCTAGTTGTCACGCAGGCTATACAGTACAGTATCCCAGCAACTTAGTCAAAAGTCAGTTTACACAAATGCTTATCAGTATATTTTGTATATTGGCTTCAGGTCAGGGATTTATATTTTATACAATTTGTTAATTACAATTTTTAATGGTATTTTTTTTTTTTATGTGTTTGCTGTTTCATAAATTGCTTTAATTTTGCCTAATAAACTTTTTAATAAAAATAAATAAATAAATGTATTTAACGTAATGTAAATAAATAAATGTAAATAAATAAATGTGTATCTTGAATGCAATATACAGTGCCCTCCAAACGTTTTGGAGCAGTATAGACAAAATTGCTCTGTTGGCTATGGAGTCAATACATTTACAAATATGATTAAAAGATGAATATGAGACAAAACTACAGAATGTCACATTTTATTATTGGGTGATTCAACACACATATGTTTTACCAGCTAAGAAGTTCTGCACTTTTAGTGTTTCATCCCTCTATCTGATGTGAGGATAAGTATTGGAACAGTTGCCTCACAGGTCTTTCTAAATGATCAGCTGTGTCCTGTTGCATTAATTCTTCAGATATTAAAAACAGGGAATGTGTCTTATCAGTTATATCCATTACTTCTGCATTCTGAATCTTGCATTCGATGATGACACACATAAACCAGGATGAAGATGAGGGAGCTGACTTTGAGAGAAAAGCAAACAATTTGGATGCTAAAAGAAAAGAGGAAGTCAATTATAGCTATAGCAAAAACAAAGGGCATGGAGAAATCAAGAGTTTGGAAACCACCAGCAACCAACAATGACCTGATCGGCTGAGAAAACAACAGTAGTTGATGACAGACAAATCATAAAAGCTGTGAAAATGAACCCTAAAAGACGTGTCTGTAAAATCACCAACAACTTCCAGAAAGCTGGGGTGATGCTCTGACAATCTACTGTCCTCAGGAGACTTCGACACAGAATTACAGATCCCACACAGCAAGATGCAAACCTCTGACCAGCACCAAAAATAGAAAGGCAAGATTAGAGTTTGCAAAAAAGCACAAAGGTGAGCCAGAAGAGTTTGGAACTGTGTTTATGGACCGATGAGACAAAGATGAACCTTTATCTAAGTGATGGGAAAGCAAAAATGTGGAGAAAAAAAGGGAACTGCAATGATCCCAAGCATACAGCCTCATCTGTAAAGCATGGTGAAGGTGGTCTCATGGCATGGGCATGCATGGCTGTCTCTGGAACAGGCCCTCTCAACTTTAATGATGACTTAATTTATGATGACAGTAGCAGAATGAATTTGGAAGGGTACAAAACCATCTTGCCTACCAATATTCAAGAAAATACCACCAGATTCATTCGGAAGTGCTTCATATTGCATCAGGACAATGACCCAAAACACCCTGCCAGTTCAGTCAAGGAAGTTATAAGGGCAAAGAAATGGAAAGTCTTAGATTGCCCAAGTCAATCTCCAGATTTAAATCCAATTTAACATGAATTTCACCAGTTGAAGAGGAGAGTAAAGGCAGAAACTCCCCAAAACAAGCAACAATTGGAATTGGCTGCATTAAAGGCTGGGAAAAGTATTTCAAAGGATGAGACCAAGAGTCTGGTGATGTCTATGGGTCACAGACTCACTGCTGTGATTGTGTGCAAGGGATCTGCAACTAAATAATAGCTTTTAATCTTTTATATCTGCCTTATGTTCAACTGTCCCAATACTTATGCTCACATCAATGAGTGGGATGAACTCTAAAAGTGCTGTTCTTTCTATATGGTAAAACATGTATGTGTTGAAACGGCTAATAATAAAATGTGACATTCTGTAGTTTTGTCTCATATTTATCTTTTAATCATATTTGCAAATGTCTTGACTCCACAGTCAGCAGAGCAATTTTGTCTTTACTGTTCCAATACTTTTGGAGGGCACTGTAAGTCGCTTTGGATAAAAGCATATGCCAAATGCATAATAATGTAAATGTTAATGGCAGGTTCCACTGTGACAACTTACCCCACATAGTTTTTCCCTCAAAATAACGGTGTAACTGTTCAGGTGCTTTTTAAAAACTTTTTCAGTGATACTTTTTTTATATACCTATTATAAATTTCAGGCTACAATATTACTTTGTAAAAGTAAGGAATAATACATCATAAATCGACCTAAAATAGTTAAAAACTCAAAAATAGTCCCGTATGTACTATAAAAAGTGATAAATGTGCAGAGCTACAGTATTTCTAATGGATGAGTCATTCTGGGTCTACGAAAATGCTAGGTTTATTTTAGAATAGCAAAACAATTTTATCCATAATGTGCCTGCACAGAAATTGACCTTCAAAAAAATCTACTTCACTTGAGTAAAAGGTGAAAACAAGCCCTGGTTTCAAAATAACTAAAACTTTTCCAACACTGATTTGATGTGATGTTAACATGGAAGCCTGTTTCTGATCCAGAATAAAAAAATGAAATACTTATCTTACAAATTTATACTTTTTGCATAAGAATGAAGAAAAAAAAATGTCTAAATTGCAAGATAGAAACTCAGAATTGCAAGATAGAAACTCAGTTCTGACTTTCTTTCTCACAATTTATCTCAAAATTCCACCATGTAATAAAAAAATAAAAAGGGTAATTGTAATCTGATAGTAATTGTTATCTCACAGTTCTGACTTTTCTTCTCAGTTTATATTTCTGCATTTATATCTCACAATTCTGAATCGCAAGGAAAAAGGTCAGAATCTTTTTTTTTTTTTTTTTTTTAAACAAGCTTCCATTACTTAAATATGAAAATGCCATAAATGCAGAAACGACTGTGGATTAAGGTCTAGTTTATCAGTACATACATTTGCTGGGAATCGAACCGATGACCTTGGTGTTGTTAGCACCATGCTCTTTCAGTTGAGCTATTGGAAAAATATGAGTGCATGCTAGCATAAATTATACATGTTAGAGTCTTTGAGAGTTCCTTCTCTCTATCTACCCTGTGTGCCCTTATTCCCTATCTCTTTTTCATTCTCTCTGTTTGTCTGCCTCTCAGCTCAGGTCTGCTGGAGCAGGGATAATACAGGACCTGTTCCCCAGAGTCTCCTGCATCAGCACACTGGACATCTCAGACAACGGTGAGACATCTAACTGCATAAATGAAAGGAAGCTTTTGTCTGCTCCCACCGACCTTCCGTCTGTCTCTTTCCCCTCAGTTGCATTTGCTTCAGTCGCTTTTGACTCTGCCTTTACATTTCTGTGTTCATTTCAGGGCTGGATGCTGATCTCCTCTGTGTCATTCCTGCCTTCTCCAGACACCCTTCCCTCAAACACCTGCTGCTGGGCAAGAACTTTAACATCAAGGGCAGGTACTTGTTCCCAGACCGAGAGAGACAAACATCACAGAGTAGACAGCGATATATGTATACATTTATTTGTTTGGCAGAAGTGTGTATCTAAAGTGACTTACAATCAAGCATTTAGACTGCAGTGCCAGGCTGCCTAAAGCAGTTTGAAGATAAGTGTCTTGCTTAAAGGTTCAATACATCTTATTCTCTATCAGCAGCATCTGTGGCATGCCGTCGATTACCAAAAAAACTAAAAATGTGTTTACTGTTGTGCACTTACAATGGAAGCCTTGCAGGTAAACGGGAAATGTGAAACACTTTGTCAAAGCACTTACATGACTTCTACAGTAAAAATATTATTTGAACTGTCTAAATGGTCTAAATTGTCAATTTGAAAAGGTTTTCTAGGATGGTGAGAATACATTTTTAACAATATAAAACTTTGAAGGCAAAACTGCAGTGAGTTCTGAGGTTATAAATCGATGGTATACGTTTCTGTTGAAGCCATCAGTCAATGTAATTACAACATGATTGTAGAAAAATCATATTTAATAGACATATTCCAGGTGCGTAAATGCACTACATGTAATCCTGAAAAGAAACATCCACCAATCAGAGAATTGCAGCAAACAAAATGTAACTAAGTCAATCTATCTATCTATCTATCTATCTATCTATCTATCTATCTATCTATCTATCTATCTATCTATCTATCTATCTGTCTATCTATATGTCTATCTATCTGTCTATCTGTCTGTCTATATAGACACACACACACACACACACACAATTTGTTTTTGTACACAATTCAAAAGTTCAAAGGTCAGTTTTAAAGAAATACATTTATATATATATATATATATATATATATATATATATATATATTCACACACACACAGGTGCATCTCAATAAATTAGAATGTCGTGGAAAAGTTCATTTATTTCAGTAATTCAACTCAAATTGTGAAACTCGTGTGTTAAATAAATTCAGTGCACACAGACTGAAGTAGTTTAAGTCTTTGGTTCTTTTAATTGTGATGATTTTGGCTCACATTTAAGAAAAAACCCACCAATTCACTATCTCAACAAATTAGAATATGGTGACATGCCAATCAGCTAATCAACTCAAAACACCTGCAAAGTTTTCCTGAGCCTTCAAAATGGTCTCTCGGTTTGGTTCACTAGGCTACACAATCATGGGGAAGACCGCTGATCTGACAGTTGTCCAGAAGACAATCATTGACACCCTTCACAAGGAGGGTAAACCACAAACATTCATTGCCAAAGAAGCTGGCTGTTCACAGAGTGCTGTATCCAAGCATGTTAACAGAAAGTTGAGTGGAAGGAAAATGTGTGGAAGAAAAAGATGCACAACCAACCGAGAGAACCGCAGCCTTATGAGGATTGTCAAGCAAAATCGATTCAAGAATTTGGGTGAACTTCACAAGGAATGGACTGAGGCTGGGGTCAAGGCATCAAGAGCCACCACACACAGACGTGTCAAGGAATTTGGCTACAGTTGTCGTATTCCTCTTGTTAAGCCACTCCTGAACCACAGACAATGTCAGAGGCGTCTTACCTGGGCTAAGGAGAAGAAGAACTGGACTGTTACCCAGTGGTCCAAAGTCCTCTTTTCAGATGAGAGCAAGTTTTGTATTTCATTTGGAAACCAAGGTCCTAGAGTCTGGAGGAAGGGTGGAGAAGCTCATAGCCCAAGTTGCTTGAAGTCCAGTGTTAAGTTTCCACAGTCTGTGATGATTTGGGGTGCAATGTCATCTGCTGGTGTTGGTCCATTGTGTTTTTTGAAAACCAAAGTCACTGCACCCGTTTACCAAGAAATTTTGGAGCACTTCATGCTTCCTTCTGCTGACCAGCTTTTTAAAGATGCTGATTTCATTTTCCAGCAGGATTTGGCACCTGTCCACACTGCCAAAAGCACCAAAAGTTGGTTAAATGACCATGGTGTTGGTGTGCTTGACTGGCCAGCAAACTCACCAGACCTGAACCCCATAGAGAATCTATGGAGTATTGTCAAGAGGAAAATGAGAAACAAGAGACCAAAAAATGCAGATGAGCTGAAGGCCACTGTCAAAGAAACCTGGGCTTCCATACCACCTCAGCAGTGCCACAAACTGATCACCTCCATGCCACGCCGAATTGAGGCAGTAATTAAAGCAAAAGGAGCCCCTACCAAGTATTGAGTACATATACAGTAAATGAACATACTTTCCAGAAGGTCAACAATTCACTAAAAAAATTTTTTTATTGGTTTTATGAAGTATTCTAATTTGCTGAGAATTGGTGGGTTTTTGTTAAATGTGAGCTAAAATCATCACAATTAAAAGAACCAAAGACTTAAACTACTTCAGTCTGTGTGCATTGAATTTATTTAATACACGAGTTTCACAATTTGAGTTGAATTACTGAAATAAATGTACTATATATATATCCAAATAAATTGTTTTTATTCTCACAAATGATTGCAAAACAGTTTGCAGTGATTCATGGTATTGTAGTTAAATCCCTCGGGGGAAAAAAAAGTTTTTTAACTTGACATTTTCTGATTTTCAAATACTTGTTTGCCTCAAAAAAAGTTTTTAATGTTGGGATTATCTTGTAGCTGGTTGGTCTGATTCATGGCTATTAATTGCAAACTGTTTTTAAATCCCTATGGAGAAAATGAATAAATATTTCCAGAATTGAAACTGCTGAAAATAGAGCAATCACTGTTACGCTGTATTCTGATTAAATGTTAATGATGCCATTCCTGTGGGTGGAGTTTAATCCATATAAACAATACATTATGGGCTGTTACATCCTTTCCATGTCCCTATATCTCAAAATCGGTTTTCATTTTTTGTAATCAGTTTTAAAACATTAAACTCAAGTTAAAAGCTTGAATATATCTTTCCAGATTGTTCATAAGCGATTCTACCATACCATTTTCAGTTTTAATTTTCAAACACTTTTTTATGCTGCTGCCTGCTTCCCTTTGTAAATGCCACGCTTCCATTGTAAATGCATTACTGCAAGCGTCATATGTTTGTTTTCACAGATTGAGGGATTATTCCAAATGATGTTCTGTGATAATCAACAGCATGACATAGAGTAGATGTTGATAGAGTTTACGTGCAGAACTCAGATTAACAGATACAACAGATATCCACTCTGAGACAGGCAGTTGAGGTAAGCAGGTTAGAAAAGTCTGTGAAACCGTCTGCAATCACAAACCCAATGTGAGCACACAGTAGGAGGCTCTCAGGGAGGCAGAGGAGGGACAGAGGGAGGTGTGTGAAGTGTCATTAATCTTGGAGTTGATGGAGTTTATAGGTGTGTGTGTAAATCCTGCTATTTCCTGTGCTTGCAGGGTCCTGGACGAGGTTCTGCAGAAACTAGTGCATCTGGTGCAAGAGGAAGAGTGTGTGAGTGTTTCACAAGCACACACACACACACACACACACGGACATAACGCTTTGTTTCCTGTAAACACTTTACACACTTTCAGGACTTACACACACACACACAGAGTACAAAAGCTTTTTAACAGTCTGCTGTGTGTATTACAGCACTAGTGATTCATCCGTCCTTCCTTCACTCTCTCTCCTTTCTTTCTAATCTCTCTCCTTCAGGGCACGTAGTCCTCTCACTGCAGATATCGCCTTGCTTGATCAATTATTAAGCACTGTTTTTACAGATCACAGACATTGCAAACTCTCTCTCTCTCACACACACACATACACACACACTCTCTATTTCTCTCACTGCTCCTCTTTCCTGCCAGGCCCTCCAGAGCTTGTCTCTGGCTGACTCCAGGCTGCGTTCGAGGGGCACAGTGCTCGTGAACGCCCTCGGCAGCAACGCCTGCCTGAAGAAGGTGGACTTGAGCGGGAATGGACTCGATGACACAGGAGCAAGGATGCTCAGTAAAGCTCTGCAGATCAACACCACACTCAGGTACTCAGGGTTACTATAATATGAATTACAAAAAGGATTGTTCAAGGTGCTGATCGGTTCATACAGCATCCCAGCTGTGATAAAATGCACAGTATAGTACCTGTTAACCAAGAAGCCAACTGTTAACTTTATATGTCAAGGTCTAGGGGCCAGATTTACTAAACAGGGTAAATTAGCATTAGACTGCAAACCAATAAATGCACCGATTGGAGTGGAAAATGCTGCGGGTGATATAATGACAAAGTGCAAATTAAAGAACACAGACACACACAGCCAGATCATATCCATAATGACCAGCGGAGTGTACCAAATTAGTGTAGGGTCACAAACGAGCAGAGCTGATGATAATTAGGTGTGTGTAATCTAATAACAACACAGGTGCAAAATGGACTTTTTTGAAGGGGGCGTTAAATAGTGGCGCAAAAATTAAGTATAAAAGTACATTGCCAACCGCAAACCTTAGTACTGTAAATCATCTTGTATTATTCATTTAAATTCTCTCCTCCCATAAATTTTGCATCTGAAAGGGAAACTCCTAAAAATGCATATGAAGTAAGGACAGCTGCAAAATTAACTGTGTCCACACCTTTTCATTGCTATTTTTTTTTTTTTACTACATGTCTTTAGTAAATCTTACAGAGGGTTTGCGTTGGCTAAATTTGGTCATAGATCTTCGAATGATATATTATTTTCCATAGAAAGCTTTGCAGATTTCTGCAAAGTTCTGATTGCACATAATTTATGACGTTCTACATTCTGTGCACTTGGCATTTTTTTAATGAAATGTTTTAGCTAATTTGCTAATGGATAATTTTTTAAAATATGGTGATAAACATTTCCCTTGACTTTTGTGGCGTAAACATGATTTTATAAAACTATCTATCTATCTATCTATCTATCTATTCATTCATTTTTATTTATTTATGTATTTATTCACATATTTATTAGTGCATTAATTATATTTTTGCTCATTTTGTTTTCTGGGGTTAAGCATTAGTGTATCATATAACAAAATAGAACAAAATAGGCAACTAATAATAATATTAATAATTAAAAAAAAAAAACTAAAAAACAAAAGTCACATTAATAATGTATAGATATTAATATCTCCATTAGCTTTTATGGAATAAAACTGAACTGAACCTCAACAATTTTACAGTCAACAGATTCAGCAATTAACAATTTTGACAATGACCCTAATTCTTTAAGTCTGTTTAACACATTTGACTATATTCAGAATTCATCATATTTTTCCTCAAAATCAGTGCACAAAATGTACAAAATGCATGCAGATTCCCATCTGGTGCATTTATTAACAATAAATAATGGATAGTGGTTTAGTAATATAAAATTGTCATGGTTTGTTTCTTTCTTGTAGGAGTGTGACATGGGATCGGAATAACACAAGTGCTACGGGTTTCCAAGATGTGGCTCGAGCCCTAGAACAGTATGACACACACACACACACATACACACACACACACACACACACACACACACACACACACACACACACACACACACACACACACACACACACACACACACACACACACACTCTCTCTCTCTCTCTCTCACATTCATATCATGTACACTCCTCAATGCACACTCACCCCCTGAGCATTGACTCACTCATCTCTTTGAAAACTTATTCACAGCATGCTGTTACTGGGAAAAAATAAGAACTTCAGTCCATGCCTACACGAAGCTGTTTGTGATTGCACAGTCTTTCATCACCTCACTGACCTGCCTGTGATGCACAATTAGTGCATTGTTCTGGAAACACCTCTTTTCCCTGGAGATCTACACAAATATTATTTAATGTAGAAACTTTTTTGCAGACTTGAGCTTGCATTCAGAGGACTGTAATCATTGTAAGAAAGTTGTTCTCAGTACAGATCGCTTTGAAAAAAGAAATATGGTACCCTTGTTAAAAGTTAAAAAGAATGAAAGCAAGAAAAACAACTTGTTTCTGAGACAAACAGACGGTGTGTAACGCTTTCCAGCTTCCTGGAGCTCATTCTTCTCTCTCGCGTTGATGTTTGGGAAAAAAACTTTTAACCTGCTTCTCGATGGTCTTCTGCTCTCTCCACAGTAACTTCACTCTGCAGTACATGCCTATCCCACTCAGCGATGTCACACAGGCGTACCGTAGCGCCCCCGAAAGGACAGAACAGGCACTAACCAAGGTAAGAATCCTGCTTTTTTATTTTGAAGAGGCTATATAATTTATTTTATTTTATTCCACATAAAATGATAGTCAAGATAGCATGCGCCGTGGTACTCTCGTGAATGCGCAGCCGAGACTGACCGCCAAAAGAAGAAATCATTGAATAAAGTCATTATTTTTGTTTTCTTTGCACACAAAAAGTATTCTCGTAGCTTCATAAAATTACGGTTAAACGACTGATGCCACATGGACTATTTTAACAATGTACTTGCTAACTTTTTGGGCATTGAACGTGGTAGTTGCGTTGCTGTCTATACAGGGTCAGAAAGCTCTCAGATTTCATCAAAAACATCTTAATTTACGTTCCAAAGATGAACGGTCTTACGGGTTTAGAATGATATGAGGGTGAGTAATTAATTACAGAATTTTAATTTCTGGGCGAACTGTCCCTTTAAGGTCAGACAGAAATGATAAGGGCATAAACTTCAGCCACTTCTTTGTAATGCTGGGGTTGTTCGGAATGCTACACAGAGACACAGTTGCCAGGAATATCACGCCATTTGGCAAATGAGTGTGTTTGTGTACATACTAATCATTAATTAATCATAAATAAATAAATAATGCATTAAATAAATAGTGCTGTTGAGGGTTTCCTATCCTACTTTTTTATATAATTTCATTGATTATATTAAATAGTACCCTTTTTTTTTTTTTTCAAAAATATATTTTAAATACATTTTAACTCTAAAATGAAAACTCTAAAATAGAACAGACATTTCAAAACAGTGCCTTTTTTTCTTGAATTTTCTTTAATTTCTTTGAGTTCTGCAGTTCTCAGTTACTTCAGTGTGGCCGGGTGGATCAATTTGCTGAACACCAAATAGCCATTAATGTGTAAATATGGGTGGTCATGGGTGGAAAGCAACTCTGGAATGCTTGATTCTGATTGGTCAGTTACAGAATTTAGCAGTCAAATGTTTTTCATAATGACACACCCCTTTAAATATTCAGAGTTTTCAGTGAGCGATTCTTTTTTTCCATTTCGTCCCCACAATCATGAATATTTGGTTACATCCTTGTATATCCTAGATGGGACTTATTCATTTAAAAAAACAAGCTAAATCTGTTTTTGTATGATATGACCCCTTTAAATAACCATAACTCTGTGTGTCCGGCTGTTTTGAGATTAACAGTCCCAAGGCGGTGAAATGTTTATGCACAAGTTTAATGAGCCCAGAGATGAGAAACTTTTACAAGGTCATCGCTGAGAGAGGGACACAGCAGACAATACATTTATCTTTCATTAATTCGCAGTATAATTACAATCATTTCCACATGACTGCATGGCTTATCTGAGCATCAGTGTTCTTTTCTTTGTCATTAATGAGTATTTTCTCCCTTGCTCTGTCTGTTTGTCTTTCCTGTGTTCCTCTCAGATCCAGCGGGCTTTGTTAAGGAATAACCAGACTCAGCGTTTCTCTCAGAAACAGGCTCTTCGGTTGCATCAGGGCCTGGTCACTAGTACCGCAGAACAGGTAAAGACCGCTTCCTGACCACCACCTCATATTCACATGCCTCATTGTCTACTGCTACTGCAAATCTGACTCACTTATTCACACTTCTAGTATGTGATCATGTTGGTTATGGTGATGATGAGGGTCTCTGGGTCAGAGTTTGGGTCATTTCTATTTTTAGCTCTGCCAGTTCAGATTAATTGAGTTTAATTGATGGCTAAAATGCAAGTGCCATTTCTATGCATTTCCTGTAATACATGAATTAAAATGGACTCAACTAAAACCCTGAAGTGTCATAGACATATTTCAGGGTCAAATTGCACTCTGAGGCTTTTTGTGAAAGCAGAATTGCATAATTATGCCATTTAAATTCTCAATTAGCTCTTTAAAGTTCTAGTGTGTTATTTCAGTGCGACTAGGAGCTTCAAAATAATCGAAAAAGTGTTCCTGAACACTTACCTTATCTGTGTTTGTTTGGACAAACAGGTTGTCCTCTACCAAATTGGTGGCATTGGTTGAAATTAATATGTTAAAATACATTTAAAACAGATACATTTAAAAGTTTGGGGTCAGTAATATAAAATAAATTAATACTTTTATTTGGCAAGGACACATAAAATTAATCAAAACTGATTTATATTTCAATAAATGCTGTTTTTTTTTTCTTTTTTTCGTTTTTTATTCATAAAATAATCCTGAAAGAATGTATCACGGTTTTCTCAAAAATATTAAGCAGCACAACTGTTTTCAACATTGATAATAATAATAAATCTAAATTATATTAAAAATAAAATAAATTGCAATATTATTTCACAATAGTACTGTTTAAACTGTTTTTGATCAAATAAATACAGCCTTGTAAGCATAAATTTTTATTTTTTAAAAACATGATAAAAATCTTACAGACCCTTAAACTTTGAATGTAAGTGTACCTGAAGAGATTAATTTGATCTATTAGCAGTTCCATTTCCTAAATTGCATTTACAGAGTCTTTCTATTTACATTCTTCAGATGGTTAACCGGTAAATGATTGCTTATAATGGTCTCTAACCAATAAACTAGTATAAGACAAAGCTTTTGCCTTTAAAAAAATGACATGCGTGTGTTTAAACACTTGTGTTTGTGAGGATGCATCTCTTTCACATGCTAATGTGAACTCTGACTGATCTTACTGTGTACTTTTGGATCAAACTCTCCTCTCTCTCTCTCTCTCTCTCTGTTGCTCTCGCTTTCTTTCCTTCTCTGTCTGTTCCTTTCTCTCTCTGTCTGTCTCTTCTTTTTGTCCTGCTACTGTCCCAGGTGATGGAGCGTCTGTGTGTGCGCGTGCAGCAGCAGGTGTGTGTGTTGAGAGGAACAGGTGAAGGGGAAGAGCTACAGGCTGCCAGACAGGTCCTCAAGGAGGCCAGGAACTCTCGAGCTGTGAGTGTGTTTGTGCATTTACCTGTCAAATGTCTGCACAACCACTCTTCTTTATTTTTTTATTATGAATATTTTCCACACAGCAGTACAGTCATCACACTTATGAAAGAAGAACATAAATATAATATTTTTTTCTGAAAGAAATTAATACTTTTATTCAGAAAGGACGCATTAAATTGATCAAAAATGACAGTAAAGACATTCATAATGTTACAAAGGATTTAAAAAAAAAAATGCTGCTCTTTTGAACTTTTAATTTATCAAAAAAAATAGAAAAAATGTATCACAGTTGCCACAAAAATATTGGGCAGCAATATTTTTGATACTGTTTGCGGTATTGATAATAATAGGAAATGTTTCTTGAGCATCAAATCAGCATATTAGAATGATTTCTGAAGGATTGTTTGATACTAAAGACTTGAGTAATGGCTGCTAAAAAAATCAGCTTTGTCATCACAGGAATAAATTACATTTCAAAACCTTTTTAAAATAGAAAACAGTGATGTTTATAAAGTGTAATAATATTTCACATGTATTCAGGTAATACTTTACAATAAGGTTCAAGAACTAACAATGAGCATTTTTTCCCCAGGATTTATTAATGGTAAATTTATAAATTATACTATTGTTCATTGTTAATTCATGTTCTTTTATAATACATTCCCTAATGTTAATTTAACCTGAAATGTTAAAATGTATTAGCATAAGTAGAAAGTAACACTGTTAGTTTAATAAATGCTGTAAAAGTATTGCTTATTGCATTAAATAATGTTAACAAATTCAACTATATTGTAAAGTGTTACTACAAAGCAAATTTATATATATAGCAAAATATATAGCATTTAACGTTTAAAGCAAAAGGTTTTTAAGATCATGAAGACAAGTATGTCTAAACTTTTGACTTGCATATTAAATTCCATACTACACATCATTACACCATTGCTTGTAGATTTTAGTGCTGTGGATTTTGTCTGTAATCACATCATATGTTGATATTTGCTTAACATGTTTTTTTAATATACAGTGCAGATGGCTTCATGGTAATATTCAGTCAAGATGTTATTTATGTGCTGGCATAAATGCAGATATGCAGACTCAGTTATTGATTTATGTGTTTTCCGTTTATTCGTTTAAGAAACTAACCATTTCTACTACATATGCCTTTATGAGCGAACATTAAAAGTTAAAAACAAATCACCTGGATGACTCTCATGCAACAGAATCCTCATAGCGGTCAGTGAGAGAGAGTGAGAGATCATGACTGGTGTGTGAATTATGTCTGCACTGTCCTCTAGCTGTACCCCTCACTGTGTGAACTGGCCCACGTGCTGTCAGTGGACGGTCCGGTGAGACAGAGGCTGGACTCTCTGGCTGGAGAACTCGCCAAAGCAGCTGATAAAGAACTACAGGTGCTGTTTCTCTCCCTCTCATCCTTCAGCCTGATTATATCTGCTTTCTTGTTCTGATGGATGATTGATGGTGGATTTCTGCAGGTCATTGTGGACTCCATGGTGTCTCTGTGCCGGGAGCTGTGTCCGCTTTCTTGTGCCTCAGCGGAGTGTCTCTCTCCTCCCCTCTCATCCATCTCTGAGCGCGTGTCCATCCCTCGTTCGTCCATCCGCACCGCTCTGATGGAGAGAGCAGCTCAGGACATCAACAGAGCTTTGGAGTAAGAAAGGAGGGTGTTGAGTTGTTGATGTTTCTGAAATTAATACTTTGAGAATTATACCCAAGTCCTTTTTTGAAGTCGGTTCAGTCGGCGGCAGTCTTTATAGTGCCACCAGGCAGCAGCTTTCAAAACAGCTGTTTGTTTGAATGAGTAATGACAGAAATCTCCAAAACTGTTTTGCATGCTTAGTGTAATCTGTGGTGGAGCTTGCCTTTTTGGTATATTGGTACAAACTCAAGGAATCAAAATCATGAAGTCTTTATTGGAAAGACAAACCTACTTTTCTGTAGCCACTGTATTCACAGTTGTAACTCCCAGCATGGTTTTAACATGCTCTAACAAGTTTTTTCTGTGTCTCCCATCTCTCTCAATTTTAGGGAGGTGAAGCTGTCTGTGGTCTCGTATCTCACTAACTCCATAGTGGACCAGATCCTACAGGAGCTATATGCCACACACAAAACCCTGGTACTACAAACGAATTTCTCTCTCCATTCGTCTGTTGATTCTGAACACGTGCACAAGCATCGCTCTTCCTCACGCATCTGTTCGTCATCACAGCTCCGGCAGGTTTCACAGATGAGACGGCTGGAAGACGGGGGAACAGCCAGGCGCACACACAGACACGCTGACATACTGGATGTTGTGGAGGATGACTTTGGCATCAGCATAGTGAGTGTGTTACGTGAATCACTCACAACTGACTCATTTGTGTGTTTGGTGGTATTTACAGTATCTGTCATCTCTTGTAACTCAGCGGTCTTGTCATCTGCTCAGTTCGCGATGTTCTCACTCACTTCTGTCGTTCTGCACACAGGACACAATTGCCATTAAGAAACGCAGCTCCAGGACCAGACGCATTCGTCCCGTGTCCAACAGACTCAGTGAGTCACACACGCACGCTATGTAGGATGAAACCAGGACTATCATTCATTTTTTAGTTGAACACTCATTCAGTGCTTTCAAGTCATGTATACTTATACTGTGTATAAATTTTTCAGTTTAAACCCATGCATTCTTCATATCATATTTTTAGCTCAATTTCATTTATAAAACTTATTTAACATTTATTAGGTCTTTCATTTTAGCACGTTAATTTAGTCTTTTTCATTTTTAATGAATTATAAATAAAATTCAAATAAAGAGTAAAAAAAAAAGACAATTAAACAATTAATGGAATAGTTCACTCAAAAATATAAATTTAATGGACATTTACTCGACCTCGGGCAATCTAAGATGTTTGTTTGTTCATCAGAATTTTATTTTTTTTTTTTAAATTTGGCATTACATCACTTGCTCACTGACGAATCCTCCACAGTAAATGGGTGCCGTCAGAATGAGTTCAAACAGCTGATAAAAACATTCTATAATTAAGGCATTTTAACTTAAAACTGTTGCTTCTGGTCAAAATATGAGTCCATAATCCATAATAATGCTTCCTCCAGTGAAATAGTCCATCCCCTGTTGTCTTTCCACATCAAAATCTACCAACATATTTGTTTAGAAATATTTTGAACTGCTTTTGCTTGTAAATGGTGCTCGATCTGTGCATATTTCTCACCTTTTATCTGCCACAATAATGTATTTTGCTGATAATTTCTCAAGAGATATAGTGTATATGATTATTTGTGATTGATTCAATTAATTAAACAGCATAACATAATTTAGATGTGATTCACTCTCCTTCAGGTCTAGGTGATGACCCCAACTCTTCACCTTTAGTGTCCACTCCTCAGACATCTGCTCCTCTTTCACGCTCAGCATCATGGGAAGGTCTGTCCACCCTTCCCACACAGGGTTCACCTCTGCGTCATGTGACCCACGTCAGACCGCGTCCACCACGAAGACACAGGACTGCACACGCTCCCTTTGAGACAGTAAGAACCAGTATCATTGCCAGTACTGGCAAACCAATACTAATTTTTACATATCTTTATATAGCATTTTTAGTGTTAAAATAAGGTAAATAAAAAAGTAAAAATGACTTCGAATACACTTTGGCTGTTTTAGGCTTTGCCTCATATTGTGTTATTGCCCTCACATATCCATCATATGTTTATGTTAATATTGTCTTGAATTCAGTTTGATAGATACACTTGGCAATGAGTCTTACACTGGCGCCTTGGTGTATTGTGGGAAAACACAGTCCCATCAAATTGAATTTTCTTATTTTACCTGTAATCATATCTGCTGCAGAAATAGTCGTGTTTAGATTTGCGACTCCAGAGGCATCCCTTATCATGTTGTCATTGAATCACTTGTATCCCCAGCAGTCTACTTGTAGCTTTTATTATTCATGTGACTAGTGAACGAAGCAGTTCTGGATTCATAAAGAGAGAAAAAAACACACTCACAAACTTTTAATCATGTTTTCTTTTAAAAGTAGCCGAATCTATTTCTTTTCATCCTCCTCATAGAATCGAATCAGTAATATATTTCATGCAGCACTATTTTATGATTATATCTAACTGTAAGTATACAATACCATATATTGTAAGTTTATTACAAAATATTCCAATGAGTGCAGTATATTCAAAAATATGCAAATATATAAGCTGATTGAGACCAATTATGATTTTTATGAGCGTGGGCAGTCACTGTGTTTTCCCAGCGACTTCTCTGAGTTGCTTCAGGATTGATGGTAGAGTAATATTTCTTTGGGAATTCAGCAATTAAACATGATTTGTTGTAAATTAAGTAAAAATTGCACTGATTTATGTATCCTACAGGAGGTATTCTTCAAAAATACACAAAATATGAAATAAAAAGTGATTAATCAACAGCCATTCAAGCCATTAACAAGAGAAGGAGGGGGTTGATTTTAATCACGTTCACTTGTTAGCTTGATTGTTCTCAGAAATCTTTCTGAACGCAGGCCCAGATGTTTTCTGCAGGGTCTCCAGAATTAAAGCATCAAACATTAAAGGCTCTCTCTTTTCAATCACTTCCGATCAGCCTAAGTGCCTGCAAGCCGTGTCTTTGTAATGTCTGTTGATCAAATTAATGCATTGACATTAATACAGAAGAACAAATCCCAGATGGAGATACAGTACTGTGACAGCATCATCCACTAACACAAATATAGAGAGATGATCTACTCCAGTCCCAGTCCTCAAAAGCACCCATCATCATCATCATCATCATCATTATTTCTATTGTCGTCCTGTAGCACTGCTCGGAGAATGGTGGAGTATCTCTATTGGATGATGGACTGCCTGACTTCTACACCAAGAGAGTTTTACCAGACAGGTGCTTCAGTACTAAACACTTCTGTGTAGTAATGAAGTCTAACAATGAAGGTGTCACATTTGCTCACTTTTTAAAGGTTGAAGGCATATGTGCATGCTAAAAATGTGGATGTTATCTTATCTCTGACACCCTGACTTTCTGTCCTGCAGTCAGCTGTCATCCCACCATCACGCTCAGGCTCTGAGGAGGAAGAAAAGACGCAGTGTGCTGTCAATCTTTTCTGGATTCAGGAAGAACCGCAACTCTACCATATCATATCAGGAGTCAGACCCTACAGGAAGGGGCGGGGCCTGTGGGGAGGAATGTCGCACTAAGTGAGTCAGTCATATTTTATTTTATAATAATTTATAGTACACTATTTATAGTACACTACAAGTTTTTATTTTTATTTTATTACATTTTAAAATAACTGTTTTTTTAGTATATTTTAAATTGCAATTTATTCCTGTGATGGTAAAGCTGACTATTACCCCAGTATTCAGTGATCCTTCAGAAATTATTCTGAAATTCTGATTTAATGCTACAGAAACATTTTTTTATTATTATTATCAATGTTAAAAACAGTTGTGCTGCTTAATATTTTTGTAAAAACCAATGCTGCTTAATATTTTTGTAAAAAGATCATTTTTTTTTCAGGATTCTTTGATGAATAGAAAGTTCAAAAGAACAGCATTTATGTGAATTGGAAATCTTTTGTAATATTATAAATGTCTTTACTGTCACTTTTGATCAGTTTAATATGTCTTTGCTGAATAAAAGTGTATTACATCAATAAATCAGACAACATAAATCAATCTCTTAATCTTATTTTCCTTTGATCTGTTGCTCTCTCAGTATTGCCACTGAGAATGTGTACTCGTTGATTCAACACCCAAAGGATCGTGGGAGGTTAGACGTAGGCACTGAGGGCACCAATGGGAGGCTGGTAGGGCCAGGTGTTCAGAGGACCCCTCAGCTGTCAGGACGGGCCGTTCATGGTATACCCCTGCCAGGAATGATGGGACTCAGCCCCTCCTGCTTTTCACAGAGACAAGTAAAGTTAATCACATTACATAATTTAGATTCCATTTCAGCTCTTGAAATTCAGTTGAATTTGAATTATGATTGCAAACAAGATCCAAAACTATAATTCAAATTTGAATTTAAGGAAGTAGAATTAAAATTAAATTACATTCAAATAAATTCCTTCGGCCATTTCCTGAAATATTAGAAAAAAAAAATAAAAATAAAAAAATAATATATATATATATATATATATATATATAATATAATATAATATAATATAATTTTATTTAATTTCATGGACTTTGTTTTTAAGAATCCTATAAATTACCCCAATTTTGATGCAAGTATTTTAATAATGTTATCTAAAATCACTGTGGGACATATTGTGGTTCAGTATGGAAAAATGAAAATCTGTTTTCATGGCTGTGGTTTTAACAATGTTAAATTATTTAAAAAATGTCTAATTTTAGGGGGAGGGTTATACCAGGTTAAAGGCATGAGTAGTAAAAATGATGTATTATTTCTGACTAGTCAAAAAACTTTTGCGTGACTGTTGAATTCCTTTCAGTTATAATCCAGTAAATTCCTCTGCTTGTCGTTCTAATTTCAATTCAACATTCTGTGTTGAGATTCCACGCCAGTTCAGGTTTTACGTCACGAGTTGAAGCAGAGCCAATTCATAAACTGAATTTAGGCCAACTCTGGTACACAAACTATGTTATTTTTATTTATTAATTCGCAAAATGGTGCAGGTAATGTTGAGAACAAACATGGGAAGGAATTGTGTTCATTAGTAATATAATGTTAGCATCACTTGTTTTTGATCAATTCGAAAACAAATGAAATGTAAATTTAATGAGCATAATGACATGTTTACCACAGTCTCTCACACACTCTCTCTCTCTCTGTTCCCTGCAGTCGCCTGATTACAGTGAGGTGTTCGGCTCATCAGAAGAGATTGGATATGGAGAGCATGAGATGGACCGACATTCGGATATCGTTGCTAAAGGGCACACGCCATCTATAGACAGACAGTCAGAATCAGGAAGACAGGAATCACAGTCAGACAGCCAGAAAAAGGCAGACAGTATAATGGACCCCCAGCTGCTGGAAACCAGAAAAAGACCCGAGCCGCCGCCTCAGAGTACCAAGCCGAGCTTAGCTAAGACACGACAACGCCATCTGGAGGAGAGCTCTGGTAATGTATATTCTGTCTTTAGTTGGCATTGGTGTTCATTTTAGTAAATTTTTCATTTCTGTTAACTTGTTTTAATAAGCATTTTACACAGTGTAACTTTTTAATTGGTTATTATTTGCTGTCGCCAGATAAATCTACTGAAGATTCTGGAGAACTGAGGGAGAAGGATGAGGAAAAAGAGGACAGGAGATGTGGAGAAGACCAAAAACCAGAAGGACAGTCTCCACCTATCCCTGAAAAGGTATCTTTGTGTTTTTATTAAAATGTTTATGATTGTGAGTGGGAGCATCTTTATTCTCGTAGCAAAGATGTATCATTAAAACAGCTTTTGATTATATCATTCTTTTTAGCCATGCTATTATTCACCTCACACGTCTCCCATTGGCTCCTCACCACAAGACGTGGCCAATGAGAATCAGCCACCAGCTGCTCCGCCCACCTCAGCTAAGCCTGTGTTTCATTCTGCTTCAGTAGATTCTGCTTTGCTTCAAGGTAATTCAGACAAAAGTTGTTATAATGTCTTACTGGTAGTTGCATTTTTTATTTCATAAAGCTTTCTGAAGCCTTTCTAAAGCAGTTTAATAATCATATACAGGTGCATCTCAATAAATTAGAATGTCGTGGAAAAGTTCATTTATTTCAGTAATTCAGCTCAAATTGTGAAACTCGTGTATTAAATAAATTCAGTGCACACAGACTGAAGTAGTTTAAGTCTTTGGTTCTTTTGATTGTGATGATTTTGGCTCACATTTAACAAAAACCCACCAATTCACTATCTCAACAAATTAGAATATGGTGACATGCCAATCAGCTAATCAACTCAAAACACCTGCAAAGGTTTCCTGAGCCTTCAAAATGGTCTCTCAGTTTGGTTCACTAGGCTACACAATCATGAGGAAGACTGCTGATCTGACAGTTGTCCAGAAGACACAGGTGCATCTCAATAAAATGTTTGTAAGCCACAAACATTCATTGCCAAAGAAGCTGGCTGTTCACAGAGTGCTGTATCCAAGCATGTTAACAGAAAGTTGAGTGGAAGGAAAAAGTGTGGAAGAAAAAGATGCACAACCAACCGAGAGAACCGCAGCCTTATGAGGATTGTCAAGCAAAATCGATTCAAGAATTTGGGATGCAATGTCATCTGCTGGTGTTGGTCCATTGTGTTTTTTGAAAACCAAAGTCACTGCACCCGTTTACCAAGAAATTTTGGAGCACTTCATGCTTCCTTCTGCTGACCAGCTTTTAATTAATCTTTTTCTTTTCAATAAATTAGAATGTCATGGAAAAGTTCATTTATTTCAGTAATTCAACTCAAATTGTGAAACTCGTGTATTAAATAAATTCAATGCACACAGACTGAAGAAGTTTAACTTTTGGTTCTTTTAATTGTGATGATTTTGGCTCACATTTAACAAAAACCCACCAATCTCAACAAATTAGAATACTTCATAAGACCAATAAAAAAAAACATTTTTAGTGAATTGTTGGCCTTCTGGAAAGTATGTTCATTTACTGTATATGTACTCAATACTTGGTAGGGGCTCCTTTTGCTTTAATTACTGCCTCAATTCGGCGTGGCATGGAGGTGATCAGTTTGTGGCACTACTGAGGTGGTATGGAAGCCCAGGTTTCTTTGACAGTGGCCTTCAGCTCATCTGCATTTTTTGGTCTCTTGTTTCTCATTTTCCTCTTGACAATAACCCATAGATTCTCTATGGGGTTCAGGTCTGGTGAGTTTGCTGGCCAGTAAAGCACACCAACACCATGGTCATTTAACCAACTTTTGGTGCTTTTGGCAGTGTGGGCAGGTGCCAAATCCTGCTGGAAAATGAAATCAGCATCTTTAAAAAGCTGGTCAGCAGAAGGAAGCATGAAGTGCTCCAAAATTTCTTGGTAAACGGGTGCAGTGACTTTGGTTTTCAAAAAACACAATGGACCAACACCAGCAGATGACATTGCACCCCAAATCATCACAGACTGTGGAAACTTAACACTGGACTTCAAGCAACTTGGGCTATGAGCTTCTCCACCCTTCCTCCAGACTCTAGGACCTTGGTTTCCAAATGAAATACAAAACTTGCTCTCATCTGA
Source organism: Spinibarbus caldwelli (assembly GCA_039654775.1). Taxonomy (NCBI): domain Eukaryota; kingdom Metazoa; phylum Chordata; class Actinopteri; order Cypriniformes; family Cyprinidae; genus Spinibarbus; species Spinibarbus caldwelli. Next base: position 25,927,852 of record CM077234.1, read on the forward strand.
AAAGAGGACTTTGGACCACTGGACAACAGTCCAGTTCTTCTTCTCCTTAGCCCAGGTAAGACGCTTCTGACGTTGTCTGTGGTTTAGGAGTGGCTTAACAAGAGGAATACGAGGAATACGTGTGTGGTGGCTCTTGATGCCTTGACCCCAGCCTCAGTCCATTCCTTGTGAAGTTCACCCAAATTCTTGAATCGATTTTGCTTGACAATCCTCATAAGGCTGCGCTTCTCTCGGTTGGTTGTGCATCTTTTTCTTCCACACTTTTTCCTTCCACTCAACTTTCTGTTAACATGCTTGGATACAGCACTCTGTAAACAGCCAGCTTCTTTGGCAATGAATGTTTGTGGCTTACCCTCCTTGTGAAGGGTGTCAATGATTGTCTTCTGGACAACTGTCAGATCAGCAGTCTTCCCCATGATTGTGTAGCCTAGTGAACCAAACTGAGAGACCATTTTGAAGGCTCAGGAATCCTTTGCAGGTGTTTTGAGTTGATTAGCTGATTGGCATGTCACCATATTCTAATTTGTTGAGTTGGTGGGTTTTTGTTAAATGTGAGCCAAAATCATCACAATTAAAAGAACCAAAGACTTAAACTACTTCAGTCTGTGTGCACTGAATTTATTTAATACACGGATTTCTCAATTTGAGTTGAATTACTGAAATAAATGAACTTTTCCACGACATTATAATTTATTGAGATGCACCTGTATGTATCTGAGAATAACACTTTATACCACTTTTTAGAAAACAGAACAAACTAGTAATATATTATCTGAAAAATACTTATATATTAACACTTCACACCACTATTTGGAAAACAGAATGCAATATTAATATCAAATTTGTTGAAGGTGAATATATATATATATATATATATATATATATAATGTATATATATATAATTTTTTTGTACATATTAATTTTGCAAGTGCATACGTTTCACTTACATGTATTGATTATAATATTAAGTGTATGGACTGTAAATTAATATTTTAAGGACTTTAAGTACAGCTCTAATAATACATTTTGTAAAATGTATTTTGTATTTTAGAACATATTTATTAATATTGCAAATGCACACTTATGTTACACTTACATGTATAATATTAAGTGTATGGTTTGTAAATGAATATTTTAGTACAGCTCTAATAGTACAAAATTTTAAATATTCAAATATTATTTTATTTGAATCAAATATTATTTTAAAATGTATTTTGTAAAAAAGAAAAGTTTAAAAAAACTTTCTGAATTTTTCCCCACAATTTTTGTGACTTCCAACTTTTAAAAAACGAAATATAGAGAATATATGATGTTTATTTTTGCCTAGGCAATGAAGTCAAAAGCAGCCCCGGAGGTCCCATGAAACCACATCGAAACAGGAAAGCAAACTCATGTGACACAGGTACAAACTTCGAATCCCTTTTGAGCATGCGAGGAGGGTCCGCATTCACCATCTACTGCTCTAGCATGCCTTCATCAGCTCATCCTTACTTGTGTGATCCCATCCCTCCCTCTGTGTGCCCCCTGTATTTACCCCCTAGGAATGGAGCAGGATGCCCGCTGTGATCTGGAGAGATCCTCAGATCGCAAACCCCCTGTGAAAAAACCTAGACTCCCTCCGAAACGAAATAAGTCCTTGGATTTCCCCGGTACTGTGCTGTTTTGTGTGTGTATGTGCTTCTTGGAAGTGTCCAGCAGTTTTATTGGATAGTCTGACTGGAAAGCGCTCCAGTAATTAGAGGAAATCTTTCCAGTATTACATGTGAATATATCGTGTGTGTGCGAGCGTGCACCTGTCCGTGTTTGTGTGTCCACAGACAGATGGCTCTGAGTTGACCTTTAACAAATCCAGATTAGTAAACGGGTAACGTAAGTAGGCCATCATTCACTTCTTTCTCTCTCTTTCTATTCCTCTATTTATCTCTGCAGGTCATCAGAGTTCGGAGCCAAGCAACGCTGAAGCATCATGACAACCATTTGAGCCAAAGCTCTGTGAAAACAGAGGGTCATTGTGATGCTGAGAGGAGAGAGAGGGAGAGATATGATCAGCAGATGAATTTGCACCTTGATGAATTCATAAAAACTCTTGCTTTTGGCTCTCAGACAATTTCATAGTCATTTTACACACACATATTCAGCATATTCTTGCTTACTCAAGTGAGTTGTTTTGCGTCCCTTCCTGCTTTTACGTAACCATCATTCTTAACCTTCTGCACCTAACTACGATTCGATTCCTTTATTTTACTCTCTCCGTCTCTCTCCCTGAGTCTTTTGACAATCTTTGACATAAAGGAACTTTTTGCTATTTATCTTTAAAACCATAGAATGATATTTTGTAAAGTATAATATATAAACAGAACCGATATTTGCACTAATCATCGCTTGAATTCTCATTCGGTTTGGTGGATGTACCCCCCCGTCTGACATTACCCACGTGAAGTTTTGTAGTGTGCGACTAACTTATTCTTATCATTTTCTGTCTACTCGATCAGTATCATTAGCAGTATTACTGTTGTCTTAATCAGGCATTGTTTATGCAACTGGATAAATGTTTAAGAGTTTGCTGGCCCTAAATGAGCTTTATTTTCTACTAAATGTGATTGAATGAATAAAAACTGAATATGCTGCTGTTGTTCTTTTTTTATATATAAATCAGTGAATAGGATTTACTAGACAGAAAGTAACACAATGGAACTTTCTTATATACCATGGTATTGAATGATTACCATATTGCTTATTTACATCCAAGATACTTCAAGAATATCATGGTATTAACTGGGTAACCTGTTAAAAAAAAACCATTGGTAAAAATACCAGATTTACATGGTACTCCAGGGTACGTCAAAGAATATTATGGTATTACATATTAAAGGTCTCTTATGCTTGATAAAAAAAAATACAATATTATGAAATATTAACGTGGCATGAACATAGGTGCGTTTTGATACATATTTGAAACAGGGAACCCGATTAAAATCATCTTCATAGACTGTCATTACTTTGGAAGTAAATTCAAGAAAAATATTATCACATTATATGGATTAATTACTAGCAGTTGAACAATTGTATTGTTTGGCCTTTCAAAGCCGTTTTTCAGTCAAGGTAAGGTTAAACAGAAGTGGATACCAGATGCCGCTTCTTATAACGTGTCTCTTATTGCCTTTTAATGACACAGGAGGGCAGTAGAGGCCCAAAGCCAAGCAAACCTCTCCTTGATACGGAAGAATCATTTTCAAGTAGAGATTAAGGAATTTATCGTCTGTGACTGCTTCTTAAATGTGTCTGAGAATCTCTCTCTGAAGAGAATAGTTTATTTATTCCACTGTCACTTCATGAGGTTTTTTATTCTACTAAATTACATCTTTGAAGGTAAATTTAAAAGGTTGAAATCACTATCAGTAGCAATTATGAGAAGGTATGAATACTTGATTCTTTCTGGAATATTTGATTCTGATTGGCCAGTTGTTGCATTCTATGATCAAATATTTTAATATAATGAGCTCCAAACTTTGTATTCGATCCACTGTTCCTTGCAACCATTCTCATACAATGTCCTTGTTAATATTTCTCACTCTGTGGCCTCAAATAATTTCTACTGAGATGACTATTTCATGTGCATTTATTTACTGATGTGTATTGAACTAGATAATGTATGAACAATAGGTCATTATCTTGAAATTTAGTATAGCTATTTCAAGACTTATTTGACTGTTTCAAAAGAAAATGACAAACTTTTATTGCTCAGAGGGGCTTCTTCATGATCAGGTGACTCAATACAGTTCTCACTTATATTTTGGGTATCAACTTTGTCTTTTTTGTCTAAAATTCCTTAGGAAAAACAAGCAAATTAGACAACTGTTGGCATAAAGCTATAACATAGCCAATATAGCCCTTCAAAGAATTTGTTGAGAAATGTTTGAGTTCATATTTAGAAATCAGTCTTTTGACTACAGACTTTGGAAATTGATCCAAGCACAGTTATATTGTATTATATTATACACAGTTATATTAGATATTGTTTAGATCCCTGAAGCACATGAGATTTCAAGGATCTTTTTTTCTCATGAATAATCCTGTGTAGCAGGAACTCATGCAAGTGTCAATTTACTGTCTAGGAGAAATAATTTAGATCTGATTTATTTTATTTCTAATCGGCAGGCATCAGAACTTTAACTAGCTTTTTTTATATATATGAAAAGACTTAAGATTGTATATTGTATTGTTATGGATTTGTCCTAGGTACAGAGAAAATACCAGGCCAGATCAATTGTTTAATATAACTGATGCTCTATTATCTGGGTGCTGCATGTGTAATACATTACATACTAAACAGACCATGTCAGGAAAACAACTCCCAATAATACATTTCCAAAAAATATAAACTAAATGCACAACATCTGTGTATGACATGCTCCAAACTTCTGTAACACAATTACGCAAACTCATATTCACACCTGCTAAAATTGCTATGGGAAAACATCACAGATCAAAGGAGCAATTTGTCTTATGTTTAAAATGTATGAGCGACACTTATAAGTCATTACATGGTTATGTCTTACATGCATTAGCAAAACACACACGTTCACACAATTACGCAAAAATCACAGGGGATTGTAAGAATATACATAAATCATTTCATTAATGGCCTCTCTAACACACACACACACACACACCTACACTCACTTACACCAGCAGTGGGGGAAGCTGTAAATGAAGTGACTTGACGTTAAAGGCAGCTGCATAAACGATGGGACTCACTTAGGGAACAAAGGGCTGTGTGTGGACCAAATATACACATTTATTATCTGTTAATCACATTCATTAAAGTATTACACAACACACTTGTTCTGGCCACCAATCTTTACTAAAAACCACTGTGGTGGTAAGCAAGTTCATATGAACTTTAAAAGTTCAGTTTCAGGTGGACTAAAAGAATAATGGCCAATTGCGAAGTTACATAGTGCCACTATTGCCTCGTTAATGGGTTTACAGTTGTCCTCGATGTTATGCTAATTCTACAAACATTCAAATAAGAATATTTAAACTAAACTAAAATACAACTTAATTAAAAAATTAAATACTAAAATGGACAGACAAATCAGAAAAAGAAAGAAGAACCCACCAGCTACATATACCAAGGTGTTTTATCATTACTATGGTATGTTACATCATAGTTCACATGCCAAATAAACATGTTAACTATTGTTATCATGTTACAAAAGAGTAGCATGCCAAACACCATGATACTGTTGTGTAAGTGCATGATACACATACAAAAATCAACTTAATCACAAATTCTTTCTCGTAACTTTCACACACGCTGACACACACTCAAGTGGTTCAAGTTGAACAGTGAAAAAAGTGAGTAACTCAAGCAGATGGCTGCAATCACAAGAAACCAGTAAACACCGGAAGATTCCTACAGTAATCAGCTTTTACAAGCTGAATTAAGTTTATGAGACAAGAAAGAGGTAAACAATTCATGTATCTTGTGCCTAAAACTTTCCCAACTAATCACGAAACTTTAGCAACTTATCACACATTTTCTCAGTTTCACTTCATAATTACGAGTCTGTCAGAGTGTGTAGGAGAGTGTGTTCATATTCTTCATTTTTTAGTGTTTGTGTGTGTGTGGTGTTTTTGGTGTTAGGCTGAGGAGCATCATGAAGTATTTATAGATGTAAATTAGCTCCCTGTTTCACTCTCCTAGCCCTTTCAACGCTGCCTCATAATTGGTTTCTTTCCGTTGAAATTCTCCTTAACAGCACATGAATGTTGTTATATCCTAATGAGGCAGATTAGAATTTCAGGTGTGTGTGTGAGGATGAATAAAGTGAGTCAGATGTGGATCAGGTGTGTCCCCCTTTTTTGTTCTCTCGTGTGTGTGTGTGTGTGTGTGTGTGTGTGTGTGTGTGTGTGTGTGTGTGTGTGGAGGGCTGGACTGTGTGAGTCAAGGGGGTGGCTGCATTAGGGGATGCTGTGCCTCAGAGCAGATGAGCAGAAGTGAGCCCACAGACTGCCAGACTGATGCCTGATCAAGTAACTTTTTCTTTCTTTCCAGTGTTCAGAGCTGTGTGTGTCTACTCTCTTCTCCTGCTCATTTGTCAGCCCTTTTCATATGTGCTTCTGTGCTGTAGCTTGTTTTTTGACTTTTTGACAAGTACTTTGGACAATTCAATTGAGATCTATCTATCTATCTATCTATCTATCTATCTATCTATCTATCTATCTATCTATCTATCTATCTATCATCTGCCTGTCTGTCTGTGTATATATGTGTGTCTATCTGTATATCATACCAAATGCTACATCAAATTTAAATATTATTATGAACAGAATTTCACTTATATTTCTAAAGAATTGCAGTGGAGTTGGAATCAGATAAGTATTTATTATAAGATTAATATTCTGCTGCCAGGATATGAAATACAGTGACTTTATCACTGCTGAAGGATAGAAGGATTTTTTCGCTCTATGCAAAACTAGATTTCTTAATGAACTCTATAAGTTCATCAAGGTTTAACAGCTGTATGGATGTTCTGTTGGGGAAGTTGAAACATGGGCTTTAAATTGTGCTTGGAATATGTTCCTGTCACTGCCTCTGTGAGTAATTGGTCAGTGTAATTGCAAATGTCCGTGCTAGGAAATATATCACATATTTAATGGGCGTATTTTGCTTGTTTGCACATTTTTTGGGCTGGTTATCATGTCTTCCCATTGCTCCATATTCTGTGGGATGGATTATTGTTGTTAAATGTAATTTAAGGCAATTGCAAAGTGTATTATTGCAAACTTTTCCTCATTTACTTTTACTGAGATGTGCGATATGTGAGGCTGATTTGTATTTCTGTTTTTCATTTGTGTTTATGTCAGTGTGTGGGTTATTAATCAAGTATACACTGCATAAAAGCTATTGGTATATCTATTTATCTCCATCTTTCTATTTTGTTCTATCCCAGAGATTGGCTGATTTCTACACAATCCATCATGCCTGCCATTGTAAACCTGCTCTTCAACACGGTCTCCACCAACACCACCATCTCCTTTTCTCTGGTGCTGCCTCTGGTCAGCATCCTCTCCCTGCTGGTAGGGGTCGGAGGTCACCTGCTCATATGGTTGGTGTTGATGCGTAACCCACGGCGTCGTTCAAAGCCCAGCTCGGTCCTCCTGTTAAACCTGAGTTTTGCTGATCTGTGTGCTCTACTCACCCTGCCCTGTGTGCTACTAAGCGCTAGCTCTCAGAACTGGCAGCTGGGAGGAGGCGTTTGTGTGTTGTTGAGCTTCATGACCTCCCTGACTGCTGGAGTGGACATCTTCAGCCTGGCTGCCCTCTCTGTGCTGCGTTATCGAATAGTGGCTCCCTCGACACGACCCCCCGCCACCCCTGCGCAGGTGTGAGTATCTGAAGGAGCTAAAGAAAAAAACAGTTGTAAAAAGGGGAAAAAGTTATATTTATATTATATAATATAAATATAATATTCCATCACTGGAAAAAATTATAACTTGATGTTGATTCACTAACCACTCTGGGGTGCATTTCCCAAAAGCATCGTAAACATAAGTAGAACATAGAGACCACTGGTGCTAATGGTTTCTGCGATCTATCTAGGCTTATGATGCTTTTAGGAAACGAAGCCGTGATTGATTCAGTGAGATTTTCAGTGAAGGATCCATCACACTGATTCAAATGATAACTTTTGGGTCTTTTTGAATGATTCATTAAAAGGACCGTCATTTGGTTGTGACTTACACTGTTTTTGATTCACTAAATGTATTGACTCATAAGAGTCATTTGTTCACGAATCAGAATGCTTAGGTCGCAATATGTTCAAGAAAGGCGAACAGCTCGCGCTCAACACAGTATAAACGTGCTTTTATAGTCTTATACTGATTTCACAGTATAAGAACATTTTATTTCCTTCTCGCTTTCAATTTAAGATGCAAACTCGGGTAAATATTACTTATTTCTTTATCTTATTTTTGCAGCCGCTGTGTAAGAAAAGCTGAAGGGCGCGCTTCTGCTGAAAAACAATCCAGGCAACGCTGACACTGAGTAAAAAGATACTTCTCGCAATGCGAATCAATATGAGATGAAAATCATATTTATTTAAATCACAGTACTTTTTTTGAAGAGGATTACGGTAATTTCCATATTTTTTAGTGTGTTATTATCGTGCAGCTTCAAAATAATACCGTGGAATTTTTCTAAAAGTTACACTCATTTACAAAAAAAAAAAAAAAAAGTGTATTATCATGACTTTGATGATTTTATTATGGTAATATTACAAACTTCCTTGGAGTACCATTAAACCCTGTGGTATATCAATACAAAAATACTGTGGCTGTACCATACAGTACCATACAGCGATCGTATAATTAGATGGTTCTATGGTACTTTGAACTGAAATTCATGTCAAGAGAAGAAATAAGGTGGTGTCTATGTTCACATCCAAAAAACTGCATGTATATTTATCATGACTACCAAGATGTTTACACATTCAAAATACCACAGCAGTACATTTTTTAAGTGTAACACACAATACCACTATATCAAAGTATTATGGTAATGCCATCAGGGGTATAAAGAGGCATAAAATATATTGAATTCTCTTTATCTGTCTCTCTATTTGGCCCACAGAGCTGGCACCGTTGCTGTTATCTGGCTGGTTTCCATCGCCATGGCCCTACCTAAAGTCACGTACATCCAATTTGACAGTGGCTGCACGTGGTCAGTGGGCCGCGGTCACTGGCTGGGCTTCCTCGTTCCTGCATTTCTGGTGTATTACGTGGCTCCTCTACTCTGCATCGCCCTGCATTGTGGGCTCATCATCACACACCTGTACCGCTGCCGGGGCACTCTAGCCGCAGACCACCGCAATAAAAAAGCCACAGCCCTTCTCATCGGCTCCACGCTGGTGTTCGCCATCAGCTGGCTGCCTTATTACGTGCTAGAGTTTGTCAATGTTTTATCGCCGTCCCTTAATTCCGTCAGCTCACCCGAAAACCCTGCCTCCAGCTCCACCGCCCCGTCACCGGCGTCAAATACGGAGGTGTCTCTGCTGTGGGAGGTGGCCTCGCTGTCTGCCATTCTTCTGATTTGTCTGGCACCTTGCTGGAACCCGCCACTCTACTTCCTGCTATCTAAGCCAGCCCTGAGGCAACTGAGAGGGCTGCTACCCATCATGCACCAACACTGGAGAGCTGCTACCTTCCTACAGCACATAGAGCCAAAACACGCTCCCACACAGCCCCACTCACAGCCTGGGTCTCAACACGTTCCTCAGCACATACTAGCAGCAACGCACCCACAATGAGAACACACGCACTCAGATCGACATGGTAAGGCACAGCACATACCTGCTTCACAGCAAAGCACTCCCACAAGCAGGCACAAAGTACACACACGCCACACACACAATGACAGGTATTTTCTGCCAGAGCATCCTCATCCCTCTCATGCTGGCTGAGATTGTGAGTTGCTTAGTAACACTACAGAGAGGAACAGAAACATAAGACCATGGACCTCTGCATTTATGGCTCAGCATCACATTTTACAATGTTCCAGCACGCCAGCTGCTCTCTTCCCCTCTCTCAAAATCTCTCGCTCACACTAAAAACGTATCACGGCAGATTTTTATCACCAACTCGGTCACGCTCGCACACATTAGCGTGTTCTCGACGACATATGTGTTCATTTTTAATTCGCTTGTTTCTGATCGCTTGTGCAGTGAGTAATAGATTAGATTTGTGTGGGCTGGTACTGTATATCAGATAGATCGTCTATAAAGGCTAAATATAGTGCGTTTGAGTCTCGCTTGCTGATCATTGGTGTTACGAATCATCGATATTTGCTGTAATGAGTTTTTTGACAGTCATTGTCAGCCTTATGTGAAATGCAATACACTGTGATTTCGGAAATGGGAAAAGTATATAAATATTTCCCATTAATGACAGAGGCATGACTGAGAGAACTCAGCAGCTCTCAGAACTGTGTCACCTGTGGATGAGTCATCCTACTTCACAAGATTTTTTTCATTCTCTGCTAATATTGTAGCCAGTGTAATAAAATGTGGATCTGAATTGATCCGGCAATTTTTCTCCTTGAATTTCCATTCCCCATGCTCCTCCCTCCTAATCAGTTCATCTCTTTTGCCTGATCTGAACTGAGAGGAGGGATAAAAGAAAAGGATACAGCATACAGAGTTGAAAAAGAAATACAAGTTTTTCCTTTACAAAAACGTACAGGCAGAGATGGAGACAGATGCTAATACCATGGTAATCTGATAAACCAAAACCATTATATTAGCATGGTATATGTCCCAAAACCATATATTAGCTAGTGCTGTTACCATTAACTGAAGGTAAAACTATTTTTATTGTAATAAAAATTAATTAAAGCTAAATAGATATATTACAAAATATATAAACTAATAAAAATGAAAAAAGCACATAAAATGAACAAAACTTTTAAAAATGTTGAAAAATCTAAATATTAATAAATACTATAGTAATATATAGATACTAAAATTATACTATTAGCATGATAAATGTCCAAAAACTATGATATTAACATGGAACATGTCCCAAAACCATGGTATTAACATGATATATATTATAAAATCACAAAAGTATTTTGAGCATGTTACCATGGTATTCTTAGAAATACAATAAAGTACCAATAGTACATAAATTTCAGTACCATGCTAGTATATTTCAAACTACCATAGTACTATCATCTAATACTACCATTGCACCATGGTACCATCACAGTACTTTTTTGTAAAGGGTTCCAAAACTATGGTATTACCATTATGTCATGTCCAAAAAAAAAAAAAATAAATAAATAATAATAATAATAGGGTGATAACATTGTATGTTTTATATAGTATTTATATTGTATGTTTTATCTAGTATACAGGCATCTGTTTTTAACTTGACAAAATCCTTTTCTGGGTCTATAAATGTGACAAAGTCTGTACTGGCCCCTCTCTGTCAATCATTCATCTCTCCAGAACAACAAATCTGTGCCCTTCTTTTATGTACATGTCTTGTTTTGAAATGCATTACAGAGTGGCACTCATGGTAAGCTTGTAATTTTCTCATCGTCAGTATGCTTTAGGACATTGTGGTCTTGACTTCAGCATCCAAGGCTGGGCATTTTATAAAATAACAACCAGGTTAGAAATCACCTCTAGGATGGGTAGAGGGAGGAATCTGTAAAAAAAATATCAAAAGAAGGCTGGCTTTCTGCTGATGCCTGTTATTTGACAATAACAAAACCAATGAATGGGTTTGTTTACATGGGTTTTAAAGGTGACTGGAAAATTGGTTTGTTTTACTGTAATCCCTTTTAATAAACCAGCAAAACACCAGCCACGCAAGTGACCATTTAAATTTTTATCTGATGCAACGTCCCCTCAGACCTCAATGAGCTAACAGCAGTTCAAAGGGGTCGCCGTTAAAGTGCAGACAGGCAGATGAGAACAGCGATGAGAATGGGGGTGAGCTGTCTCACAATTACACTGACAGCATCACCCATTCACCGGGCTCGCAAGACATACCCACTTAAACTCACTCGTTATCTACTGTAATTATAACAGTCATATTTTGGGGGGGTTTACTGAATAATTAGAGTTGTCAACGCTCACATCAAACTCCTTTCAGACTCACACAGAGCCGGCGAGGTCTGATGAGATGCAATTAACACTGCAGATTAACAAGCTCATCTGCGACATGAGCTCAGCGTGCTCCACTTGTCCCTCTCGACCCTCTTTGTCATCATGCAATGCCCCAGACCACCACGGACTGAGGCGGTCTTGCTCTGTGTGATTGGAAGACTGCTGTGGAGCTGCACTGAGCTGGCAATGTGACACGCAATCTGTCACATGTACCTAAAATATGATCCTCTGCTCTCCAAGAATGGTATAACAGCAGGCTTATTTGCATCATGATTTTTAAGTATATACATGTATTTAATAATCTTTACTGACATATAACATTACATATGTATTTACAAAGCAATTGCAGATGTGTGTGATGAGGAAAAGCACAAAATAAGAAAGGTGTTAAATGACTATAATAATAAACATCCCTTAAAGAACCGGTCAACTGGTTGATTCTTAAATTAAGAAAATTCTGTTGCTGCAACAGCCAGATCATTCTGAATACAAAAATTAAACGTGATGTCCGGTGTGGTATGAAGAGCCTCTGAGCCAAATTTAGAGATAATTGGACAACATTTGTGGAAGGAGAACAGTTTTCATCAAAATCCAATTTGGCAGATGGGAGACATGGAGGCACCATCATACTCTGCAAGCCAGAGGGAATCTGTACTGTACAGAAGCATGATTTAAGGCCAGTTCATAACAATGTAACAACCCCTAAAGGCCAAATTATTATCAATTAATTATATGCATCAAGTTTCAATTTCTTTGACCGCAAGGCGCTATCCCCAAACTGCTTAGGTACCCTTTGGGCATGATGCCAATGACCAAGCTTTGTTTCAATGCAAAGTCTTACTAAGACACAGCAATATACACTAAAATTCACAATGGCAGACAAGGAAAATGGCCCAGTATTACTGGGCTCAGGGAATTTAAAGACACTAAACCATAAGTTTATTAATCAGATTGTATAATTTATGATCACTACACATTAATGAAAATTACTTCAACATGCTTTGTAAGGCCTGGTCTGAACATCTGAGACAAATTCAGTGAGAATTTGTAGGCAGAGTATGGTGGATATTGGAAACAGTGTTCAATCAGCTATGAATGCAGGTAGAAGGAGGAATTTTTATCTAGTCTAGACCAAAGGGTTATGGACAGAAAAGAAGTAAATTTTTGAGCTGGTAGGGGCACTTAAGTGTTTGACTAGGAGACCACAAGATGACTATTCAGACCGCTTCCAATCTTCTTCGCTTCTTGGGCCCTAATGATAGTTAATTTAAACTATCAGAGCGATAGACCAGAAGATCAATGGGTCTTCGCAGAAATTATTAAAAAGCCTGTGAGGAAACATTTTTACCTCTACCTGTGACATAAATGATGCTTGATGTGGCTGCAATAAAACTTAATGACCACTCAATAATTCATGCAGTGCTTGAAAACGTCAGGGTTACTGGAGAAAAATATCTCGAAGGATACGCTTTATGTGTCTGGGAAGGGTAGAGAGGTGGAGAGCTGTGATTCAAACTAAGTTCTTATCAAGGACAAAGCTTATGAACACTTGCCCACAATATGTAGGAGAGAGAAATAGAGAGAGAACAGCCTGCAGCACTTGGTTTTACTCTACTAGACACTGAAGTCAAATGGCTCTTGTTTGTAAATGATCTGGTGCTGCTTTCACAAAAGAGGCGGTATAGCAACATATACACAACTCCTAGCATATGCCATTTTAGCTAATCTTAAAAATAAATAAATAAATAAATAAATAAATAAATAAATAAATAAATAAATATATTTAATATATGTGTGTGTATATATATATATATATATGTATGTATATATATATATATATATATATATATATATATATATATATATATACACACACACACACACACACACACACACACACACAATTATATACAAAAAATATGCGCACACACACACACATTTTGACTGCATTTTACGAAAAAAAAAAATAAAAATTAACATGCTAATTAAAATGTATAAAAAAAAATAATCGAAGCGGTTAGGCTATAACCAACCCCAATCCAGGGGTCCAATAAATGAAATTTCCAGAACAGCATTAGAACTATTATAAATAGCGATTAATAGAATATAAACGTTAAACATATCAATAAATAGAATATAAAACCCTTAAGAGTTACCTGAATCTGAGCTTGAGAGAGAGATCCAGAGAGATTGGGAGCATTCAGGTAATGACTGGAATGAAGAGGCGTGTCTACGATGCGGGGGCGGGGCTACACGCTCTCATCTGAAAAGCCACTATTATAGAGACTTAAAGGGACTCTCAGGTGTACAGTAATACGTGAGTCACACAGCGCAGCCGTTCGCAGAGGAGCGATTAAATGTTTACTATTAAGTCAGCGTGAGAAAAAGGAGCGTTTTTGCGCGGTTAGAGTCACATTGGCAGCGTTTCTTTTTTCAGACTAGAGCCATGTGATGGCATATGAGTCGAGTGTAATGTAACAATCCCCACCGACGCTTGTGCAGTGTTTGACGCTCAGTGACATGATATGGACGGCGGAGTGTCTCACTGAGAGCAGATGAACTGAAGAACGATGTCGGACCAGGTAAGATCATCGCTTTCCCGTGTGTGTACATAGGCTATGTGTGTGTGTGTGGGTTGTAGGATCCTTCACACAGGTTTGGGATGTTCGCCGGTGTGTGTGAACACACCCTCTCTTCTTCTGCAGCCTTTGTGTTGACTTTGTTTCTGTAGGAGTGATTGTGTTTGAAAATATTCCTGTGCTGAGACAATCTTAGTTTTATTTCTAATATTATAGTTTAGTGTCCTTGTAATGATAAAAAACTGTCAAAAATAGCTGTATTGATCATTATAATCACTGTAACTTAATATTTGCAAGTCCTCCTATCATAGTCGAGAATGTATTTATGATTTGCATACTACTACAATATTCATGATTAAAATTCAGATTTTTTTTATTATTATTAAAAGTAACTATTAAGAGCTGGCCATCATACTACATCCTATTGTCTCACTGTCTGTCCCACAATAAAGTCTATGATTAACTACCTCCTTTCAATTAGTATAATTGGCTGTCTATGTGTGTCTTGCATGTCTGACACCGGATCAGGCGTACTAGGTCCCCAGCATACCTGCAGTGTTGCAGCTAGATTAATTGCCGTATTAATATTGATGCCAGTTGCCCTTGCAAGCAAACACAGTAAACAGTTTAAGAGCTCTCTTGGTGATTTTGCCTGATGGAAATAGATGGACGAAGCCCTCAACAGCCTTGAGCCTGAGAAAACTCATTAGGTCCCTCATCTTTTTGGACTGTTGGGATGTTTATGCCACTCCTTTAAAGCAAGTGATGCTTGTTTATGTGAATGGATGCACTGCTCAGTGTTTTGACCCACTTTTGTATAGAGTGCACAACCCTAAAGTCCCAGAGGATCACGATCCTCCCCCCTTGCACATGGATTGTTTCTATACATTATTAATTTAGAGATCATAAGGGCTGCCATTGTTCTTGATGTTCAGATTTATCGAGTGAATGTCTTTGCCTCTGATGTATGTTTTTACTCATCTTTGGTTTTCACAGGGTTATGGCTTAACTTTATCAGCTGCACCCCCGCTTCGCAGGGGCAGCACCCCCCTGCCAATCAAGCATCAGCTGAGGCGAGAGGAAGCTGTGTCTGAGGATTACGATTGGACGCCGGGGCTTGACGAGCTTGCTACTCCGCAAATCAGCGTCAGCACTGTCCAAGATTCTCCTTCACCGAAACCGGCGCAGCAAAAGTACCACGGACCCCTTCGGATAGTACTACTGGGCCAAAACGGAGTGGGCAAATCCTCTCTGGCACTTTGCCTTGCTGGACTGTCAGACAGATCACTCTCTATAGACTCTGAAACCCAAGCGACCGGTAAAGATTATATTCATACACCCTTCTTATGCTCAGCATTAAGCATTAGGATGCCAAGGACTGTAGTACTTTAGATTTGCTTTGGATGAAACACATATCACCTCACAGACACACGAGATCACTAGTGTAAGGCTCTCAGGATTTGATTGGAAAAAGCGGAGTGGGTGCCGTGAAAGCATCCATCTTATTTCAGGTCTTTCATCATGTTGGGTCTTAATGAGGTGGGAGAGAACCAGCAGAGTACTGCCTCTGCACAGACACTTTCTGCACAAACAGAGCATGTCATTTACTAGGGGATAAAGAGCCAATCACAATCACAGACATGTTTTTTTTTCTCTTACCTGAGTTGTGTCCTTGTGCATCGATTCTGCAATGGATATATTATTGTTACGCAACTGCCTCGAGTCCAATTTTGAACTTACATTTCAAAACTTCTTTTGTATTCTTCCCACAGATATATTATTATACGTTTGATCCCTTGAAATTGCCAGTTTCGGCTCAACTGCAGGAATAAAATTAGATGTTAATTGAACACCAGTGATTTCGTTTTATGCTTGAGTGTCGGTTTTTAAAAGAAATGTTTTTGTGTGTGTTGTAGACGAGGGTTACCAGCGGCGAGTGACCGTGGATGACGAGGACAGCACAATTTTAGTATATGACAACTGGAAACAGGTGAGTCAGGCACTCTCACAAATGCATAAAAGCACGCTGAGGTTTGCTTGTTTTGGATTCTTTATTTTGTATTTTATTCAATGGCTTTCAGAATTTGTCGCAGTGCTTACAAGGTGGGAGTGTATTATTTAAAAAAACAAAAAAAAACAAAAAAAACATAAAACAGAGAGTTAAACTTGTGCAATTAAGCCAGAACAGCTTACACGTTCCATTTTTAATTTATTATTTTCATATTCTAATGAATTGAATTGAAGATTACAATATTTTCCCTACTGATTTAGATTTGATAGAATGTTCAACATTCAAAATGTAACCAATACTGATGATGTCATCATAATATATGCACATTAAATTGTGATTGGTCTTGCCTTCCCTCCATATATGTAAACATTTATTGCTGTTGATTCTTGTATTCACCCAGCAGAAAACAAGATGCAGACTTATTGTCATGACAACAGCAAAGTGACTGATGCGACATTTAATTTTTTCACAGAACTAAAGTCCAAATTCTATGCTTACCGAACATGATTCTTTTGCAACGTTTTGAGAGTTGGTATTTGCTTTAGGAATTTCAAATATTCTATTCTAATGTCTTCACTGCAGTGTTTGGGAGCCTGTTTTCTTTTTTAACAAACTGTAGTTTGCTAAGCTCCAATTTAAACACAATGTATGATGTCTTATTCTTTTCTCTTCTACCCAGACATTTTTAAAATGTCTCAGAAAAAAAAAAAAAAAAAAAGGAATCCATACACTTTTGGAATGACATAAAGTTGAACGCATTATTACATAATGTTGGGGTGAATTATTCCTTTAAAATGCCACACATTTTAAAGGAATAATTGAATTGAACTGCTACATTTACATGAACCATTCCATAAATGTAGGCGTTTAGTGTGAAGTTCTATTAATTGTCCAGGAGCACTCATCATATGAGAGTTGTTAAGAAAAATGAGAGGGAACTATAGAGAGGTTAACAGAGAAAAGAGGGGATGTAGAGAAAGATGAGAGAAATCTGCTCTTGACCTTCCAGCTGAGGTTTGTCTGTTGTTTGTCATTTCTGTTTCCTTTTACTTTAGGGCAAATTGTTTTCAGTTTCCCGTAATTTTTTCCATTTCTGCTGAGTGTAACTGCCAGGTTTAAAGATCCTTTTACAAGCGTTTTATGTGTACCCTCTATAAAATCAACCAGGTCCTGGTTTCCTTGTTATTTCACAGTGAATTATGACCTCTGCTTTTCCACTTTAAAAGCCACTTATTTCAGAGTAATCTAAAATGATCTAATGGATCAATTCACTGTGGCATGTATCATTATGCTTTTCAGTCATGATTACTGCATTTGCATTGCAGGATTGTAATTTTTCATGTCATTAATTTGACAAATCTAGATATACTGTCAAGTAAAGAAAAATATGGCTCTTGCGACATATAGTACTGTATGTCAAAACATTAATATCATACACTGACATTCAAAAGTTTGGGGTCAATGCAGTTTTTTTTCTATTTAAGACTTTTATTCAGCAAAGATGCATTAAAAGTGACAGTAAAGACTTTTACATTGCTACATTGTTATAAATTTCTGAAGGATCATGTGACACTAAAACTGCTGAAAATTCAGTTTTATGACAGAAATAAATTACATTTTAAAATATATTAAAATAGAAAACTGTTATTTAAATTCTAATAATATTTCACTATTTTTACTAAAATTTTATTAAATAAATGCAACCTTATTGAGCAGGAGAGACTTCTTAAAAATATTTAAAAAAAATCTTACCAACCTCAAACCCATGCATGGCTTTAGGGATTTTCTGAAATGGTCAAACCCAATGATTAATTCACTATGTTATCATGTGGTGTATACTGTTCAGAAAAT
Organism: Spinibarbus caldwelli; assembly: GCA_039654775.1. NCBI lineage: Eukaryota > Metazoa > Chordata > Actinopteri > Cypriniformes > Cyprinidae > Spinibarbus > Spinibarbus caldwelli. Next base: position 25,945,971 of record CM077234.1, read on the forward strand.
ATAGCACTTTCTAATTTGGGTGAAAATATTAGATTCAGTAGTGTCATCTCACCCGAAGCATCTGTGAGATTGAATTATTTACATTCATCTTCCTCTGGGACTGATGCCTCTCTACTAGTTCTGACCTCACTTGTCTCTTCGCTTATCAATCACCTATTCCTCTTTTCCTGAAGATACAAGAAAGTACAAGCCATTTGACCTTCATAGGACATTCACAGGGGAACAAGTACCAATTTGAAAGCCTCTCATGTTGTTGGATTTTATGTGCAATGCATGTATTTTCCTCACACCCGCTCATATGACTGTCCAAAGCATGTAGTGTGGGTGTATCATCCACTCAAAGCTCTGTTTATACTCTGAAATATGATGATCATTTCGCCTGGAACACACAGATGTATCACAGTGATATCATGAGCACATGCTTGTGATTTTCGTATGAATCACAGAGTGTCTTTTCTGTCACAGCTGACTAGAAATTATTCAAACACCTGTGAATGTTATGTGATATTATCATAGGGTTGTGCACATAGATGTTTAGGGTATTAAGTTGCCTTTGTAGCCATGTTGAATATTCATATTTATTCAAATCCCTGGGCAAAACTGATTCACTTTGACTGGTCTGTTCCCTTTTCAAATTATGTTTGTGTCATCAGATGTCTTCTAAATCAGATGCTGTTTATTGCAAGCATGAATGTCAATAGTGATGCTGCTATCACAGAATGACTGCAAGTTTTGGATTAATTAAAGGGCAGAGATGGAGAGCGAGAGAGCAGTGGCTGGAAGAACTCCAGACTCCCCCCATTCCATCATTTATCTTTCTCCATCTTTCATTTTTCTCTTTCAAAGCATCCCTCATTTTCTCTGTCTAACCATCCGGCTCTTTTCCTCAGTGGCATGTCACATCACGTGACCTTTGACCTCACCCACCGCGTTGCGTTCAATACCCGCCTGGCCCGTTCCCCGGTTGCCATGGTTACTGGTGGTTACAGCAAACAAAAGGATCCCAGATAAACTATGCAGTTATTAATTCTAATTTTATAGATACAGAGATTCAGCACTGCCCTTACAGCTTCATGGTTCACTGATTGCAGTCTGTAGCTCATGAATTGATGCTTGATCATGAATGTTTAGCAGAAGTCTGTTAGTAATGCAGTTACTTTGTTTATTTCAAGGTTTATTTGAGTAGTGGTTAGAGCTGCACTATTGATTCAATCAAAATTGATATTTCCTTGCACAATAAACTACAACTGACTGGGATTTAATTAAATAAAAATATAGTCTGCGATGCACTGCATACTTCAAAACGAATTAGTGGTATTCTGTTTTGTCTGTAGTCTACTACAGTGAATCCCATGCAGGAGTGTATGTAGCAAGGGGTGATTTGAAAGATTTTCATTTTTCCTTTGTTAAACCTGTTCAACAGAAATTATGACTATAATAGGGTGAAATTAGGGTTGTCAGAAAATTAAAGTAGTAATCACATTCTGTTCCTTTTGAAAGAAAGAATGTGACAACTGTACATTACTGGTAAGATTTTTTTAGTTATTTATTTATTTTTTTGAAAGGAGTCTCTTATGCACTTTCGTTCAGGATTCTCCGAGAGTTACAAAAACATTTTGGCTTACATGTGACCACTCAAACAAATATATAAGATATTATATGAGAACAAGATGCGGTTTGCTTAAGTAATGTTTTTGAAAGAAATTTCTTATGCTCACCAAGGCTGCATTTATTTGATCAAAAATCCAGTAAAACCGTAATAGTGTGAAATAGTTTGTTTTAATTTAATAAATTTTAAAATGTATTAAAATAACTAGATTATAAAATTTTTTAAATCTTTTAAAATGTAATTTATTCCTATGATGACAAAGCATCATTACTCCAGTCTTCAGTGTCACATGATCCTTCAGAAATCATTCTAATGCTGATTTGTTGCATAAGAAACATTTTTAAGATGATCAATGTTGAAAACCATTGTGCTATTTAATTTTTTTTTTTTTTTTTGTAAAACTTTTTTTTCAGTATTCTTTGAATAGAAATTGCAAAAGAGCAGCATTTAGTCCTTACTTTCAATTTTGATCAATGTATTGCATCCTTATTTTCAATCAGTCTATCTGTCTGTCTAGCTATGTAAAACTGAGGCTAAATTTTGAATGGACGTGTAAGTGATGGGTTTGGTTTGCTCACAGAAGATTTTTCATACTTGTTAATCCTTGATGTTATCTGATTTTCAGAGTTTTCAGAGGGAGAGAAAATTCTCAGAGAATGCTTTTTCCTGAATTGCCCCAGAACTGTACAATCTTGCGATAGACAAACACGCTCAAGTGGAGCTGAAGCATGGTTTTCACCTACAGTATTGATTGTTTTTATTTAACAAAATGTCATTATTACTGATAGTGTAAAATAATATCTAGTATGAGTTAAAAGGTATAAGCCTATCTGAAGGGTCTGTGGGAGTACATATATAAAACATGTTAGAAAACACTGACCTGCTACACATACTCCAGGTATTTGTGGCTGCATTTGCACTTGGTTTGTCCAGGATTCTCCGAGATATACAAAAACATTTTGGCTTATGTGACCACTCAAACAAACGGTCCTCTAAAAGCAAACTTAACTCATCTCAGGAGATGGTGTGAGAACACGATGTGGTTCGCTTAAGAGTAACTCTATCTGTTGGCAGCAGAATGCGGGCAAAACATGACTCAAATGCATGAGGCATTGCTCCAAATTGAGTTATTGCTTACCCGCTTGTTGTTTCATACACTCTTTTGAATGCAAGAGCTGCTTATTTAATTACTTTATGCCTTTTGTGGTTCGCTTTGATCCAGGAAGCAGCAAAATGAAATGTTAAATGTTTATCAAATTGTGCTTTGAATCGCAATATGTTTAAAGTAATTGCAGTGTGATTGTTTTTGTCCTCATCCTTGTAGTGGGATAAAAAGCCCTCTAAGCATTTCTCCCATGTCTGTCTTTAAGACAAAATGTAAGCGTTACTAATTAATGGGACAAGTCTTAGGTGATTCAGTGAAGGTCAGCACTTTCCTTATTGTGAAACAAGGTCAGCATATCTGGTTGCGGTGAAGACATTGCAGTAAGTTAACAGTCTGTTCTGCGGACTGCAGCATCTCTGTCAACTTACTTTGTTCACTGAACCATGGAGAATTGGAGAGAGGCAGTGAATGAACTCATTCTTATACAGTGCTGCATCAGTAGTAGCTGCAGAGGATGCAGGTCTATTTTAATTCTGTAGCAGATTCACCAAGTTCACCCAATCTACACCTGACACATCAGCCCAATTGGAGCCTGGGTTATGCACAGGCATTCATTCACATGCAAACACACACACATACTCACAAACGTTCAATCCCGCACACCGCCGCGAGTCTAGACTGCCTCGGTTAGCACGGTTAGACTTGAAATGCTTGTGACAGCGGGGGGAAGAATGGCTTTAATAAGTCATTCTCTTTCCTAAAATAGCACATGGTCAGTCATGTCCTTACGCACGCAAGAACGTATTCCGTCACCTGTTCTGCCATTGGTCGAGATTGGGAATTGCGTCACACGTTGCTGCTCCCTTTTCCGTGTTCCAACGTGAGTTGGTTCCAGCATGGAGACGTATCATCATGCTCTAACCTGTCTCTGATCACCTTTGTCCAATACATTAGCCAAAAACTCACCTTGAAATCAATTCCACCTAAATGGGGTGTGAACTGGATTGAATTATTCCATTAGATAATTGAAACCGAAGACTTCAATCAGTTAAAAAAAATAAAACGAGGGTTCAGAATAGAGCACTACTTAGCTGTTGTTGTTTTTTTTTAGATTGAATATCAAGCTTGTCAACTATATTTGTCTCAATTGTTGTGGATACTGTGGCCCACAATGCAATGGGAACTGAACCTTCTTTTCCATTGTGATGAATGAAGAAATGAACTAGAGGGGATACTAAATGTGTTAAGCGATTTTCTTTTGACTTATTTGAATGTAATATAAAATATGTGTACTATGTAATTTGTTTATGTATACTATGTACCTATTAAATATAGTATAGTTATATATAGATGTTGCCATACTAAAAAAGTAATCTATTTAAAATACATTTATTTCATAGTAAGTATAGTTCAAATCTATTAACCGATTTACTGACATATCGCTTGAGACTTACTGATATAAAAATGTATAATTTAACTTTATTTGGAGTACTACTTGTGCACAATGCAAATTTCTTAATATTAAGCCTAAGATGTGTTTTAATGTCACTATTGATGAGGACTGTATGAGCTTTGAATAACATCGGTCTTTAAATGCAAGATATTTAAAGGGTACCTGAAGTGTACTTGCTATAGTTTCTCTTTAGCACAATCAAATATACTTCAGTATGTCTTTAGTTGGACTTCAGCACTACTTCCGCACAATTAAAGTGTATTAAGTTCAAAATTAGTTCCAATTTAGCAGACTTTAAGTGTACCAGTTTAGTATACCAAAAGTATAACTGCAGAGTGTTTAAGTAAATAATATGTAAATGTATTTGTAGTATACTTTGAAATACTTACCCCCCACAGAAGTCTGAGATCTGCTAGTGAGCGACGCCTCGTGGTACCATCACAGAGAGGCTCAAAATTACTCTCCAGAACATTCTCATTCACCATTCCTGGCTGGTGGAATGATCTTCCCACCCCTATCCGGAATGCTGGATCCCTATCAGTCTTCAAGCAACAACTGAAAACTCATCTCTTTCAGCACTACTTGACTTCATCGTAAACTTTATAAAAAAAAAACTAAAAAAAACTTTCTTTCTCTTTATTTATTCCTTCCCTTGCTAGCTTGTACTTATTTGAACAATGCCTGAGACTTGTTGTTACGAGCACTTCCTCTGTCTGATTGCCTCTTCAAGATGAATCGCTTTATGTATTCCCCAATTGTAAGTCGCTTTGGATAAAAGCGTCTGCAAAATGACTAAATATAAATGTACTTAGCATGAAATAAATATTTCGCATTAATTTTTATTTTTCGCTAGGGTATGTATTATTCACCATTTTTTAAACTTGTTGACTCATCCTCATTTTGTTCCAAAACTGAATGGCTTTCTTTTTGTAACACACATAATATGTTGAAAGATGTGCACAACAAAAAAGATGTTCGTTCATGACATTTTTTTCCCATATAATGAAAATGTCTGTTGACTGAGGCTAACATTCTGCCTCACATCTGTTCTTTGGAACAGCATGAAGGTGAATAAATGATGACAGAAATGTCATTTTTGGATGAATTAGCCCTTTAACATTAGCATTTATTTCAAAATAAAACATGCAATGTGGAAAGGTAATGTTAGCATGTCGCATTCTACAACCTGAATTCCGGAACTGTTTGGTCGTTTTTTAAATTTGAATAAAATGAAAACTAGAAGACTTTCAAATCACATGAGGCATTTTTTTTTTCACAATAGAACATAGATAACATAACAAATGTTTAAACTGAGAAATTTTACACTTTTATCCACTAAATGAGCTCATTTCAAATTTGATGCCTGCTACAGGTCTCAAAAAAGTTGGCACAGGGGCAACAAAGGGCTGAAAAAGCAAGGAATTTTGAAAAGATTCAGCTGGGAGAATATCTAGCAACTAAAGTTAATTGATATCAGGTCTGTAACATAAAAGGGATGTCTTAGAGAGAGGCAGAGTCTCTCAGAACTAAAGATGGGCAGAGGCTCTCCAATCTGTGAAAGAGTGCGTAGAAAGATTCCTCAACGTTCCTCAATGTCAAATTGCAAAGGCTTTGCAAATCTCATCATCTACAGTGCATAATATCATCAAAAGATTCAGAGAAACTGGAGAAATCTTTGTGTGTGAGGGACAAGGCCGAAGACCTTTGGATGCCCGTGGTCTTCGGGTCCTCAGACGACACTGCATCACTCATCGGCATGATTCTGTCATTGACATTACTAAATGGGCCCAGGAATACTTTCAGAAACCACTGTCGGTAAACACAATCTGTCGTGCCATCTGTAGATGCCAACTAAAGCTCTATCATGCAAAAAGGAAGCCATATGTGAACAAGGTCCAGAAGCGCCATCGTGTCCTGTGGGCCAAGGCTCATTTAAAATGGACTGTTTCAAAGTGGAAAAGTGTTCTATAGTCAGACGAGTCCAAATTTGACATTCTTTTTGGAAATCACAGACTCTGGGCTAAAGAGGAGGGAGACCTTCCAGCGTGTCATCAGCGTTCAGTTCAAAAGCCAGCATCTCTGATGGTATGGGGTGCATAAGTGCATACGGTATGGGCAGCTTGCATGTTTTGGAAGGCACTATGAATGCTGAAAGGTTTATAAAGGTTTTAGAGCAACATATGCTCCTTTCCAGACGACGTGTATTTCAGGGAAGGCCTTGTGTATTTAAGCAGGACAATGCAAAACCACATACTGCAGCTATTACAACAGCATGGCTTCATAGTAGAAGAGTCCGGGTGCTGAATTGGCCTGCCTGCAGTCCAGATCTTTTACCTACAGAGAACATTTGGCACATCATTAAACGTAAAATACGTCAAAGACGACCACAAACTCTTCAGCTGCTGGAAACCTACATCGGGCAAGAATGGGACCAAATTCCAACACCAAAACTCCAGAAACTCATAACCTTGATGCCCAGATGTCTTCAAACTGTTTTGAAAAGAAGAGGAGATGCTACACCATGGTAAACATGCCCCCGGCCCAACTATTTTGAGACCTGTAGCAGGCAGCAAATTTGAAATGAGCTCGTTTGGGCATAAAATTGTAAAATTTCTCAGTTTAAACATTTATGTTATCTATGTTCTATTGTGAATAAAATATTGGCTCATGTGATTTGAAAATCTTTTAGTTTTCATTTTATTCAAATTTAAAAAACGTCCCAACATTTCTGGAATTCGGGTTGTACTTAAAATGCTTACATATTACATACTTGCAAAATATTTTAAGTAAAAGTGGTATGAGCTAGTTTTCCGTTCTAAACATAGCCCAGACCAACCCTAGCTCTAGCCAGCCGTGAACATGGCACAAGATGCTACCAGTTCTTATGTAATGAGCCGGTAGACTGGGGCTATTCGGCTTGGCTATAATTAATAGATTACTTTGAGGTGAAATATTGATGACTCTAAGCGGCTCATATGGTTTTTGTTTACTGGGCAGGGGCCATTGTGTGTGTAAACTGACAAGGCGGTTTGGAGGGTTTTTTTTTTCTGTAAATGTGAAGTATACGTGTGTTTATCTCACTCAGACAGAGTGCGTAGTGTACTGCTGGGAGCCTTACACTTAAGTACAGTGTGCCTCAGCTCAGCCCTAGTGTCGTTATGGACTGTGAGCTTTGTGTAACGTTCATTAGGGAGATGTTTATTCTTTAATGTTGGTGTGCTTGGCAGAATAAGCGGGCTTTTATTTCTGTGGAGGTATGTGTGCTTTGTGCACACATACCTCACACATAAAGCAGCAGAATTGGCTTGTTCAGCGGCTGAGAAAGCACTTTTAAATGGGATAGTGGATGTCTGTGTGTGGGCTCTCGGGCCAAATGTGTATGTTTGGGAGGAGGGGATGTGTGGACAGATGGTCTGTGGTGACTGTCTGCAGGGGTGTGGACCTCATTCTGGTGCACAGACACAAATTCAGCACACGGTTATGTCTCAACATCCAATTATCAGACTCCAATTATCCTCTCCCCCATACAGAGCAACAAATTAAAGTCTCTCATGCATCCCTCTTCCTCAAATACATTAATAATTTGTCATATTAACAAAAACAATTATTATTTCTGGATTTTTGTGATATATAATTTATTATTATTATTATTATTAAATCTAAATAAATATCGAAATAAGCAGCAATAATTAATGTTATTAAAAGTAATATTTAATTATATAATATTTATTTTTTATATGTATATATTTAGTTATAATATGAATATATTTTAATATATTTTATATGTATATTTAATAACATAATACATTATGAATATCATCACATTTAATATTTTACTTATTTTAATTATTTAATGTGTATATTAATTTTAATATATTTATTTCATATACTTCATTTTCTCAAGAAAGTTTATCTTGTTTCAAAGATGTGTTTAAGGTGAAAAAAGACCAAAACACTGATGAAACAAGGGGGTTTTGTTGTGTATTCTCTGTATTGGCTCGTTGACCAGGATATGGCCTGATTTCCATGTAATCTGTCTTCCTGTGCCAAACGTGACCGGAAGAAGGTGTGTTTGCTAAAATGACCCAGTATTGAAAGAACACAGTTCTTGGGAATGAGTTTATGGTGAGAAATGAGTTGAGGAATATTTTAATGCCATGTTTTGCCCAGGTTCTAATCTGCTTTGTGAGCTCATATGAACTCATTTTATTTTCAACCAAAGGCTTAACCACAGAAACAGAATGGAGAGAAACAATTTCAGGGTTTTAAAGCTGGAGTGGATAATTTCTGTACCACTAGTAGCACAAAAGGGAATTGGAAAAAAAGATTTCCAAATGACTGTTCATCTTCAGTAGAGCTGTACAGCTTCTGAGCCATGAGTTCCCTCTGGATTCTTCTCTTGGGTTTTTAGCGGTTTTGGATTTATGAGTAAAAAGAGGTCTGTGGTTAACATTACATTAGGAGACTTTCTAATGTTTTTCAGTACAACATAAATGACACGCAATCGTACCTTAAACATAAACCTTTAAGCCAAAGTTAATTGTTAAACATATTTTGCTAAATACAGATTACACCTACTACAATGATATGACTTAACATGCTTGATGATTTGAATAACCATTTCAGTCCTTATGCAACTTTTTAGCATCTTGGTTTTATTTTTTAAAACCCCAGTGACAAGTAATGCTAACCACAGATCTACTAATTAGAAAACCAACTTTAAATAAAAAACAATTAAAAAGGGAACTTAAGAATTCTAGGTTGGCTTACAAATTGACATCATGACTAAACAGCTCTACTGGTGAGTTCCAGTCATGTCAGAATGATCATATGTATAAATTGAGCACATATGAACACTTTAATGTTTTAATTGCTATCGGCAAACTTATTAGTTCCGCTCTTGTGTTCCTGTAGCTGAAGCAGTAGAGCATGGTGCTACCAACAACTAGATCATGGGTTCATTTTCCAGGGAATGCATCAGCTGATCAAATATATACCTCAAATGCAATGTGAGCTACTTTGGATAAAAGCGTCTGGCAAATGCTTTCTGAGTGTCATTTATAAGATGAATTGTTATTGATTATTATACGTTGTGATGTATGATTAATATTGATCTGGTACCATTTAGTTTGTACATAATTTATGGTCTGATGATGAAAATAGCAAAAAAAACTAGCATCTACTTCTTTTGCTGGTCTATAGACTCTTTTTCTGTTATTAAACATTGTGACATTTTTCTGTAGGCAGAGCTTAGGTGGTGGCAGAAAGATTCCCCTGACCGCTTCACTAACGCTAGCTATGAAGTTTGTTAGCTTGTTTTTTTTAACAATGACTGGAGACAATCCGATTTTACCTGCATATGTAAGGTCACTCACTGTCTGGGATCGCGATCGTTATTTGAAAAGGTTAACTTTAAGGGACGAAACCAGATCGGCCGACCCGTACACGCTCCCTCAAAGCTTGGACGATCTGACAGGATTCCCTTCGGTTGAGTGACTCACATCTAACGTGTATAGTAAAGACAGACTCACCGTGTCTAACTAGTCATGTAGATGTATATACATTTCAATTTCAGCAGGCAACTATTTTTAATCACAACAATGTATATAACTTACAATTACAAATGATTAAACATATAAATCATCAGTTTGTTTTACACACATGCACACAGACATTATTTCATACAAAACATAGTCCTGAGATGCATAAGAAATCTTTAGACGCACACATAACAACAAAAGACAATACTTTATTGAACCTTTTCTGATAAGAACTGCAAACACGAGCATATTTGACGATCGTTTCTGTCCAGTCCACTCATTTTATTGCGTTAACCACAGCTGTTGTCGGTTTTTTGTCAGGCAGTGGCAGCAGGTATGTGATAAAATTTCTAATTTGAGGCTGTATTACGTCGATTCTGGCACCCAACATCACAACAATATGATATTTTAAGCTCCTAATGTAGCCGAATCTACGCTGGTGGTTTGAATGGGCCACCTCCAGGTTTCCCTTTGTTTTGCCTCCAGCTAGCGCTGTGACGTTGGCCCTAAAAGGGTCTATAATGATAAAATATACAAATACAGCATCAGTGACACACCTAATGTACATGTTTTACTGTTCATTTTTTTGAATTAGCACTGAAAAAAGAGAAAGATATATAAAATATGTTGTTTTGAGAGTCCATTTTACTCTGACTAAAATCACTGGGGAAGTCGTGGCCTAATGGTTAGAGAGTTGGGCTAGTAACCTGAAGGTTGCCGGTTCGATTCTCACACCGGCAGGAATTGAAGGTGGGGATTGTGAATGAACAGCACTCTCTCTGCCTTCGATACCATGACTGAGGTGCCCTTGAGCAAGGCACCGAACCCCCAATTGCTCCCCGGGCGCTGGAGCAATGGCTGCCCACTGCTCCGGGTGTGTGTTCACGGTGTGTGTGTGCGTTTGTTCACTATTCACTGCTGTGTGTGTGCACTTGGATGGGTTAAATGCAGAGCACCAATTTCGAGTATGGGTCACCATACTTGACAATACGTCACGACTTTCACTTTTCACTTTCACTTATAGACACTTAATGTTGCCATTACCACTAACAGAGAAATACTGAAAACACCACAGTTTTTAGACTCTAATGGAAATTCAGTCTACAAATTGTTTGCTTATAATGATCTCTGCGCATTAAAATGCAACTTTGCCTGTAAGTTACATACTACAGCTTTAAGCAAGATCAGTTTAAACAATCTGCTCAATGTGAGATATTTTGTTCCTTTTAATGAAGTCGTTTTGCAACATAAACACAAAATTAATCTTCCTGACACATACAAGGAGTTCATAACAGTAAATGTGTTTATACCAAAAGCTCCATGCTGTGTAGATGAACGTTTAGCTGGATTAGCGAGCATCATTTCATTAACCTGCTGTTATAGGGTAAATATATAATGACATATAGACCATTTCAGCATTTATTAAGAGTGCTGGATTTAATAATCTAAAAAAGCTGGCAGGCATATTTTCTGACAGCATGGCAGGGATTTGTGTGCATGTGTGTGTTTCATGACAATAATCGCATACATACCTGCATGTGTATACTCAGAGCCATTAAAAGCTATGATTTTGTGTGTATATCTGGCCACGAAAGGGCAGGCAGTGACAGATGGGCCTGTACTGCAGCGGAAGAGCTCGATGTTGTTATTTAGATACCGCTGTATGCTTTCAACTTGTTTCTCTGATAGAAAGACCTTTTATTTTGCCTGTCTGGCCCCAGAGAGCCCTTCCATCACAAGGAGCACTATCGACCGTGTTGTGCCGTCTTCACCGCTCATCAAGATACGTGTCCGCTCCTCGAAGGAGACGACCTCCTCCCCGTGCCCTTCCTGTGTGGGGTTGTGGCAGGTGGCCGAGCCCCCCTTTCCCATCCTGCTTCCGCCCCACTAGACTCTTCCCTTCCAGAGAAACTCTGTGTTTCTGTGGCTGTGTGAATCTCACACTCCAGGGCAGAGTGTGATTGGCTCGGCTGCAATGTGAAGTCAGCTCTCCAGAGGGCTGGAATTCGCCTTTGGGGAGTCAGAGATGTAGGACACAGGCTTTCCATCTATTTATCTGTTCCTCTTTCTATTTAGTAGATGAAATAGGAAGTGGTCCATAGGGGATGGAAGCATTTTCTTTCTTCTCTGAATTCATTATAGCTGTCACCAAGAGAAAGGCAGAACCCGGTGTGGCTGTACTTTTAGCGCTGTAAAGTGTTCGTGGTGATGTGCCGTGACGTTCTCGGGGGGTAGGCGCTTGACTGAGGCATCTGCTGCCGTTTTGAACACACCTGAGTTCTGCGGTGCCAAAACTGTGAGCTGGAACAACAACAAAGCCGTCGTAGATTTGAAGTTATCCTCCTTAAATCCCAGTAATCCTCTTTTTCATGGACACAAACACTCCTGAGCTGCACTCAAGCGAAAACTGTCCTCCTCTTAAGGCCGTTCACACCAAGAATGATAACGATTAATGGGATAGAGAATTCTGTCATTAGTTACTCACCCTCATGTCGTTCCAAACCCGTAAGACCTTCATTCATCTTTGGACACAAAAAAAAACAAAAAGAACAACTTTATTCCGCAATACTTCTCTGCATCACCCTATAGCAACATTTTGGAGAGTATCGCGATGCATGCACGCTTTTCTTGCACTTAAACAACGTATGCGCATGATGCTGTTAACGTAGAACATGCATGCACTGCGCCTTGTTTATATTTAGAGGAAAGAGCGCGTATGCATCATTATATTCTCCAAAATGGCGCTATAGGGTGACTCGGAGGAGGAGAAGTGTTGAGTTGTTTTCTTTTAGTTTTTTAGTAGCTTCATAAAATTACTGTTGAACGACTGATGGACTATTTTAATCAATGTTCTTGGTACCTTTCTGGTCCTTGATCGTGGTAGTACCCTTGCTGTCTATGGAGGGTCAGAAAGCTCTCGGATTTTATCAAAAGTATCTTAATTTATGTTCTGAAGATGAACGAAGGTCTTATGGGTTTGGAACAACATGAGTGAGTAGTGACTTTTTTTTTTTTTTTTGGGTGAACTATCCCTTTAAAGATATTAGCGTCCACACCAATGATGATAATATTCTGTTCTGTTTATGCAAGCTGCACTAATGTCGCCTGCTGCTTTAAATGCTTCAGCTTCTTAAACTCGAGTTTCCAGCGATATTGTTCCTCTGTGGTTGTGGTGTGGACTTTCCTATTCTCATAGAAACTTTATCTTTATCATTATAGTTTATTCTTGGTGCGAACAGGCCTTTACTGACCTACAACGACAAATAATCATCTAATGCTTTATAAATAACATGTATATGGAGCACTGAATTGTCATGGTTGAGTTATGCTGTAATTTGTCTGTCTGTGTTTGGATTTGATTGACAGGAGCTGTCCACTCTGCAGTGTGAGGTGTGCATCTTGGTGTTTTCGTTGACAGACAGACGTAGCTTCCACCGGATCGCTCAGCTTCGCCTACTGTTGAGGGAGTCGCTGCCGCACACCCCCATCATCCTAGTGGGCAACAAGAGTGACCTTGTGCGCTCCCGTGAGATCAGCACAGAGGGTAGGCCTGTTTTTAATCTACGTCCTTGAGCTACAGATCCCATAATTCAACTCGATTTGCTGCATAGCTGGCGGAGATTACTGGGAATTAAAAGAACAGGGTCAGATGGAAGAATAATGTTTTATAGTAAATGAAACCCTGTGAACACAAATACAGAAAGACAGAGAAAGGAGAGAGATCGTAATAGTAATATGAAATATAAATAGAACACAAAGACCAATTGTAATTATTTATACCACTAGATATAAGGAAATGGACCAATTTGAATTGGAGAGAGAGATATTAGAATTACATCACTGTCCATTATATACTGGGAACATGGGCATTGGTTTAATGGTAAGAATAGTCCAAATATTTTTAAATAATTATAAAAATCATAGAAATTAATTCATGATACACTGCTGTTGAAACACTGGGGTCAAGATTTTCTTTTTTAGGCTTCTATTCAGCAAGGGCATAGTAAATTGATCAAAAGTGACAGTAAAGAGCAAACCAGGTTTTTTGTGTTTTTTTTTTTTTTTTTTGCGCCGTGCTTCTGAAAGCGTCAAGTGTAGTCTTATGAGATTTTGAATGTCAAACTCAAATCAATGGGAGATTTTTAAACTTCAAATTTAAATTTCATAAAAAGTATAAAAATAAATTAACTAGAAAGAGTGCAAAGGCTGAAATTATCAATAAAACAAAGTATAAATGGAGTTTATTAATCTTTCTTTCCGTTGTGATGATGTATATCTGAGTTAAATGTATTATCGGAAAAGAAAATATAGGGCTTGGAGTCAATTGTAGGAAAGAGGTTGGGTTTAAGCAGTAAACCAGGGGTCACCAAGTTCGGTCCTGGAGGGCCGGTGTCCCTGCAGAGTTTAGCTCCAACCCTAATCAAACACACCTGAAGCAGCTAATCAAGGTCTTACTAGGTATACTTGAAACATCCAGGCAGGTGTGTTGAGGCAAGTTGGAGCTAAACTCTGCAGGACACCGGCCCTCCAGGATCAAGTTTGATGACCCCTGCGGTAAACGATTGGAAAAGTCCAGCCTACTTCACCAGAAGGTTTCACCAGAGGATCGACTTGAGACATTTTGATAAAAAATGATAATGGTAACACTTTAGTATAGGGACCAATTCTCACTTTTTTTAACTAGTTGCTTATTAGCATGCCTATTATTAACACATTGGCTGTTTATTAGTACTTAAAAAGTACATATTCTGCATGACTATATTCTGCATCCCTAATTCTACCCAATACCTAAACTTAACAACTACCTTACTAACTACGAATAAGCAGTAAAAAGGGTGTTTATTGAGGCAAAAGTCGTAATTAATGGTTTGTTAATAGCGATAATTGGACCTTAAGATAAAGTGTGACCATAATAACAAAACATGCATGGATGAATCGTTCACAGAAAGAACTTGCATTTTAGAAAACAGAGGAATTCTCATTTCATGGTGACTTTAAGTGCTTTGAAAATAAGCTGAAAAGTGTGGGAAAATAAGAATAAAATGTATGAGCAATTTCAATACAGTAATTTAGAGTACAGATCATATAATTCAACAGGTATTTTGTCCACACAAGGCTCCCCTGTGGTCCACCTCTGTCTCTCACACTTGTGAGTCATCTAATATTAACCTTGCTGCTATGACTCAGCTTTTGTCTCCATCTCCATCTGGCTGTATTTATATAAGGGGCTTCATGGATTCCTGGCAAGAAAAATCACTCAGCTTATCGGCATGAACAGGTGCTGCTAGGAGATGTGCATTTGTAAAGTGGACACATTGTCCATTTAGGCCTGATATGGAATATAGATTAGTTTTGCTGGTGTTTTCTCAGCAGGGCAGAATGTAGTTCAGCTCAGTTTAGTTTCTGCCGCTGCATTTAACGGATTTCTTTACCTACAATGTATTTGAAAATGGTCTAGCTATTTGAAAATAGTGTGTAATATAGCCTACACATAGGAGGGTGGTTGCTTATAATTTAAAATATAATATATAGTATATAATATAGTGTAGTATAATACTTATATAGTGCTGTCAAATGATTAATCGCAATTAATCGCATCCAAAATAAAAGTTTTTCTTTACGTAATATATGTGTGTGTGTTTATTGTGTATATTTATTTAATTTTTTTTGCATATTTGACACACTTTAATGATTCAGATCATCAAACAAATTTTAATATTACACAAAGATAATCTGAGTAAATACAAAATGCAGTTTTCAAATAATAATTTCATTTATTAAGGGAAAAAAGCTATCCAAACCTGCCTGGCCCTACATGAAAAAGTAATTGCCCCCTAAATCTAATAACTGGTTGTGCCACCCTTTGCTGCAACAACTGCAATCAAGCGTTTGCGATAACTGGCAATGAGTCTTTCACATTGCTGTGGAGGAATTTTGACCCACTCTTCTTTGCAGAATTGTCTTAATTCAGCCACATTGGAAGGTTTTCGAGCATGAAAGGACTGTTTAAGGTCATGCCACAGCATCTCAATCGGATTTAAGTCCGGACTTTGACTTGGCCACTCCAAAACATTAATTTTGTTTTTCTTGAGCCATTCAGAGGTGGACTTGCTGGTGTGTTTGGGATCATTGTCCTGCTGCAGAACCCAAGTGCGCTTGAGCTTGAGGTCACAAACTGATGGCTGGACATTCTCCTTCAGGATTTTCTGATAGAGTGCAGAATTCATGGTTCCATCAATTATGGCAAGTCATCCAGGTGCTGAAGCAGCAAAGCAGCCCCAGACCATCACACTACCACCACCATGTTTGACTATTGGTATGATGTTCTTTTTATGAAACGCTGTGTTAGTTTTACGCCAGATGTAACGGAACACGCACCTTCCAAAAAAGTTCAGCTTTTGTCTCATCAGTCCACAGAATATTTGCCCAAAAGTCTTGGGGATAATAAAGATATTTTTTAGCAAATGTGAGACGAGCCTTTGTGTTCTTTTTGGTCTGCAGTGGCTTTTGCCTTGGAACTCTCCCATGGATGCCGTTTTTGCCCAGTCTCTTTCTTATTGTTGAATCATAAACACTGATCTTAATTGAGGCAAGTGAGGCCTGCAATTCTTTAGATGTTGTTCTGGGTTCTTTTATGACCTCCTGGATGAGTCGCCGTTGCGCTCTTGGAGTAATTTTGGTAGGTTCACCACTGTTCCAAGTTTTCTCCATTTGTGGATAATGGCTCTGACCGTGGTTCGCTGGAGTCCCAAAGCCTTAGAAATGGCTTTATAACCCTTTTCAGACTGATGCATGTCAACTATTTTGTTTCTCATCTGTTCTTGAATTTCTTAAGATCACAGCATGATGTGTTGCTCTTTAAGCATGCTTTACTTTGTCAGACAGGTTCTATTTAAGTGATTTCTTGATTCAACAGGTCTGGCAGTAATCAGACTTTTCATTTTTAAAGAGGGGGCAATTAATTTTTCACGTAGGGCCAGGTAGGTTTGGACAGCTTTTTTACCTTAATAAATGAAATCATCATTGAAAAACTGAATTTTGTATTTTCTTGCATTATCTTTGTGTAATATTAAAATTTGTTTGATGATCTGAATCTAAGTGTGACAAATATGCAAAAAATTTAAAAAAGAGGAAGGGGGCAAAAACCATTTCACGGCACTGTATATATGATTGTTTGCAGAATTTCAGTTAAATTCAGTTCAGTTAAATTTCAGTGAAATATTCAGTATTGAAAATTATGTAAATTTTATTTAAAATTTACATGGCTCAAAAACTCTGAAGGGGCACGTGTCCCCTCAGTGTAAATTTGCTTAATGCGTCTGGTTGCTTCCATAGTTGTGCTTGCGTCTCTCTCTCTCTCTCTCTCTCTCTCTCTCTCCTCTTTTCTTCTCATCTGTTTGTCATGCTTGGCATGTTTGCGACATTTTTTTATGTTTGCTCTGTATTATTTCTCACCCACAATGTGCTGGTGTTACTATCTTTGTGTGAGAGAGTGTGTGTGTGTGTGTGTGTGTACGTATGCCAATGGTACATGCACTCACACCTTTCTTTCTCTAATTCTCTCCTTCTCCTGCGTGGTGAAGTGAACCCCCTGTGCAATGTGTTTGCAGGACTGTGATAAGGAGGATAAGGAAGCTTAGTGTGTTGTAATCATTAAGAAAATGGTGTGCAGGCACTTTCATTTATTAGAGCTGATAACAGGACGGTTCCACGGGAAGGATGACATCAGAGGTGCTCTGTTCTTTTGGAAAATTACATCCAGTATAAGCTGCATTCTTCTGTTTATTTCACTTTGCTGCTCATCCACCATAATTATGAACAACAACAGGGCAATGTAATGGCAAATCTAACATCTGAGAACATTTACATACAGTAGTGGCCAAAATTATTAGAACACTAGTATTTTCAGCAGCTAAAAAAAATGGTTCTAAGTCAGTTATTTCTATCTTTTGCTGTAGTGTTTCAGTAGGAAATATCATTTTACATTTCCAAACGTTCATTTTGCCATTAATTGTAATAATGGTAGGTCTCTTGAAGAATCTTGGAGACGTTGCCACAGTTCTTCTGGATTTAGTCTGTCTCAGTTTGTTTCTTCATGATGATGAGATCAGATCTCTGTGTGAAGCACTGGCTGATGTTAGACTCCTTGTGCAAACAAAAATCTCACTGGATTATTACAATTAATGGCAAAATGAATGTTTGGAAATGTAAACTGATATTTCCTACTGAAACACTACAGCAAAAGATAGAAATAACTGACTTAAAACCATTTTTTTTTAGCTGCTGAAAATACTAATGTTCTAATAATTGTGACCACTACTGTATATATTTATATAGATTTATGTAATCCATATACGTATGGATAAAGTGATAATAATAATAACTCTTGAGCGACAAATCAGCATATTGATTAGAATTATTTTAGCATAGAATGATTTCTGAAGGACCTTGTGATTCTGAAGACTAAAGTAATGGCTGCTGAAAATTCAGTTTTGCATCACATGGAATAATGTTTCATTATATTTTTCTTTACTGTATATTTGATCAAATAAATGTAGCCTTGGTGAGCATAAGATACTTTCAAAAACATAAACAAAAATCTACAGACTCCAAGATTTTACTACGTTCACTTTAAGAAGTATTGGCCTGAAAGAAGAAAAAAATGTGATTTGAGCTACAGATACAATATTTAAGATACGGTTGTGTTCAGATTTCAGAGATGATGGTCTATTGCTATTCATGCAAAACATAGGAGATAGCTGCCTGAGAATGTTACTGAGATGGCTACAGAGTGCCTTTAAAGAGACTTTGAGAAATAGCTGCAGAATTTGAATGAATCATGCATGTCAGGAGCACAAACTGTGTGGGACGAGTTATGCTCCAAAGTTTAATACTTTTAGGCTTAGGGGTTTGTTAAAGTCTTTCAACTCTAATTATGAACGGTAGGATGCACCACTAGTGAGCACATTAGATGGGTGTGGCAGGGGGAAAAGGACCTTTTAGGAAGTGCAGAGGACAGTTATGTGGAGGACAGTTATATTTATTCCTCCGGGTGCTGCAGCCAGTGTGGCTATCTATACGGAAATGTTCTGAATCTTTTTCTGTCTGCATCTACCTTCCTGTCTCCGATACAAACACATGAGTACACACTCACTATGTACTCAGCTTCATGTAAATGGGTTTAATTTACATTGTGTATTTGCAAGTCAGCTATTTGATGCTGACATTCAAGCCTTATTTAAACAGGCACACAGACACTGGATGTGTACATGCTGTAAGGTCGTACAGACTAAATCACTGAAACGGAGAGGCCCAACCTTATGCTGGAGAAGATGAGTCTATAGCCATAAACAGAATTTACAACTCTGAAGGACCGTAATGCTACACACATGTGATAAATCTCCTGTCTGCTGTCCCAGAGCGAATGGGTGCCCCTTCATTTTTGTTAAGATAACAGGGTCGATCATTTTATAGAGGTCATAATCTGATGTTTTATCATTTTTTTTTTTTTCCTTTAAGTCTATTTATTTTTTGCCCACCTCAACCATCTCAAGAACATTCGATTTAACCTCTGTCACTTTTTATTTTTTCCATTTTATCCTAAGCAACTTTGGCATATGTACATATATGATCTATCTATCTGTCTGTCTATCTATCTATCTATCTATCTATCTATCTATCTATCTATCTATCTATCTATCTATCTATCGAAAGAAAGAAAGAAAGAAAGAAAGAAAGAAAGAAAGAAAGAAAGAAAGAAAGCTCTTATGCTCTTCAATGCTGCATTTGATCATATCTATTCCT
The DNA here is from genome assembly GCA_039654775.1 of Spinibarbus caldwelli. Classification (NCBI taxonomy): domain Eukaryota; kingdom Metazoa; phylum Chordata; class Actinopteri; order Cypriniformes; family Cyprinidae; genus Spinibarbus; species Spinibarbus caldwelli. The sequence goes on from CM077234.1 coordinate 25,965,482, forward strand.
TTGTTGTCAGAGTTGAATTTTTTTTTTTTTTTTAAGATTGTCTAATGAATAGAACATTCAAAAGAACATCATTTATTTGAAGCAGAAAATTTTTGTACTTACTCATTTTTTTTCTTGTCACTTTTGATCATTTTGGTACACACGTGATAAATCTCCTGTCTGCTGTGCCAGAACGAATGCCCCCCCCCCTCCCTCCCCCCCCCCCCCCCCCCTTTTTTTTTTTGAGATAACAGGGTCCATCATTTCATAGAGGTCATATCTGATGTTTTGCCATTTATTTTTTCCCTTAAGTCTGTTTATTTTTCCCCACCTTTGCATTTTATCATATATGTATATATTATGTGTGTATATATTATGTGTATGTATATATTATGTGTGTGTATGTGTGTGTGTATGTATATATATATATATATATATATATATATATATATATATATATATACACATGCACACAAAATAATACTGAATATTAGTGTTATCTTATTCTGTTGTTGTTGTTTTATCTATCCTTCTTCATCATTACTTTACTTTGTCAGGCCAGGCCAAGTTGCTGAACACTGAATAGAAGTAGTTGACGTGCAAATGTGGGCGGTCATGTGTGAATGTTTTCATTGTTGTGCTGTCAGATTTCTGAACAACTTGCCTTGTTTCAGTGTTGGTATTGTTTAATAAAACTTAAGCTATTAATTATTGTTTTAGTTAATTGAAATAAAGGTGAAATAAAATCAATTTAAATTAAAATAAAATTTATTTTAAATTTAATTAATTAAAATTAAATTTCTTACTTTATTATTTGATTTTTTTTCTCATTTTCATTTAAGTTGAAGTGCTAATATAACTAAAAATAAATTCAGGCTATAAAAATATTTAAAATGAAAAATGATGAAAGCACATAAGATTACTAAAACTTGAACTAAAATTAAAATAATTTTAAAATTAAAAATTAAATTAAAATTAAAAAAATATTAAAAGAAAGCTAATTAAAAATATTAATTAATATAGTATATAAATAATATTTTAATAACAATGGTTTCAATAAACAGTCTTTTGAACTGACTGCTAAAACATGAAACTAAAATCTTATTATAATAATATTTGACATTTTTCATGATACAACCCCTATAAAACTACGGCCCAGTTTCACTAACGGGGCTTAGCTTAAGCCAGGACTAGGCCTTAGTTAAATTAAGATATTTAAGCAACTTTTACAAAAATGCCTTTACAGAAAACATTACAGGTGTGCATCTTGACACAGAACAATGACACTGACATATTTTAAGACATGTCAGCGCAAGATATTTTCAGTTGAGACAGCTCAAGCATGCATTTTAGTCTGGGACTAGCTTAAGCCTTGTCTGTGAAACCGGGGGTATATGTCATATCTGGATTGGGATGATAAATGTTTTTCAGTTTTCTCAGTCTCCTCCTCCTCCTCGTCTGTTTTTCTTCTCTCAGGTCATGCCACTCATCCACAATGGTGCCGTCTAGTCAACATCTAAAGTGATCTAATTCAATCCTGTCCACACACCTCCGAACAAACACACCCACACAAACAGCAAGCGTTTAGCGGTTATTTCTCCTTTCCTACGGCCCCTCCGTGCTCCATTAAGTCCCACTCAATTGATTCAGTTATCTAACGCTAATCTGTGTTGATATGACAAGAGATTGTCAAACTCCATCTGCGTCTTTATCACTCAACCTCTCTCTCACTCTCTCACTTTCTTTCTCAGAGGCACACTCCAGCGCAATGATGTTTGGCTGCCTGTATCTGGAGCTCTCCGTCTCTCTGGACCACCACACTAATGACCTGTTGGAAGCAGCTGTGAGAGCGGCCCGGGGACACAACCTGGGGCCCGGTTGGACGGAGGGGTCCCCCACAGCGGCCCGCCAAGAGAGCTTGACCAGCAGGGCCAAGCGCTTTCTGTCAGGGCTCGTTCCGCGCTCCCACCTCGGTCGAGACAGGGAGGGCGGCAGAGACCTCAGCAGACACAGAGGAAGCAGGATGCTCAGGCAGAAATCACGTTCTTGTCATGACCTCAGCGCTCTAATGTAACCGAAAACAACCGAGAGAGAGAGAAGGAGTGAAGGTGTTAAAGGAGGCTAGAGCAGAAATAGAGGAACTGCATGTAAGATTGACAGGTGAGGAGATAAGAGACAGTGTTGCCGCACCACTTCACAGAGGAGATAATTCTCTAGAGATATTACCTAAACTAGTATGTGTGAAATTAGTTGTTTATACCAGTCTCTCAGTCATTGAACGTGACAGTGGTGCAGCGAAACCAAGCAGTGTATAAACTATCCTGACAGAACATGACCTTTGAGGTTGCAAGAGGCCTGTAAACAGACAGACCAACATAAATCATAAATAAATATAGTACTGGATTTCAGTATAATGAGTGGATCATGCTGGCTGTGGCAGGCTGTTAGTGATAGAGTAGCTCCTGTAGTAGAAGCATGCTGACATGGCACAGATGCAGAACTGTAGTAAAAGTCCTGTCGTGAAAAAAAAAAAGAAGAAAAAAAAAGCCCACTGGCACAGAATAGGATACTTTAGTTAATGCATGGATTTAGCGTTTTAGCTTTTCTCACTCTACCTGCACAAAAATAGAATATTTTCTGGTTTAGGGGAACCAAATAAAGTGATTTAAAGTGAAGCAGTTATTGAAAAAACCCATATTGGTTGATAGGGCTGCACGATACTGGGATTTTTTTTTTTTTTCCCGCTGTTCGAAAAATACAGGAATTATGACTAGATGACTTCTATATATGGAAAGAATGAATCATTATAAAATGATTAGGGTGATTTTGTTGAGGAGTGCATTTGCTTTAAAAAAACACCTGAGTTTTCATAGGCCATATTCCCACTGTTTTTGACCCATTTAATCTGACTATAAAATAACAATAATGGATTTTTATTTTGGTTATTATTAAATAAAAATGGTAAAATATAAAATCTAGAATTTAATTAAAAATAATTTTACAGTATGACTGTAAAATTACAATGCAAATATTTAATTTCTTCATTTTAAACTATATTTAAATATACTATATTTAAATATACTTCATAGTATGACTGTAAAATTACAATACTAATATTTAAATAATTTCTTCATACGTATTCTTAAATACACTATCTTTAATAAATATACTTAATATTTAAACTATAAATATTAAACTATCAAGCTTTTATTTTGGTGGATGAACACAGTGTTGTGCTTTACTCTGAAACATGCAGCACATATATTTATTTAATTAAATCGAAGTCCTGGTGATTTGATAATACTGGTATCATGTCAGGGTTTAGTGCAATTATTTCAATATACCGTGCAGCCCTAGTGGTCAACTGCTAATCTGAATAAGGTCAATGGTGGTTATGGCTTTGAGAAAACACTGTGTCCTAACCAGACGTAGTCTCATGTAGCCCGGTAAGTCCAGAAGAAAAGAAAATCTAACTGTCAAGTAAAGTGACCTTATACAGTTTATTTTATCAGATTATATTGTAATAATAGACCGCTATGTAAAAATGGCAAATAACAGGAAAAATAGCAGAAGATGTGTTAAAACTTTGATCAAAATTTCTTTTGAGGGCTGTGATCAAGAACAAAGCTCTTGAGGATCTTTCGTTTATTTGATGCCACTTACCTGGAAAACCTTTGCAGATCCAGTGATTAGTTCCTTGCTTTGTAACTTTGCTTTACTTTCACAGTATCAAAGCCAGTGAGAAGATATTTGATGTTTTATACATTATTCATTTTTATGGGACCAATGAGATCTCATTGTGGGCCGGGCTATTTGGCTTTACAGCATAGAAATTAAAACCAAACCATCACATCTGGTTAGGACACGGTGTTAATCACAATGTGAACTAAAGTTATGACAATTCCTCTTTTAGATCAAATTTTCTTGATGTACAATGTTCAGTGATACGCATCAGGTTTTTTGGCTAACCTCATGTAAACGATGGATGTGTTGACCCCCGAGTCAGGATGTTTCCTAATGCACTCTGTTATTGCAGATGCATATGGCACCCAATAAATTTGCTTTGAGACTAATCGCAAAGCATTGTGCAACATATGGGGCTGAATCAGCGCAGAACTGCGGAGGAGTGGTAATGATAGTCACAAGTTTTTTTTTTATTGTTCTAGTATAAACAGCCGGCCAGTTGCGGTAATTGCGAACTGTACCTTCAAGGGCCTTGTTTACAAGCGGAATTAGCACTTGCTAAAATAGTTTGCATATGCGGTTTCTGTAACGTGATGAACGATTTGAAGTGAAAAAGTGGCGTACAGCTGATTTAACATCCTTTACAAAACACATACTCCTGGTTTGTGGTTGGAATTAATTGGCTTGTAATAAATTTGAAGAACAGGAAGAAAATATTCAAACATAAGCAATGTTTGTGATTAGGTACTGATGAGTTTCACCCTCAAACAATTATTAGTGAAATGTAATCTTTGACGCACAGTAATGACTTCAGTCAATCAGGCCTAAAGTACATACTCAGATATTCACCTATAATGAAGTCTTAACCATAGAGAGGCCCACTGAGAGCAAAATCACATACTAATTGATTGTTTTAAGATGTAATGGGACATTTTGCAATATAACAGCAAAATGTTTTTGTTGTTCTTCTGGTATTAACATCAATTTAAACTCTTAATTATGTGCACTCTTAATTAAACTCCACCAATGTGGTGGGAGTAATACACAGACCTGTTATTTAATGAGCATAAAATAAGAAAGCAGGCAATATTAGGCAATCAGTGTTGGCAGGGAAAGCAGATTGGTCTGTAGAGAGCGCTTTGATAAACTCCCTTGAGTCAGACAGGGCAAACTCTAGAGAATAAGAGAATACTGTTGAACTAATTTGACAACTCACTCTATAATGATAGCAAGCCATCTTAACACTCAATTCTGTAAATAAACCGACTGACTCTCATTTTCCTTTATACGGGTCGATTGTAATATATAGTGTTTGGTATTTAGCTGCACGCAGCTGAATGCAAGTCTCAGAGATTGAAAAGGCACTTTCAACCAACGCCATAAAACCCTGGGTTCAGGTTAAAACTGTACTTTAAATTTCCTCTCACCTCACTTTCTTAAATGACTTGTCACCAAAAAGGACCAGATGTTAGGACAAGCAATATTGAGAATGGCCCACTTTGTCATATAGTCTTAAAGCATGTAATGTCTTTTTCTCATGTCGTCTTTATCATGAGACTTACTGTGATTTCACCAAATAGGACGTGGGGGTTGGTTGATAGGAATTTTGGTAATTTCATCCAATATATTAGAGTTTAAACCCTTTCATACAACTTGCATCAGGGCTTCAAAGCAAGCGTTATAAGCCGCTTTGACATAAGAAGTGTGGCAGAAACCATCACGGACAGTGTACAGTGTCACATGGTAGCAAGTGGATAGAAAACATTTGATCTTAGAACAGAAAGTCTTGACAGTTGCTTTGAAAACATGTTGAATGTGGTCTCGCAAAATACTACTGTCTTAGGTTACTCTTGGAGAATTCAAAGTAGATCTGTAAGTGAGATCTTGGGGTGCCAATGAAAAAAAAAAACAGGTAAAAAATAAATGGAAAAAACTATATTAACCATTTAAAATGCATATACTTAAAGTCTGACACTTTATTCACTTGTTTTGTACTTTAAAATACTTCTAGGGTTGCAACAAATACTGAGATTCTTGTACCTGCAAGTCTGGTTATCATTATCAAAGCTTTGAAAGGTCAGCTAACAAGGTCAAAGTTGAAATTGTGTGAACTCTGAGCACCATTGATGCTCCACTCCAGCAGTTCAGTGCATTGAGCAACACTAATGCAAATTGTTTGACAGGGTTTGAACATCTTTCTTATCAACCCATTACTTCCCTCTGATTTTAGAGGTAGTTAATGGTTAGATTTAGAACTGTTTGTATAACAGTAATGTTCTGTAAAATCGCTGTAGCCTTATTGTGAGGGTTACCACAAATTACATCCATTTGGTGATATGGCTGAAGCTGTATGAGTGTTTAAGGATGTTACCGTGTGAGCACATTTTGAGCCATAAGAGGAGACACAGAGCCGGTCAGGTTTTGTTCTGTATTTTCACCTACTCGCATTTTAGACCCATCAACACATGATCTCATGAAATCCACTGAATATGTCATAGGACCAAGCATTTCTGTGGGGGCTGGCCACACAGGCTTATGCAACAACAACAAAAACACAACGTTCTGGAAACGTTCCGAGGTCAAACATGGCAGCACCATTGACTTGTTTCTCACTATTGATGAATGTCATCCACTCTGTCTTTGAAAATGAGAGAATAAAAACAATTTGTTATGATACCCTGGTATGTGTTTGAGGTTTGTCCCTGCAATTGTGATGTCTAGATTCTTGCAAGCAAATCAGCAGCTGAAGCTTGCAGTGACGCTCCTCAAGGTGAGGAACTATATTTGTATTTGAAAGGGTTTGATGGCTTCACTCTAAAGGCAGATGGTTGGAAAACGGGACATGAGGTAAGGAAGAAAAGGGATGACAAATGTTAGTTGCTTAGCGACTGTTGTCAGGGAGACAGAGTGTGACTCTCCCCTGACCAGACTTAGAATTTCTTACTATGTTTATTTGTTCGACTGGGAATGAAATTGCTGGAGTGGAATCTTAGTCTGCAAACATCCACGTGGACAAATGGGAATAACGCGTGCAAACGATTGGTTAAAAAAAATCAAAGAAATATGGAGAAATGGACACAAAATGAAGAGATCGAATGCCTGGGTGATGAACTCACAAGAGAGGCTTTTCTGAAGCGTGAACACTATCATTATGAAAATATGTAATTTCAGACTATTTATAGTACAGTACCTTTTAAGACATTTCTTTGCTACCTGTGCTGCTTTGAATTGTATATCAAGTGACCGCTTTAAAAGCTTAAAGCACCAAATGTTGAATCTAGAATTGGTGTTATGCAGCAATTTGCTCTTTTAAAAAAACAAAAAAAATGAATAAATGCATTAAGTAGAAAGGCCAGAAATATCCAATCAAATATCCAATTTGGAACATTGACCCAAAGTCTAATGTAAGTCCATATGATTTCTCTTTATGATTCATGACATTATTTTACCCTTTATGTACAAGAGTGGGTTAATGAAAAGACTACAGCTTCAGATAAAGCGTTAGTATATTTAAATCTCAAAGCTGGTCCTTGCCTCTGGCTGATACATGCCATTTGCAACAGAATACAATTTCATTTTGAAACACGTGGACTGTTTTTACATATTTAACTGCCATTATGTATCAGACTCATTTTGAGGAGAGGGTTTGTTTTAAAAGTGGACTGTCATTTCTGAGATAGTGAAGGTTTTACATAAGAAACACATCACATCAGTGTATAAATGTCTTTAATGACAAAACATAACATCCATAATATTCTTGAGATACTGAAACAAAAGCACAATATTTTTCTCTTATCTTTAGCTTCACATTGAAATGAGTTTATTTTTCATGATTTTAGAGAGAAGGCTCTGCAACGTTGAGTTCAGGCACCTTTTTAGTATCACAATTCATTGAATTCTGTCTCAAAGCATAGACTGCCATCTGGTGGAGCGATAAATAGTATAAAGTGCCTTTCAAATGAACTCAAGAGGGGGCCAATATTCCTCATCTTCAATCTTTCAATCTCATTATTCAAATGCCTGAACAAAAAGTAAGATAATTCAGTAGCAAAGGAAAATGCTAATTAAAGCAACGGTGTGCATATTAACTGGCTACATAAATTTAGTAGCGACCCCTTTCACTAAACTACAATGCCTAATGAAAGAAAAAAATTGGCAGAACTCAAAATGAAAACATTACTTCCATTTAATTTCTCTTGTCATGGGTTCGCTGATGCTGTTTTAGATGGTCGTTCCTCGTGAATCCTTTCCCACACTCTGAGCACCGGTGAGGCTTCTTCTCAGAGTGCATCTTCTCATGTCGCCTTAGTGTCTCTTTCCGTGCAAACTTCTTCCCACAATGAGAGCAAACGTGATCCATCTGTCCTGAATGCTGTAGTTGGTGAGTAACCAGTTTCCCATCCGTATTAAAGCTCTCCCCACACTTGAAGCACATATATGGCTTCTCGTCTGTGTGTGTAATCTTCCGGTGCTTCAGGAGGTAGGACGTGGAACTGAAGCTCTTTTCGCATTCATCACATTTATACATTTTCTTCTTCCCGGAATGACCCTGCATGTGCAGTTTCAGGCAACTTGATGAGCTCAGGCATTTTCCACACTCCGAGCACTTGTGGACTTTGATCCCTGCGTGAATGTCTTGATGCCTTTTGAAGGTGTCTTGACGAGTGAAGGTTTTGCCACAGGTGGTGCAGTCAAACAGAGTCTTGCTGGAATGGATTATGAGGTGGCTCCTGAGGGTAGAGCAGGACTTGAAGGCCAGACCGCATTGAGAACAGCTGTAATGTCTTTCGTCGGTGTGCACCACCTTGTGCGCTTTGAGATTTGCCAGCCTAGCAAAGCTCCTGCCACACTTCTTGCAATGGAAACGTCTTTCTCCAGTGTGTGTGACCTGGTGGGACCTCATACTGTTCTTGAAGCGAAAGCTCCTGTCACATTTTGGGCACTTGTAGGATTTCACCTCAGAGTGTACGGCCAGGTGTCTAGTTCGATCTCCTGAAGAGGGGAACCTTTTCCCGCAGTGTTCACAAGTGTAGGGTTTCTCTCCTGTGTGAAGACGCTCATGCATTTTGAGGCTGTTGGGATGCTTGAAGGATCTGCTGCAGTATGTGCATTTGTAAGGGGTCTCGGAGGAATGGATCTTCATGTGCGATGTGAGGTGGCTCAACCTTTTGAAGCTGTTCTCGCAGTCTGTGCAATGAAAAGGTCGGTTGTCTTGGTGAATGGTTTGATGAGTTTTGAGTTCTTGCTTCCTCAAGAAACTCTTCCCACATACAGAACAGCTGAACGGCTTCTTCCCTGCATGACTATCCAGGTGTACATCCAAGTCAACTTTATTGATAAATTTCTTGTCACATTGCGGGCACGGAAAGGGCCTCTCTCCGGTATGGGTTGCCCTGTGGACTCTCATAGCCGCCGCTGTATTGAAAAGCTTCCCGCAATGATCGCACTGGTGGGGCAGGGTGCCTACGTGCAATCGAAGGTGAGTATTTAGCGTACTTCGTCGAGAAAAGCTTTTCCCACATTGTGAGCAAGAGAATGGCTTCTCCCCCGTGTGGCTCCTCAAGTGGGACTTCAGTCCGCTCTCCCTGATGAACTTCTTTGTGCAATAAGAACAGTCCAACAGCTTCTCACCAGTGTGTAGCCGCATGTGCATGGAGAGCTCATGTTTGCCGACATAACTCTTTCCGCAGGTGGAGCACTGGTGTGGCTTCTTCAAGGAGTGCACCTTCTCATGGGCTCTGAGGTCAGACTTTCTTTTGAAACTTTTGCCGCATTTTGGACAAAGGTTGGACCTTAATGATTCACAAGTAGTCGTGGGTGGTGGTTGAGAATTCTCTCTAGATTCATTGGGTTCCTTTAAGATGGAACTGGGTCCAGAAATTGTGTCATGTAGCATCACGTCTGCATCTACTTCCTCATCCCTAGAAACAGTAAATCATGTATAAATCAAAGGCTTTTAGGAGAAGCAAAGGAAGTTGACTCTAAGCAAGCATAAGAGATTTAGAGATTGACCGTTGATTTCACATTTCAAAGCATTAATGTACTAACAAGACATCATTGATCTTTGCATTTTCATGAGCAGATAGGACACTCACCTGGTTTCATTGGTCTGCTCCCTCTTGGAAAAAACAAAACAAAAAAACAAGAACATGTTTTGAGATGTGTTCTCTACTTGGAAGACACGTGCTGACACTTTTGACATCTAACCTTCACAGAGGCAATGTCCTCCATTGTATGTCCATATATAAGGTTTTCTTCTATGTTTGCTGTTATGTTTTTTTCAGTTGGTTCATATTTGACCTCCATCAACATCTGGACCATGGCACTGATGTCCTCTTCTGTCTTAATGCTGGCAATAGTGCTCATTACCACTGAGAAATCCTTCTCTACTGACTTCTGTTGGTGTTAGCATAGACATGTACATTTATGCATTTGGCAAACGCTTATCCAAATGGCATCCCACCTTGAGTTTACATAAACATTCCCTCTTATCTCTTACTCATTAAGACAAATATCCCTTGATGTCACACATCGTAAAACTAAACAACAATGGGAAAATAGCATAACTCAATTAATGAATCAATGGAGCAAGTATATAAAGGGCTATAATGATTATTATAAATGATTATATCAGGAGTGTCAAACTCAGTTCCTAGAGGGCCAAAGCCCTGCAGAGTCTAGTTCCAACCCTGCTCCAACACACAAACCATGTATTTTTCAAATAAGCCTGAAGGACGTGATTAGCTGGATCAGGTGCGTTTAATTAGGGTTGGAGGGAGCTAAACTCTACAGGGCTGTGGCCCTCCGGGAATTGAGTTTGACTACCCTGGACTATATGATTAAATGGAATAATCAAATAATTAAATGATAAATGCTTAAGTGAATGAATGAATGAAGAAGAAAGTAAAACAACACAAATGTATGGTTGCTCTATTGAAGCAAAACACACACAGTTTGCATTTGAGGATCCTTAGATCCTTCAGTATGAATTACATCAGCTCAGCGTCAGAGGTAAGGAACACAAAAAGACTAGAAGGCTTTGAGGTTGAAAGTAGGAAATTTCAGCTAAAGTATTAGCACCTTAATTTGACCTGTATCACAGCAGATCCCTTTGACAGTTATATTTCACAATCAAAGTAAAAAGTGCAGTTTTCTCTTATTAAAGTGTAATGCAACTCACTTACCATTTCACTTTCTGCATTCCCCACATGGAATGGTTTGAAGTTGCTGTCTGGAGAGGATCTACCCTCTGAGGTGAAGCGAGAAACACTTAAATGGTGTAGAACAACAGAACAGTGTGTCTCCCTCAAACAAACAGGACACTCCAGGGACTTGTTGAGCTCCCAGTAGCTTTGTAGACAGCTTTTGCACAAACTGTGGCAACATCTTAGAACAACAGAGTCTTTTAAAGAGGAAGTGCAGAGATAGCAGACAGAATCTGTGACAGGAAGGGGCAAGGTGGCAGCCATATTGTCACAGATGTTAACAGATGTTCAATCATGTTTTATCAAGTAGTTGTTTTGTAAATTGGTAAAATGTGACTGCTGTGTTCTTCCTCTCCTTTACTCAATGAGTTAAACTGACAGATAATAATCAGTTAGGAGCACTAGCACCATCTAATGGTCAGGATGCTATTTAATGAAAGATCTCTGTAATTCTGTACCAATTTTAAAGAACAAACTAGCAGCACAAACATTTTAGTAAGCATCTTCTGGAAGAAAAGGGTCAAATGGGTTTGGAGCGACAAGACCGCAAGTAAATAAAGACACTGTTTTTATTTTTGGGCCACTGGATGACATAAATGTGTCCTTTACTGCAGAAAGAACATTACTACAGATCATAACAGCGCTCGCGGATTCTTTCATCTGCAGTAAAACTCGAAATGCTTTGAAACTCAGAATAGCAGCAGCACGTACTGATTTTATCAACATAATTAAGAACTGAGGGAAACCATTGATGGGTCTTTTGCTCTGTATCATCAAAGGTTTATAGAGGTACACTGGCAGGCTTTGTACTGTATATTGCAATAAGGTTTTCAAACAAAATTGAAGTAATTTCACAGTATTGTTAAATCATGTTAGCTGAGGGGAAAATCCTACTGTTCCAGATTAAAGACAAAGGTTACTTATGCAGTGAAATTCAATTTTAACTAAAGTTGACATGCAAAATTACTAGTTGACCCATATAGTCATCTATTGAATAGCATTAACAGGGATTTTCTTTTCAGGGAGAATACTTTTGAAAATATTCACTGAAATTTGTATAGATGTTTCATGATGGTCTAATAATTATTTTATTTTCATACTATTGATTTGTTAAGCTTAAAAAGTTAAAAAGGCATAAAATTTTAATTGTATTTGATTATTTTACCTGAGAAAACTTTTTTTTTTTTAAATTCTGGTTCTGTGATACCAGGTTATGAGTGTCCGTGAATAAAGAACATCTCCCCTTTTTTAAGTCTGAAAAATGTATCAATATTTCATTTAGCAAAGCACATTTCACGTTTCATTCAGATGCCTACTTATTAATTTTAAAAATAAAATACCTAATGAATCTCACTTTTTTAATGTGCATTAATTCTACAGTTTTTTGATTCTACATTTAACAGAATATAAAAACAAACAATATTATGACGGGACAAATCATTGTAGTAGAGTAGTTATCTTTATTATGAATAATGGCACCATGATTTATCATGGTTGAACACACAAGTATCAACATATACCTTGATGTACGGGTAAAATGTAAATTGAAGGTCCAGAATGAAGTACAAAAAAACAAACCAAAAAAAAAAAAATCACTATGAATAAAGCACTTTTCTCCTTGTCTTTCCATTGGTGGCACGCCCTAAAAGACGTATTTATATTCAGCCCAGTTCACCCTAGACTTCAGCTCTGCAGGTCTAACAGGAACAAATAAAGGTTTGGTCGCTTAAATAAACAATGCTTTCAGTGCTGAAGGTTTAGTCGTCTAAGAAGTCATCATCCAGATTGACGTCTGAGGTGTCAATGTCATCAAGCTCCATGTTATCCAAATCATCCTCAAGTTCATCGATAACCTTAAAATAAATCAAGAGTGTGAGGTTACATTAAGTCTGAGGTTAATATGTTTTTTTTGAGAGTATATTTTGACCAAATACCTTCTGTTCTGCTGCTGTTGTCTTGGGAGGCTCTATCTGTGTCTTCTCCTCAACCTTCTGAGCTGGCTGGGATTCTGCATGACTCATAGTAGGCACTGCTGCAACTACTGGAGCCGAGACTGCTGCCGTCACCGAGGCCAAGACACCCACGTCCTCTGGGGCCTCCTCTGTGTCCTTCACCTGCTGAACATACACAGGCCAATTGATTAGTTCATGCACAAAGACATATTAGACCAGCTCTTTAGACCACACTGTTGTTCTGGTATTATGGGCTATAGTGTAATACCATCAACAAAATGAGTGTTTGATAAACAAACACACACCTGCGTGGGAGTGGGGATAACTCCTTTGGGTTCATAACCACTGGCCTCCTCCAGCACATTTCTTTCTTCATTGGGCTACAGAAAGAAAAAATGATAAGAAAAAAAAAAAACATTGGCTACACAGTCACTTTGATTATAAAGGTGCATTATACACAAATAAAACATTTAAATATGAAACTTTTTTTAAAATTACAAACCAGCAAAATTATTTTTAAAAAGCATTATAACTGTACTGTTTTTACAATATAGTGCCCCTTTTGGGTGGAATCTGGCTATATTTGCTAGTTTTGATTTGACATAGGTCAGTGAGAAAATAATCTGCAAAAGCACTGCTTTGATCCCATATAAGTAAACAGTGAAGGTGATTTTGTAATACAGTATTGTTTACTGGTAATTAAAACTGAAACTATTAAATGTTATTGGCCATTGAAAATGCTAAAATAAAATACAAAAATTAGATGAACATCTTTAAAGGAAATAAAAAGAAAAAGAAAATGAAGTACTACACTAACTAAAACCAAAATAAATTAATGCTAAATAGAAATATATATAAAAAAAATAAAATAAAAATGACTAAAATTGACAAAGTAAACATATAAAAAGATAACTCAAAATATTAATAGGAAAATTATATTAATAATAGTAAAATACCACTGAGTGAAGATGAAGAGAGAGAGAGAAGGAAAAAAAGAGCCGTTTTCTTACCGTGACCAGTGGGTAGTCAGAGGCAGGTCTGGTTTGGCCGAGACAGGTCTCTCTCAGGTACTGCTCTGCTACAAAGGCCTCTTTCAGGCCTGGGAACAAGTTCTCATACTCTGTGGGGTCTGCCAGAGACTCCGCTGCTTTCTGATTCACTTTAGACAAACTCTCTCTCCAAAGCTTCACCACCCTGTGAACACAGAGATACAGATTTGTAAAGGTAACATTTCATTCTCTGAGAAAAAAATATCAATGACAAATTCATTTTATTTTAATTTAGAGCATAATTGTCTTAATTTTTATGAGTTTGATCAAATAAGAGTCAAAAAGAGACTCATTTTAGGTTTGTTACACTGGAAACTGAAGATCAAGTCAAGTGCATACTGTTGTGGGACACAGAAACTTAGTGTACTCATTGTAAACTTAACAGAAAATTAGAATATTGTGCATACTATTTTCTATTCATACTATTTCTTCTAGTAGCATGGTATATGCCCTTCTAAAATAATCCTTCTCTTTACTACAATTTGTGAGAAAAAAACAAAAACAAAAAAAAACCCTTTTACTGCTGTGGCAATGAACACAGACCTGGATACTTGGCTGGGCAGATATGTGCGGGCAAGAAAGGCTGCTTCTGGTAGACGATTTGTCTTGATCAGAAGCTCCAAACAGTTGTCCAGTCTGGCAAGACAAACAAACAATAAAATTTAACTACAGAAACAACTATATTTAAAATAACAATCTGTGACTGAAACATGACTTCCTCCAGCAGTGTAGGAATTACTAGTAGACTATAAAATGAGAATCCATTTGTAGTCAACATTTTTCTATTTTTATTTCAGCTGACAAAGGTTTTTTCTCCTGTGATGCTTACTTTCCCTGTAGGAAGTAGGTCATGAAGGCAACATTGTTTTTGCCATCACGCTCTGCCCCCTCTGCAAGCTTGGCAACCATAGCAGCGTTGCCAGATGCAGTGGCCAGCAGCAGCAGTCCTCCATAATCCTGAGCATGATGGAGGCACTCCTGTGCCAAACCAAACTGGCACTTACTGATGGCCAACTCTGCCAACTGCTTCCACTTCTGCTCCGACTACAGAAGAAAAGCAGTAACATTAGACACCTTCATTATATTAGCTTTCATGCAAAATATTGTACATTACTTTTATTGTACTAAAGTACAAAAAAAAATTTTTTTCACTTCAATAAATGTAAAAAAAAAAAAAAACAAAAACAAAAAAACAAAACAAACCTCAGCTTCTACTGCTAGCTGATAAGCAATTTTCAGCTCTCCTAACTGTAGCGCCAGCTCGAACCGGTGCTCTGGATCAGTGGACACGGCCAGAGCCTGCTGCTTGAAACCCTGCAGGCACACAAACAAAGATCCTTCAGATATCAAGGAATATATACAGAATATCATTCTGATTTACTACACATTTGGCAGCCAATAAGTCTATACAAGATTTCCTTGACACACAATTGCATTAATCTTCAAAAGTACTTTAAAATTTTAACTTGTACATCACAATGCATATTTTGTAATACGTTCAATACGTATGGGTTAAGCCCGGTTCACACCAAGGACGATAACTATAAAGATAACGATATTAGCATCCACACCAGCAAACGATATCGTGTTTATTCCAAGCACACGCACATCTACCGCTTTAAATTCTCGAGCTTGTTATAGCAGGATGGATTCTGATTGGCTGTTAATGTTTGTATCGTTCATCAGCTGGAAAAAATCATTCTGAATGTGATTCCAACTATATAGTTTCTCTGTGTCTTTATCGTTATAGTAGTGGTGTGGACTCTGCTATTCTATAATATTGAGAACGATTTTTAGAACTATATCGTTATCTTTATAGTTATCGTGCTCGGTGTGAACGGGCCTTTAGTCTTAGCTGCTGTTATTTTAGCAGAATAAGAACATTATAATTATATGCCTTATATTATGCAAATCATAGCTTACAGGCAAACATTTAAAGTCTTACCTGTTTTTCCAGGAAGTGGGCAACTCTGGTCCTCTGTTCTTTCGGGATGGTGGGCAGCACTTTGTCTGCCATGCCAAAGTCTCTGCGCATGACGGCTGTTTGGTATTCCAGGACAGACACCAGAAGAGAGTAACTCACTATGTTCAGCTCCTTATCCCCCAGGTAAAGACGGTCATCTTTAGGAATGTATCCTAGAAGGTACATGGTTCTAAGGGAAAGAAGTCACTGTTAGACTAAATAAGTCATAAATAAATGTTTTCTGTGTACATTTACACTATTGTTCAAAAATTTGGGTTAAGTAAAAAGAAATGAATTATTCAGCAAGGGTGAATTAAACTGATAAAGTGACAGTAAAAAATTTACAATGTTAGAAAAGATTTATACTTCTATTTAATACTCTTCTTTGAATTTTCTATTTATCAAAAAATCCAGAAACATTAAGCAGCACAGCTGTTTTCAGCATTGATAATAAGAGATGTTTCTTAAGCAGCAAATCAGAATCATTTCTGAAAAATCATGTAACACTGAAGACTAATAGCTGCTGAAAATTCAGCTTTGTCATCAAAGAAATAAATTACATTTTAAAATATAGGCCTATTAAAGTTATTTTAAATAATATTTTACGATATTACAGTTTTTACTGTATTTTGTGCAAAAGAGACTCAAAAACATTAAAAAATAAATCTTGAAACTTTGTAACGGTAGTGTGTGGGACTAATACATCTAAAAACATCAACTTTAACTGTACCTGTCCAGGTGAGCAATTGTGACAATCTCTCCTCCAACAAAGTAGTTGAGTCTGTTGACAGAGCTGGTGTAAATGAAACAGTCTCCTACCCACAAACCAGTCTTTACCACTTCTTGGATCTCTCCAAGGACCTGCACACACAAACACACACGATCAGGAGCTCAGACCATGTTTTTCAAATCAAAATTGACTTTGAATTGATTTTAATATAAATTCTGGTTGTACTGTAAATGGTTTATTGTTGAATTATTTATTTATTCCATTTTTTTTACTTATTGTGATTTTTGGCAATTACAGGGATAATTCAGAACAAATAAATAGAAAAGGCAAGATGCAAAGGGAATTCATATTTATTTTTTAATTATAATTGTATTAAAATGTAACAGCTTGCTCTTCCTATGAAACAACTCTTCATCTGGTTAAACATGACTGTGTACACCTACCTCAAAAGCATCTTCAATACCGTCTTCAGTAACCCCCTCATTTGACTCCTGTGATGCGGCCACTTTCTCTGACAGATAGCGCAGGATGAAAAAAGATTCCTCTGTGGCAATGCACGCCAGCTCACCGGAGTCTGACCAGAAAATCTGAAAATAGATGCAAGATGCAATTGGTCCAGACAGACTAAAAAAATGGCCCAATCATGCAGACAAAATAATGGAGAACTGGAGCAGATGACTCACGTGTTTGGGCTGGATCTCAATGCGGCGAATCAGCTCTGTGTTATCCCAGTCATAGAAAGCCAAGCCATTCACTGATCGGACACCCAGCAAGAAACCACCATAGATGCCTGCAAACACATTTACATAAAACTATAAAATAATAACAGTTTTACTACATTCAGCATGAAATGTAACTGAGTATGCAATATACTATGTGCAAGTACATTTTTTTTGTGCTTATTACATTTGCATACAAAATTGTGAATACAGAGATTACTACTGCCCATGATACAAGTGTGTAAAGCAGTTCACCTTCAGCTCCAAAATCTGGCTTAAAAGATTTTTTCTCCTTAAAATTTTTGAAGATCTTCACCACACTGCTGCTTTCCCGAATCGCGTACCTTAAATTAAAACATCAGTAACATCAATATTAAGTGTTTTTGACAGTCATCTCCTACATCCATCTTCTATGTGCTTGTAGAGTACTTACTCAGATGAATCATGGGCCCAGACAAACTCCTGTGCAGATCCAAAGCTCTTATTTCTCAGAGCCATGGCAGTGTAGATGATGTACTCTCCATCTCCACACACCACCACAAACCTAAACACAATATAAAATTATGTTCACATTCCTAAATTGCAGCAAGGACCAGGCGACATTTAAATGAGCAGCATTTCAGGATAGATATTTTGGTCTTACCTTCCATTAGGATTGTGCTGGATGGTTTGAGGGTAGATCTCACAGCTGCCCATGTCTTTCACTGCCAGTGGCAGCCTCTCACCATCCTTGATCTCAGCATCTCCCATGGCTTTGAGGTTAGCCTGCTGAATCTCAGAGTGCTTGGCCCAAATGATTTTTCCACTGGTGTCCATTGACATGGCTGGCTCCTCACGACCGAGCTAAAGCACAAATAAAAAGCGGTTAACTTACAGAGAACTCTCCACATGAGATATAACATTATATAAAGCTATTCGGATAATTAGTTAATGTTCATTTAAGTAGACAGAAATGTCATGTAAATCTATCGATATACACTACTGTTCAAAAGCAGAAAACGGGTGATACTTTTTTTCAGAATGCTTTGAATAGAAAGTTCAAAAGAACAGCATTTATTTGAAATATAAATCTTGTGTAACATTATCTATCCTCTACCCTCCGCCGACCCCCTGCTGAGAGCCCTGGCCCTGGAGCAACATGACGGCTCTCTTGTTGCAGGGACTGAACTTTCCAATTACCAGCCCAGAGGTTCAGCCAATATGTCACACCACTGACAGGAAACAGCATGGTGTTACTTTTGAGTTATTTTTAGTACCTTGATAATGATGCTGCCTTCATCATAGCCCAATGCCACATTGTTGGAGCCGCGCAAGCCAGACACGCACCACACCCGCTCCATACCATAGTTCAGGGTGCTCTCTAGACGATAAGTGCTGGAGTGCCAGATACGAACCGTACCTGAATAACAAAACAAAGACAGTTACATTTGCATCAGGAATGAGGTAGTGTAGTTTTATAAAAGTGATCATTAAAAGATCTTTAACATTTTAATGAAGACGTGTCACAACTCACCGTCCTCTGATCCAGTGATGATGATTGGCAGCTCTGGGTGGAAGTTTACACAGGACACATTCTGAGCATGACCCTCGAGTGTCTGCACACATGTCTTATTCTAAAGAGAGAGAGGTATACAGAACAGAAGTAAATAAACAGCCATCAGTGACTTGCTGCATTAAGCAGATCAATATTTTCAACATCATTCATACCTGATAGTCCCAAATCTTGACCAGTCTGTCATCAGCTCCAGATATGAGGTAGGGTTTATCTCCTCCACTGTAATAATCAATGCAGTTCACCCCCTTATCATGGCCCTCCAGAGTGAAGTTAGGAGAGGAAGAGCCCAACTGCCAAACCTGAAACAAAACACAGAGGAAATTATAGGTGAAATGTCACAAGCCAGAGTCAAACTTGCTCTATCCACGCAAGTGTTCAAATGTACCTTGATGGTTCTGTCCAGCGATGCACTCGCAAACTGGTTGTTGTCTTTGGGGTTGATGACAATCTGCATGACGTAGTGTGTGTGGCCCTCAAACACCTGACTGCAGGACCATTTCTTCTCCCAGTCCCAGAGCTTTATCAACATGTCATCTAAACATACACAGATCCAATGAGTGTTAAACAAAAAAAAAATGTACATAAACACACCACAGTTTAAATGTTTGGGGTTGGTGTGATTTTTTTTTTTTTTTAATGTTTTTAAAATAAGTCTCTTATCCTCATCAAGGTTGCATTTATTTAATCAAAAAGTGGAACATTGTGAAATATTCTTATGATTTAAAATAACTTTTTCTAGTTTAATATATTAAGAAAAAAATGGCAAATTTGATTTTTCAGTAGCCATTACTCCAGTCTTCAGTTTCTAATATGCTGATCTGGTGCTCAAAAAAACAACAACAACAACAACAACAACAAAAAACAGCATACTTTCTTAAAAAAATCTTACTGACCCAAGCAATGGCAGTGTAATATGTTATACACATTAATTTATGCATATATGTACATGTGCAATATAAATACTTGATGCAAATTTAATCTGTACATACCACTGCTTGTGAGGATGTAGGGCTGGGTGGGATGAACAGCGATGCAGCGAATGTAATCTGAATGGGCCTCAAACATGTGTACTCGCTCTAGTGTGTTATAGTTGAAAACCCGAATTTGCATGTCATCCTACAAAAAAGAAAAAAAGTTTCATATTTATCTATTACGTAGCTATTATATATTACACATTTATTTAACAGCTATTACATAATAGTGCATATTATCATTATTATTCACGTAAATACTTACAGCACCAGTAATGACCCAATTTTTCCTGGCAACGAACTTGGCGGCTCTTACTGGAAGGTCACAGATTTCAAAAGTCTTAACCAGAGTCTATGAAAGATCAATATTAGACATTATTAAACAAACATGCAACACACACTGCTGTATCCCTAATGCTAAATGTTCAGATGGTAATACATTGCAAATACTGAAAAACATAAGGTCTGCTAGTCACCTGTGTTTCATGGTTCCACACACAGACACTGCCATTGTATAGACTGGCCAGCATCCATGGCTCAGACGGATGAAGGTCTACACTTTTGACACGGTCAGATCGAGCCGTGAGTTTGCGCTTGATGTCCAGCCTCAGAGGCTAGAAGAGAAGAATCAAAAATCACTATTACTCTTACACACAAGTTGATATTAATCAGCACCCATTCTCTTTGGTTAGCAGCAGCAAATAGTGTACACTGTAGTAAGTACAGTAGTAACGCCAATAGTCAACACAAAAAGCACAAAATTTATCTTTTTTAAGAACAGAAAGCAGTGACATTCAACCTTGACTGTTTTTCCCCACAAGTAAAAAAAAATGCTATTTGTAATCCAGTTAAAAGTCCGATATTGTAACAGCAGCTAACTTTTCAGCACAGTTAATAAGCAACAAAATTACAACAAATCAAGCCTCTTCCAGATAATGTCAGGAATTACCATTTTACTGAACAGAATATATACGTACAGCAGCACATTTCTACAGTGCTTATTACTTAATGTTAAAGTCACATTCATATCATCAGCTGTTAGCCAGAACACAATATTTCACTTCATAACAACATTTAAGTGAGCAATGAAGTTATAATAAGTGTAAGGCTTTAAATGCACGTATTAACTATAATAATAAGAATAAAAATGAATAAATAATTCCCAGACTGACTGAATGATAAAGTTGTCTATGTGGCCATTCCAAGGGCCTTCGAGGCTAACAGCGCAAGCTAACGTTACTCAAAGCCTATTTTTCCTCAATATCTCAGAACCAGGTCTAATATTGCCAATAACATGGATACTGATGTCACACTTACCATATTTGTGTTTGCTGGTTTTGGTCTCCTTCAGCTGTAGTATTTTATATCATCCACCGAGCGTCTGATGTGTTTTTCGGCTGCAGTTTTGTGTACGGCAGGCAAGTGTGACGTGGAACTTCCTCAAAGCCAGTGCGCTTGACGTCGGAAGCGTTGACGTGACACTCGGACGGTTTCGGAGTGTTTCGGGTAATTTCGGTTAAACTCGGCTTTTTGAGGGACGCTTGCGGTAAATTTGCGCTTAACCCTTTCCTGTAAAGCCAAAAATGGCAACTTCAGTGTACTTATGATGAATAACACGTCAAAAATACAGTGCTAATGTTTAAAACATTCAGATATGATAAATATTACCTATAAAACGTAACAGGAGATCAGGGCTAGTCGTCATACAAGGAATCTGTTACAATGGCTACATCTCAGTGGACTGTCCATCTTCAAAAAACTAATTACTATAATTATTAAAGTACTAGTTAGATAATAGGCTACCTATTATAATGAAGTCAATTAATTAACAAGTTTGATTGTTTAGATATGCGTCTCTTACATTGTTAGAATGGAGTGGATCTTTAAATAGTCCTTAAAACTATTTTTAGCTCACTATGGTGAAATGAACTTAGTTTATAGCTCTATATTGTTGTATTGTCTAAGTTACCAAAGAAAATATAAATCATGTATCTCATCAATTAATATGTATTTTTTTTTTTTTTAAATTTGTGGTTATGAGTGCATGTGAGAAAGGGAGAGAGAAAACAAATTACAAGTTTGACTGAGTTACAGTCACAAGAAATGATGTTCTCATTATCTTTATTTAGACACAAGGAAATACATTTTCCTACAGAAGTGTTGAAAGTGTTAAGCGGGTTAATACACAGCTTGATTTTGACAGACGTGATAGTAGAACAACATGAACTGAATCATGACAAATCAGTCTTTTCTTTTGTACACTTGCTGGCACAGAGCGTCCTCACATGTCAGCTCCTGTGAAATGATCATGAGGTTAAAACCAATCCATTGTGAGTAGGCAGCAAAGCAGGAATTGTGTAGAAACAAATTGTGAAAGAAATTATTTAGCTGGAATACTTTTATCATTAATCTTCTTAATTAGAAAAAAAAATAAAATAAAATAAAATAATATATATATATATATATATATATATATATATATATATATATATATATATATATATATATATACACAGTGGGTACGGAAAGTATTCAGACCCCCTTAAATTTTTCACTCTTTTTTTATATTGCAGCCATTTGCTAAAATCATTTAAGTTCATTTTTTTTCCTCATTAATGTACACACAGCACCCCATATTCACAGAAGAACACAGAATTGTTGACATTTTTGCAGATTTATTAAAAAAGAAAAACTGAAATATCACATGGTCCTAAGTATTCAGACCCTTTGCTGTGACACTCATATATTTAACTCAGGTGCTGTCCATTTCTTCTGATCATCCTTGAGATGGTTCTACACCTTCATTTGAGTCCAGCTGTGTTTGATTATACTGATTGGACTTGATTAGGAAAGCCACACACCTGTCTATATAAGACCTTACAGCTCACAGTGCATGTCAAAGCAAATGAGAATCATGAGGTCAAAGGAACTGCCTAAAGAGCTCAGAGACAGAATTGTGGCAAGGCACAGATCTGGCCAAGGTTACAAAAAAATTTCTGCTGCACTTAAGGTTCCTAAGAGCACAGTGGCCTCCATAATCCTTAAATGGAAGACGTTTGGGACGACCAGAACCCTTCCTAGAGCGAGTCCAGCCAAACTGAGCTATCGGGGAAGAAGAGCCTTGGTGAGAGAGGTAAAGAAGAACCCAAAGATCACTGTGGCTGAGCTCCAGAGATGCAGTCGGAAGATGGGAGAAAGTTGTAGAAAGTCAACCATCACTGCAGCCCTCCACCAGTCAGGGCTTTATGGCAGAGTGGCCCGACGGAAGCCTCTCCTCAGTGCAAGACACATGAAAGCCTGCATAAAGGACTCCAAGATGGTGAGAAATAAGATTCTCTGGTCTGATGAGACCAAGATAGAACTTTTTGGCCTTAATTCTAAGCGGTATGTGTGGAGAAAACCAGGCACTGCTCATCACCTGTCCAATACAGTCCCAACAGTGAAGCATGGTGGTGGCAGCATCATGCTGTGGGGGTGTTTTTCAGTTGCAGGGACAGGACGACTGGTTGCAATCGAGGGAAAGATGAATGCGGCCAAGTATAGGGATATCCTGGACAAAAACCTTCTCCAGAGTGCTCAGGACCTCAGACTGGGCCGAAGGTTTACCTTCCAACAAGACAATGACCCTAAGCACACAGCTAAAATAACGAAGGAGTGGGTTCACAACAACTCCGTGACTGTTCTTGAATGGCCCAGCCAGAGCCCTGACTTAAACCCAATTGAGCATCTCTGGAGAGACCTAAAAATGGCTGTCCACCAACGTTTACCATCCAACCTGACAGAACTGGAGAGGATCTGCAAGGAGGAATGGCAGAGGATCCCCAAATCCAGGTGTGAAAAACTTGTTGCATCTTTCCCAAAAAGACTCATGGCTGTATTAGATCAAAAGGGTGCTTCTACTAAATACTGAGCAAAGGGTCTGAATACTTAGGACCATGTGATATTTCAGTTTTTCTTTTTTAATAAATCTGCAAAAATGTCAACAATTCTGTGTTTTTCTGTCAATATGGGGTGCTGTGTGTACATTAATGAGGAAAAAAAATTAACTTAAATGATTTTAGCAAATGGCTGCAATATAACAAAGAGTGAAAAATTTAAGGGGGTCTGAATACTTTCTGTACCCACTGTGTATATATATATATATATATATATATATATATATATATATATATATATATATATATTTCTAAAAATGAATGTTGATTCTAACCTTAATCAGGTTATTATTATCCATAGAATGACTGAATGCTCACCAGATAAAGTTTGTCACCTTCTATCCAGTGTTTCCATCCCCGGTTGGCTTTCTCACCTTTCTGGATGGCCACCAATTTATCCCCTTCCCAGGTCACCAGAGTCTGTGTATGTAAAAAAATAATATATATATATATATATATATATACCACTAATGTTATGATTTCTTTATATGTTTACTATTATTATATATCATCATATAAAAAAAAAAACATTTTAATTGAGGTGAGCTACAGTATTAGCTGTATTGTACTCTATCATTGACAGATAGCATTGCTTATATAAAATAAAGCTGTATTCAGATGAAAAAAAAAGAAAAAGAAAAAAACGAAAGACCTTCAAAGCATTTTGTCCCTCTGGGCAAAAGTTGAAGCCTGTGCTCTATTTGTTTTACTGTAGGTTCATCACTGAACAAACTTACTGAGATCATGGCCAACAGGCCAACGCTGGGGTAACTACAGGTTAAATAACATTGTCATTATAAAAGAGGATCACTGCTATTAAATATATGTATAGTTCACCTTTAGCATCCTGTTGTCAAATCCCTTAGTAAATTCTTCCTTCTCAACTCCAACAGTGAAGCTCAGCTCATAGGTCTTGAAGGCACTCTGTGTCTTAATCACAAAGTTGTCCTCATCCTGGATAAAGGTCTTTACTGGAGTAAGGTGGGCTGCAATCTTGCGGATGGCAAAGTCAATGTCTATGAGAGTAAATATTTGTTACTTGGCATGGTCCTTTCCATGATATAAACTATATCATATTTTAATATCATAATAAAACAATCCAAATTAGGAAATGGCACAGATTTCTCTGATTTCTAATCCATTGACTTATGAAACCAGACAACTGATCAGGCTTACCCAGCGCTTTAAGGTAATTTTCAAGGTTTTCGCTCGACTCCAGCTCCCATTTTCCAGTGAAATCCACAGGCATGGTTGTGCGATGAGGTATAGACTTCAGGAGAGTTGCCACATCAAGTGAGGAGGTGCACCAAAGCTTTTATACTCAACTGTTCATTCACAATGAGGGGAGAGGGCAGAGTAATGATAAGAGAGATCTATGACCTAATGGGAGAGGAGAGAGCACCTTCACCTGCTAAAAAATAAAAAGAAACTAGATCAATACATCCATAAGCACTTCAAGGCTCAGGTGTAATAACAATGGGCCACTAGACACTTTGAAGGTTCTTTCCTTTGGGGTTTCTTTTATTGCATTAGCTCCCGTTATGTTCATTAAGTTCTTGTTATTACAGTTTCTTACAGTAATTGGCTCACTATTTTGTCTTGAGTTCAAGATTCCCTGTGCACACCGTGATATTTGAAAGAACACTTTTTGTTATATATGAGAAATTGTGTTATTCTGAACTCCTTAAAAACATGTTGTAATACACTATAAACCTTATCAGCACAATCTTTGCAATATAAGAATCTGGATGAAAATATGTTCTTGTATAAATGAGATTTTGCAATGATCAAATTTGTAATATTTTACTAAATGCCACTGTTATATGAGTGTTCTGAATGCTGCCATGGTATTAGCATTACTTTTTGCACTGCTACTGGTCACCATATGTTGTAGCTGTTCGCTTGAATGAAGCAAGAAAAATGTCTTCTTATTAAGAATGTAAAAAAAAAAGAAAAAAAAAGAGTTGTACTGCTTTTTTGGAACTGTGATTGATTTTTTTTTCAGGATTTAACTTCTTTCCGAGTTCAAAAGAACAGCATTTATTCTGAAATATACATTTTTTTGTAACATTATATATTTGATCACCTTTGATCAATGTATTATGTCTTTTCTAAATGAAAGTATTAATTTCTTTAAAAAAAATTACTGACCCAAATCTTTTGAATGGTCATGTTTTTTTTTTTTTTTAATTCTCGTTTTAGAAGGATCAGTGGGGAGAGTCGATTCAATGCAAATGCGCAATGTCTTCTACACAAGATCAATTAGCCTACTAAAAGTGTAAAACTAAATTACCAGAACTTAATTAGCACCTACAGAGAGATGTCTGTGAATTATTGCTCATCTCTGTTCTTTATAACTTTGTCAGTTTTGAAGTGATAATTGGCATAGTGCATAAACAATATTATAAATCTATCACCCACTGAGATGCTGCTGCCAGAAAAGGGGGCGAGTGGGTGGGAGGTTATACAACGTAATTGTATTTGATCTTCATTTCTGTGATCAGAGAAATTCTGAATTTTATTGTTAAGCATGGAAGACAAGATAAGTAGCAAAGAAATATGTCAAGAAGAACAAGGACCATTTCCAGCGTTTGATGTTCAGAAGATCAGAATGCCCAAAGGCTACACTTTATTCTGTCACCATTGTTCCAGCACTTTGTGTATATTTATGATGTTCCTTCCAGTGTGTCATAAAACAGGCCAGTGAGAAAGTAGGACGAGTATGTGAGTACAGAGAAAGAATATTTTGATATTAGTTCTTAGCATACGGCAGGCCTTTCTCTATTTTAATTACAGAAAGGGAAATGATATAGATTCAAACTCAAATTGCCCATATGAACGAAAAAAAAAAAAAAAAAAAAAACACGTTTTGGAAAAAATTGACATCTTTCCATAAAAGTGGCCTTGTCTATCAATTTGTCTGTCTGTCAAAAAAAAAAAATTAAAAAATAAAAATAAAAAAGTATGTCATGTCATGAGTTTTAATTTTTATATTTAGGTGATTTATTACTTAAATAGTTGTCCAAATACACTACTGTTCAAAATTTTGAAGTCAGTACGATTTTTGATTGATTAATTGATTGATTAATTGATTGATTTTTGAAAGAAATTAATACTTGAAAGTATAAATGAATAATTCTTCAATAATTCTTCAGCAAGCACAAAATTAATTGATCTAAAGTGACATAAAATACATTTACACTGTCAAAAGAGTTCTTTTTCAAATATATGCTTTTAAACTTTATATTAATCAAACAACACTAAACCAATATACATCAAAGTTTTTACAAAAAATATTAAGCACATTAAATATTTATTTATAATAATAAAAAATGTTTCTTGAGTGGAAAATCAGCATTTCTCTGTGACACTAAAAAAAAAAAAGGATCATGTGACACTAAAAACTAGAATAATGGCTTCTGAAAATTCAGCTTAGGCCAACACAGGAATAAATTACATTGGAAAATATATTACAAATGACAAATAATTACAAACAGTAACTTTAAAATGTAGTTTTATTTTACAATATTACTACTACCCCCATTTGTGACTGGTTTGGTAGGCAAAGGCGCTCTCTTGTGGTTTGTGGAAGATGGAATAGGCCAAGACCCAAAAAGTAAACATCTACATTTAACTGTAAACACTTCAGAGTAATTTATAGTCAGGAAGACGTCTCGAGACTTGCCTCATTACTGGCAGGTCTTCACCTCCTGTTTGAGCAGTGAACAGTTCTCTCTCTCTCTCTCTCTCTCTCTCTCTCTCTCTCTCTCTCTCTGGAGTCTGTCGGCATGAATGAGAATCTGTTTGACAGCATTGTGATTGTTGCTTTGACTGACTGTTGTGCTGCTGACAGAGAATCAAAACAATTACAAACTGATACGTCTGTCACATGCTTTGACTGACATAAGTTCATGAGATGGATCATGTGTTGCAATTCACTCTCGATGACAGAGCTCCTGTCCAAACAAAAAAAAAAAAAGAGAAAAAAATCCACAGCAGAAGTTCTACCAAATGTGTAAATGCTCTTTGAGATAATCCAAAGGCCCTAATTGGCTTTAGGATTACAACGTGCCCTGTGATTTGAGACGCCACGCTGCACCTTGATGTTCAAACATCAGTAATAGGACAAACGCAAAAAAGCAGCAAATATGTCTCCTGTAGACATGAATGGATACTGGAAAATGACAAGTAATGAAAACTTTGATGAATACATGGAAGCACTAGGTATGCTGATACTTCATTTTCCATTTATTTATTCATTATACTGCTGTGAGATTAATTTTCTATGCTGAACAAGGTATGTGAGATGTTACCGAATATATTCTGTTGGAAACAGTCAGAGTAAGAGAAATACATGTCTGTATTTGTACTCAAGAGATACGTTTTAGTACCTTTGGCAGACCTGATTCTATTATGTGAAAAAAAAAAAAAATGGGTTCATTTACCATATACGGCTATATGGTGACCAATTTCATATGTATTCAACTTACAGATGTGAATATTGTCATCAGAAAAATTGCCAGCTATCTCATCTTGGATAAGGAGATTGTACAGAATGGTGATCATTTTAATATCAAGACTCTCACCACCTTTAGGAACTACCATATGGAGTTTGATGTTGGAAAGGAGTTTGAGGAGGATTTGGTTGGTGTAGATGATAGGAAATGTATGGTAAGTGACTTCCTTATTTATAAGCTTAAAGTGCAATGGAACAGAAATATAAGATCAGAAATGTTTTTAAATGGAAAACTAATCTGAACTGCTTTTCCAAGGTTACTGTGGTGGATGAGTCAGTAAATAGGATTAGATTGAGATTTACATACAATGACCTATTGAATCTTAAATCCACGAGGGTTTCGGGCTAATGCCGCAAACACCTGGTGCTCGGGAACTTTAGGTCAACTCGCATACACAGTAAAATAATATTTTCAAAGTTGTTTATAAAGATAATTGGAGTGTGTTATACAAGAAACTACCATTTCAGTTTTTCTACTTCAAAATTTAGTTTAACTCAATGTGTTACTTATCATTTCTTTGTAATTGTAATTACAATGTAATTAATTGTAAAATTTGCTGAGAATTGTTTTAAAGTAAATCCATTTAGAAATGCTAGTACAGTGTTTGTGTTCAGTATTTAATAAGACCTTTATTGGAGTTAAATGTTGTCAAAAATGTATTTATTTTGCTATTCACTCTTTTTTTCAATGCAGAAGTAAGCTATTTCCTCTGAATGTACGGGACTTCTGATTCATTAGCTACTATAGGTGAATAACAAGAATAAAAATGTGCAGTAAACAGTAAAATTTGGGCTACAACCCATAGTAAATTTAAATAATACTAATAATGTACAGTTAAAATAACTGGAAGTGACTGACACCGGAAGCCTTGCACATTCAAGTTAAAAATGGAAGTACCCAATCTTACGTTTAAAAATGTTTTGTTTTTGGTATATTGTACAAAATTTATTCTCTATTCTCTGTTTATGGTCAGTCAATTCCAGCTTCATATTTCACATCAGTGTGTATTTGTCCTTGTTTTGTAGACCACGGTAAACTGGGAGGGAGACAAACTGGTGTGTGTACAGAAAGGAGAAAAGGAGGGAAGGGGCTGGACTCAGTGGGTGAAAGGGGATGAGTTACATGTGGTAAGTTTCTATAAGGACGCGGTTCATATGAGGACATGCTCTGTTGTATTATGAAAGTTCACACTTGGCTGCGTCTTGTTGTTAGTGTAGTCAACAGTGTAATTAATGAGATAACATCATTACCACAGCAGTCACGCATTACAATAACAAGTGTATTTAAAAGGTGTCTACACCGAAATCCTTTTAGTGACTTTATTATACAACGGCCTGGAATACTTCATTTATTACTCAACATTCTGTGTTTAAATATTTGTGCATAATAGCTGCTAAACTGCATAAATAAAACCTTTACACTACCATTCAAATACTCAGAGTATGTAAGATTTTTAAAATGCTTTTGAAAGAAGTCTCAGCAAAAACAACAAAAACATTAATGTTGTGGGAAAAAAAACAAAAAACAAAAAAAAAACAGTAGTACAACTCAGTATAACTCAAATTAATATTCCATGTCCATGATGTTATAAGAAGTATTCAAAAAAGAAGATAATGTACATTTAGCTGTTTAGCTTTTTAATTTTTTATTGTATTTAAAAGTACATTTATGCTTTTGTTATTATTCTTTTTTTATTTATTTTATTTTTTATTTTTTACAGGAAATGCGAGTCTGTGGAGTGGTGTGTAAACAAGTTTTTAAGAAACAAGTTCTCGACTGATGTGCCTTGAATCACAAATACTCTACTGTGAAAAAAAGTGAACATTTCTGCCTATTAATAACAGTAATTGCTGTGTTAAATAGCCAATTTTAAGTGTAGTTATTATTTCTTTTTCATTCCTCTTGTAAACAATGTATGGTGAAGGAAAATAAAATGAGAAAACAAAAATATGCATGCTCACTATTCTAATGTGTTTGTTCAAACGTACAGACAACCTCTGCATTATCTGAATGAACACAAACATCTGCACAATTCTTGTCAGTTTTCTTCATTCCATCAATTGTGATTTCAAGAGCACAATTTCAGCACACACATTTTCTGAGTCTGTCAGCATCACCTATAAGAGATGCAGCAGTGCAGCTGTATAGACCCTCATCATATCATCTCCCCTCCCATTCATCCTCTTCCTGCTTCTGATGAGAAGAAAAGAGCTCGATTTGCTGCGGGGTCAAGACCCATCTTCGCTCCTCCAGCCAGAAAGACCATCAGATGTTAAAGTGGGTATTTTTAGACCGCAGTAAATCTCCCACACACACACATGAATTTAATGGGTGTCCATAATATTAACTAAAGTACTTGCTCATTTGGAATAAACTTTGTCTGATGAGGAGACTAGAAAGGCACATCAAGCAAATGCATAAATACAAACAGATAGACTGATGACAGCAGGATGAATGGATACATAGCTGTCTTTTCCAGTAGGGGGTGCAACTATACAACATTAGCTAAAGTCTTCTTGAAAACCTGCTTGCCCACAACTCATAATTATAATTATAAAACAAAACACAATTTTTGTTTTATGAAATTCTTCAGGTCAAAGGTCATCTGAATCAATAACTTTCACATTAGGTGACCATATCCTTTTCAAAACACTTTCCTTTTTTGCTGTATCTATAAATTGCACTTCTTGTCAGCAGGGGGCGGTATGTACCTAAATATAGATTCTTCAACACCTACACACCCTTTTGTCAAAAGGGTTACCTGGGGTAATTAAGCGCAACATCACACAGATGTGGTCAAACATCTGTTGTTAATGTTTCAAATGAGCACAACAGCCTTGAAATGATAATAATATCCTGGCGCCCCCTACACAATGAGCCCCTAATTCACATTGGTGATCACATGTCATTTGTATCATCAATTACCATATGTTTAACACTAGCTCACGGTTTCCAAAAACTAAATAATTGCTGAATGAGGGCAAAGGAGTGTGTGTAGAAGAAAAGATGAAAAATGTAAATACCAAATGCAGTCTCCTTCAGTAGTGGGTCCAACCCCTGCCTTCAATCTCTCTTTTCTGTACACACACAAGCTTGTCTCCATCTCAGGTGATGGTGGTCTGTGGGAATAAATGATGCAAAGAATAAAAACATTGCTGTTTAAATTAGCAAACCGTGAAATTTAATGTTTGTAATTTTAACTAATATAAATTATTATTATTGTTAATGTATTTTTTTTAAATGGAAAGGTTTTATGTAGGCTAGTTGTGCCAGTGAAACTGCAATTGACGAATGTTTGTAATAGTAAGCATTTTACTAGTAATGTTTATCTCTTATGCCAATGAAGAACATAAATTATACAGTTTGAGTTGACTGCTTCGATAAGACTTTTGTGACATAATTAATTTTTCATTTATTCAGCTCATGTTTTAATCAGATAAATTAATGCATGCCTTATATTTTTATGAGCCTGGACCATTAAACATTTACTTTTTTTTCTATCAGCCATCAAAATTGAACATCTGAATTATTAAAACACTTGTTGTACTTGATACTTTATCTCCGTTCTGGGTGATATCTTTGTCAGGTTTTAACAAAACAGTATTTTTTCTGATAGAAACATTAACATCTCCAGTAACAATAATTTTGGAGAGGAAAAAAGATAAAATTAGTGTCCTGTTTTGACAGATCTGATTATAAATCAGTACAGGGTTAACACTGTAATGTTTACGGAAACACCTGTTTATTTGTGTTTTTATGCTTTAAAGGCAGGGTAGGAGTTTTGGTTTAAAAACATTTTTTGTTATGTTGGTTGAAAGTCTCTTCAAATCCCGATAGTAATCACTAAGTTAAGTGGCTTAAATTTGTTTGTATATATTTAAAATCTTGTCGTGTCGTGAACAAGAAACATGTCAGACTAAATGTTGCTATCCGACCATTCTTCGCTTGCTGTCTTTAACGACATGTGTGCTGTCTTCGATAGCGTGGGACTAGACAGATGATGACATGAGCATGAGCGTAAACAAACAATGGCTAGCAAACAGCGTGTTCTGCCCTGTCTTGTCCTCAGAAAAGCTTAAAAAAGAAAGAAAACCTGACAGTGAACACAAATCTGGATTGCATGAAGAGGACTGTCAAAGAGACCTGAGGACCACCTAGCAGGACCGATACCATTGTCTCTCTTTTGTTTTGGCATGTTTGAAAGCATGTACGAAAGCGCTTCTGTGCTCCTATTGTCCTGTATCATAGAAGTGATGGAACTCTTTGTGGACGACGGAAAAAAAATGAAACATGCTAGACTTTCTGTGTTAACATTGTGAAGCATCGGTTGTCATCCACTATGACACACTACACGAGATGAAACAAGTGAAACATGCGTCCCGGCGCCCATTGTCGTATACGAATCCCCACAACACCCTACGTCAAGCATATCATGCCAAAATCGGGTTAAAATCGCCTAGTCTGAACCGGGCTTTAGTCTCTGCTCTGACGGAGCGTGTTGATTTGTTTTGGAGGAGGCGTGGCTTGCAGAGTGATTATGCAGGGAGGGTGGGGATGTTGCTTTAGCTAACTTGCTATTGCTAGCCTTTCCAAAATCACCTACCCTACCTTTAATTTGAAAATTTCCAGTGGCTACTGTTATATTTTAACTAATCCAATGGTAACTACTACCAATGGCATTCAAGTGCAGGCTGCGAAGCAGCATTTCATTGGTTGGATGTACTGAACGAATACACCCCTTTCACTGAACAGTCACCTTTTTTAGTAAACGAGTCGGAGCGGCACTGAACAAATCATCTCCTTTGTGAACAAGAATATATTGACCGACTGACCAAAAGGAAGGCCGTGTTCGGCATATGACACAAGTCAACCTAGACTCAGATAACTCAGTGAATTGGGTGAGTGAATGATTCAATTCATTCAAAACACTAGTCACCACAATCAGCCAAGAACGAATCAGTGAGCAAAACTTTGTACTAAGTGTTGAAAAAAAAGTGTTTTATAAATTAAGTGAGAATTCTATAGCTTTTACAGTTCATAATAGTATATAGTAGCCAGTATAATCAGCAGGTGTTGTGAAATAAATGTCTTTTTTTTTGTGTCCTGAAAAAGTGTTTTTAGAGGAGACCTGATGCCTGATCGGCCTCCTGCTCCTGTCGTGCAGCTCTCTGGCTGTCAGCACCGCATTTTATTTACCACCATATAAATCGGATAAGCTTCATTACCATCACACATGTGCTGCTCAGTACAGCTATATTGGGAAAAACACTCCCACAATGTGCAAAACCCATGCATATAACCAACTCTCAAAGCTCAAATCACAAGAAATTGGGACATACAGATTTATGATAGGAGACAATCGTTACATTATTCACATGGATTTACACCGTTCTGCTACATAAACTTTTAGATTAAATGAACTGAAAAGACATTTCTCAGCTGACATGTAAATTAGAAGTCAAAAATTCTCAGCACATCTTGAAAAGAGTGATATTAATTTGTGATTCAACCACAACACAGCTGAAATCTTTGTTTTTCTAAGCCTAATGTTTTTAGAGAAGAAAATACTTTTTGCTCACATGACCTTAACTCTGGCACACATAATATCATAACACATGGATAATATGGTTGGAAGCATAGAGAGGTATAATAAAGAATTCTCTTAGACTCCTTATCCTCAAAAGCTACAGGCCTAATTGATAAGAAATTTATAAAAGATAAAAAGGATTTAAACTGCATACATAAGATTCAGGTTTTAAAAAGCCCCCAGAAGGCCACTAACATAACACATAAGTGACCTGTATATCAGCTGTTTTAATGCAGAAATGCAAGTTTGAATGAAGTTTGGAAAAGTAATAATAATAAATGTAGTTTAATCACAAATCAAAATGAACTTAACAAGCGGCAGCAGACTTATACACAAAACATAACGTGTTCCAGGTCTGGTCTTTCCTCTTTTCTCACTCCTCCTAATATCCTTTCTTACATCCTCCACCTTACTTGCCACAGCTAGTTTTCAAGTATAGCTATTACCTGAATATACGTCAAGCCCATACGTCATAATAACATAAATGAAGCTCTTAAATGATACAGCTTCATGTAATAATATAATCATGTAATGTCAATGAACTAATGTATAGAAACAGACTTGGCGAAATTGGATGTTTATTACTTTGACTATTCACACAAACAGAAAACCACCAGCACTACACAGGCTCTTTCCATCTCATTTTCATTTTCGTTTTGTTGGCACATTTGTAGTACACATGGGAGAATACACAGGGTCCAACATCCTTTCCATCAAGCTTGTTTATGAGAGCTGCAGGAGCCAGACTACATTCATCATCTTTCTTCTTGTATGTGCTCTCCTTGCCTTTCATGTAAGGAGTCAGATACACCTAACCCACATTTCTTATTACACACCTGCTTTTTTTTTTTAATCCACCTTCCACTAGATAGGGTAGACTCTAGATCCAAAATACCCTACAACAAAGTCATATGCATATGCGGATTGTTGAAATGCAGTAACAGAGCTTCTTTATCACATTTATATTATGTTATTAGTTTTATCTTTTCGTTCTAGAGATGAACAAGAAATGAAAGTCTAAATTTGATGAACTGATCAACAGACCGTTCACATCCAGTAGTAGCATGGGTCAAAAGGTCTAAGTTTTGGTTGGTTTTGGCCATGCTGGTAGATATATAGGGAACTAAATGCAGTTTCTCAATCTAGATATGTATTAAATATCATTGTTATTTTTAACATGCTTTCACCAGGTATTATAGACCTCCATGGTACAGGTTCTTGTACAGGATTTCTTTAAGACCTTCTTTTCTACTATGCCAGAAGCTCTGTTCCTACAACAAAAAGATAAACGAGACAAAAGTAAATAATAGCAATCATCTGCTGTTATCTTTTTAACACATCTTGGTAATCTTGTCAGTGCAATAATGTTGACAACGATGAAGCCTAAGGCTCATGATTATGATGATTAGTATTTTCATTATAAATATGCAGAGTATCACTGCAGACATAGGAATGAATGGTAGTGTAAACCTTTGTTTGTTTATTTGATGCCTCTACCAATTGCCATAGTATCTCAATAGTAAGAAATGAACCTTATATATAAGTTATTACATATTTAAATGGAAATATATAAGAAATAGGTAGTCAAAATGCTTTGATCACCTCCTCGAACTCAAGTCAATGTCATGCTGTCAATGCTGACTGCCTCATTGATGAAGTGATCTCCATTCTTAGTGATGCTGTTGCTGGCTTCATCACGGTGGCAGTTTTCCTAATAGCAACATTTGTGTCTGCCAGGAACTGAAGCCAAATGAGACTGCTTAACTCACATATGTGTATATTTATTATTTTCTGTTACTTTTGTGTTTACATTTCAGAGATTGTTTGAAAACAAATAGACAATATATATGACATATTTGCACACATATATGCAGTACTGTTTACAATGTACTGTATGTACATGTATATAAGTTGTCTCTCTCTGTGTGTGTACATCAAATAAGTGAAATTCAATTATAAGAATGATAAATCTGTTACTCTGTAATTTAATTAATAATTAGTAGGATTATGCAGCCCTACTCAGTAATGTAATTATGTTCCAAAGGTTTTATAGTGCAGTGCGATGATAATGTTAATTAAGCCTACAGAAGATTCTCTGCTTTTTGAACTGGTAATTGACTCACCAAGAGCTTTCAGGTACTCATTAGAGTTCTAAATTGAGATCATTTTCCAATAGTTGTTGTAATCAGCTGGTATTTGGAGTTACAGTGTGAGGTTTCTTTGACAACAGTGAACATTTGGGGAGATTCAGTGCAGGAAAAAGTCTGCATAAAGCTCCACATTACAAGTACAAAATCCAATTAGTAATGATAAGTTCATCAGGTTTAGCAGTGTCCTTGTTAAAAGAAAAACTCCATCTCCCTCCCATGAAGATGACCTATAATGGTTAATTTCCTCTGAAGGTACAAGGGATTATGGGTAAGCATAAGTCATTTTATTCAGATGTGTTGATAAATACGAAAAAATATAAAATGTATAATTTTGCTTGCACAATCTGTTGCCGGCTTAAAAGTTCAAGGTGTGCATAGAGCAGGTTATTAATACAATACAAGCTTCTATGGATATTATTGTTTAAGTAATGTCCTTTAAGGCTATTTTAAAATGCCCTATGTATGCTTTGGTTTTATTAGCTAGCTCAAATGTTTCTTCAAATGCTGTGCTTGCAGATTTGACCCTGTCCACCTTTGCTAAACATGTTCATTTTTGTGTATTTTAGTCCAGAATATCATGGCCACCTTTGAGCTGCATGAGTACAAACAGGCCATTATTTTAAAAGAATAATTCACCCAAAAAATTAAAATTTGCTGACAATTTACTCACCCTCAGGCCATCCAAGATGTAGATGAGCTTGTTTGTTCATCAGAACAGATTCATAGAAATTTAGCATTACATCGCTTGCTTACCAATGGATCCTTTGCAGTAGATGGGTGCCCTCAGAATGAGAGTCCAAACAACTGATAAAATCATCATAAGGGATCCAAATGACAAACTTCAGTTCCACCAACAATCCACCAATTCCATTCAAATCCACCAACATATTTGTTTAGAAATGTTTTGGCTTGTAAACAGTGCTTGCTCTGTGCATATTTCTCAGACAAGACCACTTTCTCAATGGAGAAAGCAATATTATGGATAGAGGACGTTTTAGTATTTTTGCAGTAAACAGTGGTGTGAATTAAAAAATTTCTTAGCTAATTAGTTTCTTACTATCACACAGCTTTTCACTTCACACAATGTTAATTGATGCACTGGAGTCATGTGGATTACTTGTAGATTATTGTGATGTTTTTATCAGCTGTTTGGACTCTCGTTCTGATGGCACCCATTCACTGAAGAGGATCCACTGGTGAGCAAGTTATGTACTCTACATCTTGGACGGCCTGAGGGTGAGTAAAGTTTCAGCAAATTTTCATTTTTGGCTGAACTATTCCTCTGAGTAAATGAAGACCCAAAAATATATTTGGAGCTATTAGCGTGGAAAAAAGGAAGTGAATGTTGAGTGGGCTGCCAGTGTGGGGTTGGACATTTTTCATTGAAAGCAACACCTGGCAGGAAGCCGTTGATAGACTCTGGGCCAAATATGGAAAATGAACGGTTGCACCGATTTTACTAGACGGTGCTCTATAGTTATCAACACACTGCCAATTATGAGCCTTTCGTTCTCTTGTTAAGTGGATGTATGAGTGCTGCTTAGTTCACTTCTTAATATTCATGTAATACTTCAGAACCGCTGAAGCGTATCTCAGCAATAATGAAAAGTGAACATGCCAACCTGGATTTTCAAAAGTATATACAAAAAACAGCAGCAATATTTAATTTACATTCCTGCTGGTATGCCTTTATTAAACTAGTGTGTTGATAGAAAGTTCAAACAAACACATTTAAACGCATATGAACAGCAGAACGCAATGCATTTCTCTTTATTTCACTGTCTTATGTATTCTTTTGTGTGCACAGTCACAGAGGCATGATGGGAAGGAAAGCAAAACCCTGCCATGCTCAGAACCCAAGAGACTGACAGGCTCTTCAATCAGAGCGACAGCAGCTGGGCGGCACTCAGACTCGTCACATCATTTTTCCTTCCACACATCCTCTCTGGAGTCTAATTACTTTTATGTACACAGAAGCTCCCAATCTGAGGAATCTTCTTGTTGCGTCCAAGACAATATCCTGACGCACCTGTTGTTTGATGGTTCACTTACAGAGCAGCTTATCCCGGTGTTCTCTACCACTAATGTAAATAACATCTAAATGACAAACACCGCACCTACGAAGGAAAGTCGCTTGAGATGTTCTTCTGTGAGGATCAGAACAAACAAGCATTTCTAGATTGTGACAGGCTATCACAGATGGTGTTTGTCTGGTTTTCACAATAGCAGAGATGAAGGCACACACAGATGGATAGATGTAGGAAGATGTGGCGTGAGTTTATATACTATAAAGTGTTGGATTTTCCTGGATCTCTTGCAGGCGTTCAGTCTGTAGGGGTTTAAAACTTTTTGAAGACCTGTTTACTCACAATCCCAGCGGCTCTCAGCTCCTGCAAACAAAGAAAACATTTTAAAGGCATAGTTCTCAACTCTAGGGTACACCATATGTCCTTTTTTGCCCCGGACACATCCTGGCCGGTATTTCTAAATTGGGTTTTGGCTTTGTTTTCCTACTGACGTTCTCTCTACATTCCTCATACATCATATGTGCAAGTATTTGCATTGCTTTGACTGTTCTCTGTAGATCCCACCTTCTCACGAACCATGATTGGTCAATTATGTACAATGCCTGCACAGTATTGGTCAAACTACTTTTCAGTCATTACCTTCAGCAAGTATGAAAACAATAGGGAAAAACAAAAACAAAACCCAAACATTTTAATAATCTAATGAACCTTTTTCCATTGTTGTTAAAGCTTCTTAATGGAACCATCAGTGCCAATAAAGAACATTTATTTTTAAGAATAGATTTTGTCGACGGCAATAGCCTTGTGGGCAGTGTGCTGACATATAGCTCTGTTGCGCTACGGGCGTCCCGAGTTTGAATCCCGGCTCGAGGACCTTTCCCAGTCCCGCCTCTCACTCCAACTTCACTTCCTGTCACTTCTACACTATCCTATACTAATAAACCGAAAAAAATCTTTTAAAAAAAGTAGGTTTTATTTTGGCTATAATTATCATGGAAATGTTTCCTAACAGTGGTCTTTTTCAACACAATACTAGAATGTATATGACTTTCAACCAGCTGGTGCCAGCAATGTCCAGTTCTTTGATAATGCTATGACAACGCAGTCAGTTTATTATGCATGATCAAACGCGCAGCTGAAGCCTAACATCTGTTGTTATTACCTCCACCCATCATATTCCAGTCAGCTTCATTTAAAAATCCTATCAAATCATGATGATGGTGTTTAACGCCCATTAGAATTATTTAAACCAAGTTCAAATGTATTAAAGCAATCAATCTGTCAGCGTTGTGATTTTTCAGGTGCATCATCACAGGGCTGAAAGTTTTGAGATTTGAGAATAGCTCTTCCCCCACCATCTGCCGCGTACCTCCTAGCTCAAACTATTTCTGAGATGCCGTATTGTATATGCTTTAGGCTATTTCTGATATACACCAGCTCTATCGAAACAATCATACCTGGGAGGGAATACCATCAAGGACATTACAAATCAAATGCATGAGAAGTGGCCTACCAAGTGAAGTTCATCTCCCTCAATCCAGTGGGTCCAGCCCCTCCCCTCGATCTCTCCTTTCTGCACACATACCAGTTTATCTCCATCCCAGGTGATAGTGGTCTATAATGCATAACAGATATTTATTTTTAACATATACCGTATACAGCAAAAATAGAGTTAAGTTAGGACTGTAAAGACACAGGGAAGAAAAACAGGTTTTGCAAGAGCAGTGGGATGAGAAAAGCACATCTATACTTTATCGACACAAAAAGAAAATTAAATCTGACCTGCAATAAATGTGTTTGCACTGCAGTTATATACTGCACAAAGAGAAGCATGTTGAAAATGCCTCTTTCTCTCCCAGATTTCAGTGGAAGGAATGAAAAACACAATGCTGGGCACTGTTAGGACTGAGTGATTTTTGTTAAGGCCAAACCGGGTCACGGTATCTTTACTGAATACTGCATTACAAGTGTTTTAAACTGACTACAACTCAAGGAAAAACTTCAGGTCTTTTTGAGTTTATCAGAAAGTGAACTTGAACAATGACCAGTTTTTAGAGAGGAGACTCGTCTAGTGCAGCATAACTAACACATTGATCATTTTCTGCTGGACCAGTTGTTATGGTTAACTAAAATTACGTTAATAAAGCTTAAATAAAATAAAATATAAATATTAGATGAAAATTTAAACTACATAAAATTTTGTAACAAGCTGCCTTTCCAATATCTCTGACACTGGTGTATGATAGTCACATTTAGTTTGCAAAATAATGGCATTTCTCACTTCGCATTAATAGTTTGGATTAGAATGCATCACATCCAATTGGGCAGTCACATAAAAGTTTAAATATTGCAACAAATTTGAAGCACCAATTGTATCTGAAAAATCTGCATATATAATCAGAACATTATGTAGCTCTCATATTACTCTCCATTGTAAACGAATGACTTCCGGTCTGTTGTTTTTCAGAGATTTAGTGGTTAAGCAAAAAACAGATGATTATCTCTGCATCTCTGCAATCATCTCAACACAGGTCTTAGATATACCAAGTTTCTTGAAATGACAGGAAAAGCCAGAGGAAAATGCAAGGACAGAGAGTAACACTTCTTATTAGATTAAAGAGCCAATTATTGCTCTCATTTCACACTTTCCTCTTTTCTCATTAGTTGAGATTGTGAACTGTAAATAACATGGCACAGTTAGTGATTTTCAAGGGCAATGCAATTATACAAATGGCAACCCTATAACAGAACCATTATGAAAATCACATTACTTATACTGATCCTGGAATGTTATAAACTTTTTATGAAAATAAGTATAATAAACCATAAAAGCCTATTTATTTAAACTTGCTTCTTTAAGGTAAGAAAAATCCCAAAAATTCTCAATAAATCTTTAGAAAACATCTAGTGTCCTTGCAAAGCATAAGCACTGAGGGAGAATCAAACACATAATCCTGCAAGTGCCAAAAAGCACAGTTTAATAAATAACACTAAAGCTTTTTTGAGTAGTAAAAGATATAAAAGTATGCTTTTAAGCCTCAAAGTGTTTTGCCTTGAAAGTTTGCTCATCATACATTTCCTGTCATCCACTCCACTCAGGTCCTCCTCAAACTCCTGACCCACCACAAAGTCCATGTTGTAGTTCCTGAAAGTGCTGAGAGTCTCCTCCATTGGCTGTAGGTGAACCATAAACAACTGCTAACAGCTCTCAGTGATATGTGTCGGGTCCCCGCTATATTAGCAGCAACATTCACAAATGTTTACAGAACAAGCGGGAACCCAGTGTGCCTGTAGCTTTCTCTATTTCTGTTTTATCAAGTGATAGAAAGTCTGAGGCCTTTTCAAGCCGTACGGCTGACCCATCTAATCTGCGGCCTGTAATGCATCAATCTAAGATTGCTGTAGAGACAAAACGTAATTCCATCAAGTTAGCATTTTTAAACATTCGTTCACTAAAAAATAAATCATTTCTGATCAATGATTTAATAACCACAAACAACCTGGATTTTATGTTTCTAAATGAAACATGGCTAGAGAAGACAGCTGCAGTGCAACAGTCCTCAATGAAACAGCCCCTCCTAACTTTAATTTTATAAGTGTCTGCAGGACCGTTAGGAGAGGTGGAGGTGTAGCTGCTCTATTTAAAGATGTTTATCAATGCAAACAAGTGTCATTTGGTCAGTATTTGTCTTTTGAATACCTAGGTACAGTATTGTGATGAAAGTTGCTCCACGCATTCTGTTTATCATTATTTACAGGCCTCCAAAATACTCTCCAGCCTTTGTTGAAGAATTCACAGAACTGTTATCAATAATCTCCTCAGAGTTTGACTGTTTTATTATTGCAGGGGATTTTAAAATTCACATAGATAATGCAGAAATCAAAACTACAAAAGAAATTATAACTGTTTTAAACACTTTTGACCTGATTCAGCATGTGCATGGACCCACACACAATCGTGGACACACTCTAGATTTACTCATCAGTAGAGGTCTAAAAATTTCAGCCATTGTTATTAAGGATGTAGCACTATCTGATCACTTCTGTATTTTCTTTGATATATTGATCTCTGTTACCACCGGATCTAGATCTGTCTCTGTCAGAAAGAGATGCATAAACGAGAACACTAGTGCGCTATTTATGAAGGCTATATCTTTAACACCAAGCATTTCTGCAGACTCTGTTGATCTTCTCCTGGATTCATTTAACTCAAAAGTTAAGAATGTTATTGATGTTATTGCTCCGGTAAAGGTCCGCAAGAAGACTGGCAGACAAAAATCATCTTGGAGAAAATCAACAGCAGTTTAGAGTATTAAAAGACAATGCAGAAAAGCTGAGCAGATGTGGCGGAAGACGAACTCAAAATTCACTATAGCATCTATAAAGACACACAAAACAAGGGGAGTCCACTTTTAGCTATTATGCAGCCCGCAGTTGGAACCAGCTTCCAGAAGAGATCAGACATGCTAAAACATTAGCCACATTTAAATCCAGACTCAAAACTCATCTGTTTAGCTGTGCATTTGTTGAATGAGCACTGTGCTACGGCCGAACTGACTGTACTGTATTTTATGTATAATAATTTTTATTTCTAACTGTTCTAAATTCATTTTAAATCAATTTTTAAATCATTTTAAACATTTTTAAATTTCTGGTTTTATTGTTGTGATTATTAGTTTTTTTATGATTATTTAACTTCCTTTTATGTAAAGCACTTTGAATTACCATTGTGTATGAAATGTGCTATATAAATAAACTTGCCTTGCCTTGATGAAGTGATCTCCATGTCTTTATCAGGCTTCAGCAGGGTGGCAATCTTTCTAATAGCTACATTTACATCTTGAAAAGAAAATTATAGCCTAATGTGAAAATGTGATTTTTCCCCTAGTATACCCTTTTAAAACAGTACTCCAGCAATACCACAGTACAGTGATGGTTACAGGTGGAAATAACATGGTACTCCAACACCATGGTTTTGACATGCAGCATGGTATTTACATGGTAATTGGGATACCAAAGGTACATGTCCAGACTGCTGCTGCTTAATATAAACAGCAACATCTTGTAAAAAACAAAAAAAAAAAAGACAAACATACTAGGTAGGAAACTGCCGTTCCCCTTAAAATTTACCATAACAACCATAGTAGGCTATATAGAGAGCCTCATTTCACTAAAATCACTTAAATTAAAAAATAGGTTTTTTGTTTGTTTGTTTGTTTGTTTCCATCTATGCAACACAAACAGTGGATAAAAAC
Organism: Spinibarbus caldwelli; assembly: GCA_039654775.1. NCBI lineage: Eukaryota > Metazoa > Chordata > Actinopteri > Cypriniformes > Cyprinidae > Spinibarbus > Spinibarbus caldwelli. Next base: position 26,008,760 of record CM077234.1, read on the forward strand.
TATTTTTACTTAAAAATTATTTTTAATAAATATTTTTTTCTAAATGTATGCAAGGACAGTAAATCATCAATTTTTAACATTTCACAATGCATGCAGGGTGATAGAAGAGGTCAAGTAAATAAATAAATATACATAAAACCTGAGAAAATAAGTATCACATGAATCACATGCAATTTAATTGCAATTACCACTGTTTGTTTTATTTACTTATTTCATGGGAAAACAAATTAAGCTTGGAATTTTTCTTAGAAAAGGCTAAATGGTCACACTTGTTATCTTCGTGGTCAAAAATGATCACCATGTGTGATAAATACGAAAATACTGCAAATCTTATAAATCAGCCATGATTAAGCAGTCTCTGAAAATGTCTGTATGTGAATACAAAACCTAATAAAGTAATTATTTCTGAAAATACCCTTATAATCTAATGTGTATATATGTATAGGGCTATACAAGCATCTAGTGGTAACACATTGTATTACATATTCAGAATCAGAATCAGAAGATCAGAATGAGCTTTATTGGCCAGGTATGCTTACACATACGAGGAATTTGTTTTTGTGACAGAAGCTCTACAGTGCAACAGAAAGACAGCAACAGGACAGGGCACAGATAATAAAAGAATAATTTACAAATAGGCAATGTACAAACAGCAAAAACACAATATATAGACAATTATGGTGTACAGGTCTAATATGTGCAAATGTGAAATGAAAAAAATAAGTATGTGTGTTGAATAAATAATTTATAATAGTGTTGTGTGTTCCACTTTTAATGTCAAGTGTTCATGAGATGGATTGCCTGAGGGAAGAAACTGTTCCTGTGTCTGGTCGTTCTGGTGCTCAGAGCTCTGTAGCGTCGACCAGACGGTAACAGTTCAAAGAGGGAGTGTGCTGGATGTGAGGGGTCCAGAGTGATTTTGCCAGCCCTTTTGCTCACTCTGGATGAGTACAGTTCTTGGAGAGTGGGGAGGGTTGTACCAATGATTCGCTCAGCAGTCCGGACTACCCTCTGTAGTCTTCTGAGGTCAGATTTGGTAGCTGAGCTGAACCAGACAGTTATTGAAGTGCAGAGGACGGATTCAATGATGGCGGAGTAGAACTGATTCAGCAAGTCCTGTGGCAGGTTGAACTTCCTCAGCTGGCGAAGGAAGTACAACCTCTGCTGGGCCTTTTTCACAATGGAGTCTATGTGATTGTCCCACTTCAGGTCCTGGGAGATGGTGGTGCCCAGGAATCTGAATGACTCCACTGCAGTCACAGTGCTGTTCATGATGGTGAGTGGGGGGAGTGCAGAGGGGTTCCTCCTGAAGTCCACGATCATCTCCACAGTTTTGAGCGTGTTGAGCTCCAGGTTGTTAAGACTGCACCAGACAGCCAGCTCCTTAACCTCCTGTCTGTAGGCAGACTCGTCACCGTCCTGGATGAGGCCGATCAGCGTGGTGTCGTCTGCAAACTTCAGGAGCTTGACAGAAGGGTCTTTAGAGGTGCAGTCGTTAGTGTACAGGGAGAAGAGCAGTGGGGAGAGAACACAGCCCTGAGGAGCTCCAGTGCTGATCGTACGAGTGCTGGATGTGTATTTTCCCAGCCTCACTAGCTGCTGCCTGTCTGTCAGGAAGCTGGTGATCCACTGACAGACGGAGGTGGGGACGGAGAGCTGAGTTAGTTTATTCTGAAGGGTGTCCGGGATGATGGTGTTAAAAGCAGAGCTGAAGTCTACGAACAGGATCCTCACATAAGTCCCTGGTCTGTCCAGATGCTGCAGGATGAAGTGCAGTCCCATGTTGACTGCATCATCCACAGACCTGTTTGCTCTGTAGGCAAATTGCAGGGGGTCCAGTAAGGGTCCAGTGGAGGACTTCAGATAAGCCAAAACCAGTCTTTCAAATGACTTCATGACCACAGATGTTAGAGCCACAGGTCTGTAGTCATTAAGTCCAGTAATTTTGGGTTTCTTTGGGACGGGGATGATGGTGGAGCGTTTGAAGCATGAGGGGACTTCGCACAGCTCCAGAGATCTGTTGAAGATCTGTGTGAAGATGGGGGCCAGCTGGTCAGCACAGATTTTTAGGCAGGCTGGTGACACACCGTCTGGGCCTGGTGCTTTCCTTCTTTTGTTCTTCCTGAAGACCTGGCGCACCTCATCTTCGCTGATCTGAATTGCAGGTGTGGGGGAGACGGGGGTTGCTGGAGGTGTGAATGGTTGTGTGAATGGTTGTGTGGAGAGGTGTTCAGGGCGGGTGTGGGGTGTTTTTTCAAACCTGCAATAGAACTCGTTCAGACCGTCTGCCAGGTGTTGATTCTCCAGAGTGCTGGGGGTTGGTGAATTTTTTCCTTAGCTTGCCGGAATAATTCCTCTTTGCCACTCTGATCTCCTTTTCCAGTGTGTATTTGGCCTGTTTATACAAGACTTTATCCTTTATTATATTTCTCCCAGCAGATGGCACACATTGTATTTTCATTACCTTTTCATTAACTTTTTAACTTATAATTCGTTTTCCCCCTAATATTCACTTTGATAAAAATAAACACTTAAAAAGGTAAATATTGTGGAGTATCCCCTCAAAATAAAATTTTTTCAAGAATAAATATTAAGACATAGGATAATACACTGAAATATGGTACATTTATTTCATTAAAACGAATATTACACTTATTGTTCTCAGTCTTTTATGACCTCTGTTTGACCCCTAAGTGAGGAATACCAGAGGGTTTAACCCATTTGTGCCCAAATTTTGGATGGTTTCATGCATGTAGTTTCTGAATGGTTTCATGCATATAGTTGTGGTAACAGTGTCCTATGTGAGCATGTTCTGCATTTATTTTCCCCAGGTTTTAGTTTCTTTTTTGGCATCTAACTCAAAATAACTGCTTTCAACAGATCAATCTTTATTCATGAACACATTTATTATGTATAAAAGTCGAAGAACATTCGATATGAACCCCCAAAAAAAAGCTGCATCTAGCTTATAATCTCTTGAATATGAATACACAACAAACAAATCCATTTGTCTTAAAGTGATGGAACATGGTGCAGAACAAAGTGCAGCCATTAAGTTGCCCCAACAGGGCATCGTGTATCAAAAAATTAAATGAAAATAAATAAATACAAATAAATAAATATGTAAAGTGCCCTCCAATAATATTGGCACCCTTGGTAAATGTAAGCAAAGGCGGCTGTGAAAATAAATCTGCATTGTTTATCCTTTTGATCTTTCATTCAACAATTAAAAAAATTCTAACCTTTCACTGAAGTAAAACAGCTGAAAGTGTGTGTGTGGGGGGGGATCTCATTGTGAGATAAATGCTTTCTCTAGTTCATGTTGGCCACAATTATTGGCACCCAATTATTGCAATGTCCTTTTCCCAAGATAACAGCTCTGAGTTTTCTCCTATAATGCCTGAAGAGTTTGGAGAACACCTGATAAGAGATCAGAGACCATTCCTTCATACAGAATCTCTCCAGATCCTTCAGACTCACAGCTCCATGTTGGTGCTTCTCCTCTTCAGTTTACCCCTCATTTTCTATAGGGTTCAGGTCAGAGTACTGGGACGGCCAGGGCAGAAGCTTCATTTTGTGCTCAGTGACACATTTTTGTGTTGATTCTGATGTTTGTTTTGGATTCTTGTCCTGATGGAAGATCCAACCACGGCCCATTATAAGATTTCTAACAGAGGCAGTCAGGTTTAGATTTTTTTTTTATCAGTTGGCATTTATAATCCTGTGGAACATGGCTGGACAATTTCATGCTCCTAGTCACCCTGGTGTGCTAAAAAAAAAAGTAAATATGAATGGGAATATACTTCAGAGATATTTTACTCATAAGAAATTCTAGGGGTGCCAATAATTGTGGCCAACATTCATTGGAGAAAAACATTTATTTCATCATGAGATTTTCTCCCCACTTTAAATTGTTTTACTTCAAATGTTTTTGTGAATGTTCAAGTTTTAGTTTTTTTTTTTTGAATGAAAGATCAAAAGCATAAACAATGCAGATTTATTTTCACAGCTGCCTTTGCTCATATTTACCAAGGGTGCCAATATTAGTGGAGGGCACTGTACATTTTCTGAAGAAAATGTGCGTGGTGCTTGCCGTGGGAAAACTCGGCACTAGGCACTAATAGTAACTCTAATCGTGTTAGCATCATGTTAACAACATGCTAACAACATGTTAATTGTGTTAGCATTATGCTAACAACATGTTAATACAAGTAAAATGTTAAAACAAAATTATCATGATTAGCATGTTGCTAGCATGATGTTTAGGGATGGGCGGATCGATCCTTTAGTATCGATACTTTTGATACTGATGTTGTATCGAAAGGTTCGATCCTCACATAAAAATATCGATTTTAAAGTGCATTTTTTTTTTACCATTAATTTAATTTATTTATCAAGAAATTCAGTGCATAAAATAAGCTTCTAAGTGGAAAAATAGACTTTATTAACGAATAATTGTGTTGGATAGAACACATCGGAACACATGCAAATGCTGAAAGAGAGAATCAATCAATCACAGACAGCATTCGCTGCTGACGCATGGCTCACAGTGCTTGTTTCCCAAAAGCATCAGAAGCATAAGTAGATCTTAAGAAACCACTGCCACATTATTACATTACATTACATAACATTGTTACTATATATAAAATTAATTCTGAAAAATGCATCACCGTTTCCACACAAATATGAAGCAGCAATAATCATAAATGTTTCTTGAGCAGCAAATGATATTAGAATTATTTCTGAAGGATCATGTGACATTTAAGACTGGAGTAATGATGCTGAAAATTCAGCTTTGATCACAGATGCATTTTAAATTAAATTTTAAAATATATTAAAATAGAAAATATTTATTTTTAATTGTTATATTTCACAATATTGCAGTTTTTACTGTATTTTTGTTCAAATAAATGCAGCCTTAGTGAGCATGAGACTTATTTAAAAAAAATATTACAAAATCTTACTGACCCCAAACTTTTGTGTACATGTAATATTTATTTTAAGTTTCTGCAAGTAAATTTATTTAAACTGGCTGTTAAAAGTTCAAATGGATTGTGTTATGTTCTGTAATTTATGTTAGTAAATCTGTCAGAAAAAAAAAAAAATGCTAAAGTTTCACCTTTAGGGGTACAACAGCCTGGCAGCCTTTTACAAAAATTAACCATGATTTTATTACATTAACCACAGTTTACCACAGTATTTGTAGTAAAACTGCAGTAACCACAAATTTACCATGGTAAACACAATACATTTTAGTACCATGTTTATTTTTCATGAGGTACCCTCAAAGGTGCACCTTTGTAACTTATCTACCCTTAAAGCATGCATACTTGTATGGTACTAATATGCTCCCTTTTAGGGGTGTAGTTGCACCTTTGAGGTTACTGCCCCTGTAAAGGACTAAAATACAATTATAGTATATTTTATTTCTGACAGTGTAAACAAAAAAAAGGCCTATGAAATGTAAAAAAAACAAAAAACGTTGCTTTAAAATCTGATATTAAGTGAGTATAATTACTGATTATATAGTATTGGATAGTAATTATTCAGGTGCTACTACATCCTTCTAAAGGATTTACTAATTGTTTGGATCAGTATTCTAAAGGCTTTCCTGTAGCTCAAATAGTAGAGCATGGTGCTAGCAACGCCAAGGTCATGGGTTCGATTCCCAGGGAAAGCAAGAACTGATAAAATGTAGAAACTGTAACTTGAATGCAATGTAAGTCGCTTTGGATAAAAGCGTCTGCTAAATGCATAAATGTAAAGTGAAGATCATACGTCATTATAAACTTTTGAGGTTTTTGTAAGGTCCTGGTTAGTAATTCATTTAGCTAGATTTGGTAACACTTAAATCATTACTAGTGGGTTAGAATACTGATCCAAATAAGTAGTAGTTTCTTCAGAAGGATGTAGTAACACTTGAGTCATTACTGTCCAAAACCTTACATATATCTCAAAAGCTCACAATGACGTCAGCCGATATTAGGGAGTTATGATGATTGTCACTTTAGAATACTGATCCAAGTAATTAGTAGTTCCTTTAGAAGAATTTGGTAATACTTGAGTCATTACTAGTGGGTTACCATTATCTTCATTTTAGAATTAATTATTCGTTATGCAGAATTCACATTAATTATAAACCTGTATGCAGTAGTTCTTAGGAGTTCTCCAGCATATATGAAAAAAAAAAAAATTGTAGTTATTGATTTGCTAATAGTGAACCAGTTTCAATTGAATGCTATTACTTACTAAATCGTTAATCAGAGTTTCTTGTTAGGTAATAATAGTTACTACAATGTTAATAGTGCATTAGTCATTTGTTCCTGTGTAGTTATTCATTAACGATGGAACAGTATTCTAGTGTTACCCATTTTTGTTGTGGTTGTTGAAGCCTCAGAGTGTGTGCGCGCGTGTGTTTCTTAATTTACAAACGTTTTCCTTTTTTTCCTTTTTCATGATTTGTATGTAACTGATTGGACGCCTTTATCGTGAAACGTGTTTGCTTGTTGTGAGTGTTTAACGTGACTTTGGTCTCATTTTGCTCCGTTACCTTTTGTTCTTGTATTTTTTCTTTAGTTTATTTTGTAAGTGTTCTTCATTGTTGTATTGTCAGGTTGAGTGGTGTTGATGTTGTGAGTCTGCTGACGTTTGTGCTCGTTGGTTGAGTTTTGTGTTGTAGTAGCGACAAAATATTATTATTATCTTTTGTTTTGTATTATGTATTCTGGTTGATTTAAGTCTTTGTAGCTGTTTATCTGTGGGTCAGCTGTGTGGATGGGCAACTCTTCTTACTGTAAGCCATCTGTGATAAAATGACTGTGTTTGTTCAAGTGTATAACCTGATTTCTGCTTGTTACAGGAGCTGAGTGCCTAAGGCAGGGGTGGAGTCCTGGTGTTGGTGTTTCTTTCACGAGTGCTGGCTGGAGTGGTCATGTGTGTGTGTGTGTGTGTGTGTGTGTGTGTGTCACAGGTATAAGTGAAGGGTGTTTTGCTGTGTAGGCCGATTGTGCCCTTATGCCCTGCTGCCAAACCTCGGCTCCTGTACCTTGATCCTTGGAGGTCCTTGATGAACTAGGTCATCCATAGTTGTATTTTGTGAAGTGTTGAACTGAGTGTTATATGTGAACTGTTGTGCTCAGCGATTACTCTTCTTCCCCTCTGTTTTTGTAACAAACCCTTTTTTTATTTGTAATAAAAAGCTATTTTTTTGTATCTACGTCTCCTGCCAATTTATCGTGAGCTGACCTGTGTTGCTAAAAAGAAATTCTATTCATTATAGGTTCCGGGGCTAGACCCAGGGTGGCGTAGTCGTGCTAAATCTCTAATCCCTCAGCTTTTCGCCACATTAGCATGAAGTTAGCATGATTAGCTCGTTGCTATCAAGATGCTAACAAGCTGTTTTTAACAAGAAGGTAACATGAGTAGCATGATGCTAGCAACCGTATACCCCCATTTCCCAATGATATATGTTATATGTATTTACAAGTCATTTGCCCACCGGCAACTATAGTTGCCGCCTGGACTTTTGACTAATACAAAAAACTATAGATGTCTTGTAAGATTTGTTTTAGTTGGATGATTCTAGAGACCTTCATGATTATGTAGATGTGTCAACAAAAAAATACTTATTAGTAACATGAAAATGACCTTTCTTTGGGAGGGTTTGCCTGCATGCTTCCTGAAAATAGGAGTAGGAAGCTGACAGCCTCATGTGACAGGAAGGAAGTGAATACCTTTTTTTCCCCCTTGAAATCCTTTATTTGGTTGTTTGCATGCCATTGAGACATAAAACATGGATAACATCTAGAAAAATACTTACAAAAGGAAAATGACAACTATAAACTGTGGCAACTATAGTTGCTGGTGGACTTAAATGAGTTAAGATTTTAATGGTGTAAACGAGCCATAAAACTCACCCAGAGCTTTAAGATACTCTTCAAAGTTCTCGTTGGAGATCATTTTCCAGTAGCCGTTGTAATCGGCAGTCATTTTGAGATAGGCTACTCCAGGGGTTTTCAATCTTTTAGATGCTGTGGATCCCCTAATATGATCATCATTGTGCAAGGGTCCCCCATCCTTAAATGTAAAATATATTTATATAGTTTATTGTCTAAATACCCAATTTACACTGAAAATTTCATATTATAAGCAAGTCAAAAATATGAATTGTAAAATAATTAGTTTAAAAAAAATTACATTATTATTCTTTTTTTCTAAAAGTATTATTTAAAATGTATTTAAAGAACTGTATTTATGTATCTTTTTAATCTAAATTTCATATATAATATATTTTAGTATATTTTGTAATTATTTCTTTGTTTTCATTTTTACTAATTGATTTTAATACATTTATGTAAAATTTATTTCTTTAATTGTTATTCAATCATATTTTTGTGGTAATTCTTTTATAATTATTATATATAATATAATAATATATTGTAATTAATAATAATAATAATAATAATAACAAATTGTTATTGTTATTATTATTATTATTATAGTTATTAACAACAACAATAATAATAATAATCCTTTTACATTTATTTATTTATTTTTTTACACGTTTTATGCTTTTTCTCTAAACATTTTCAAGGACCCCCTAGCACTACCTTGGGACCCCCTGGGGGCTCCCGGACCCCAGTTTGAAAACCCCTGGGCTACGTTCAAGAAAGATCCGATATTGCAGTTCCCCTGCGAACAAATGCTTTTCATCTGAAAGAAACCCTCATTTAACACAGGCATCATAATCCGATTACTTGTGAATTTATTTTTTCTTCTCTGTTATGGAAACGGCTTCTCCGCCTCTAGTGTTTGGATCCATCATCGCAAACTTGGATGCGATATCACACCATGTAATTACGTCACTTTAACTCTGTGATCAAGCGCTGTAGGGGTCAGACCGGGGCTAGTTGTCACAAGGGCTGCATCTCAGCTGCTATAATGTTTTGAGTGGCAAGTTCTCAAATGTGTTTCAAATGTTTTACATCTAAAGTAGCCTAATATATCAGTCATTCTTGAGAAGTGGGACAAAACAGGGTGCAAAATTGAAAAAAAAAACCTTGTACTCAGACAAATGAAAGTACATTTATGTATCTTATATGTACTAAGCTACTGAGCTATGCTTTGATACAACCTCCCAACTTTTCTCTTTTTTTTTTGTTTTTTTTTAACAAAATGTGCTTTTTACCTTGGACTGTGTAATATAATTTCAACTTTATCTTTAACAGCATTCAAGATGTTTTTATCATTTCAAAACACATTATGTTAGCAGACAGATTACACTTTCACGTGACCAATAATTCCACAACAAATATAAAATATCATAATGAAATATTATCAAAACATTAATCTGACGGAGGTGACAGAACTGACGGAGTTCACACATCTGACGGTGGTGACGAAAACCTGAATTTGTAGTCATTAACTATCAAATACATTGAATCAATCAATTACTGTATTAAAACAAACACAACAAACAGTGAGTATGTTATTGTTTATAAAGCTTTTATTCAAGAGTCACGTTTAAGTATTTTGATATATCATTGGAACACAAAATCTTATGGTGGTGACATCTGACTGTGTTGACAAATTTGGCATTTCTTTCACAAAACAAATAGAGTTCATGTAGTAGCCATTTTTTTTTTTCTGTTGATGCTAGATGCTAATTGAACATGCTTCAGGATAATAAAAATTATCTAAATATTTCTAATAATTTCCTCAGGAAGATGGTGTTGACATATGTTTGTGACACAGGAAATATTAACATTAGGATTTAAAATATTCTAAAACTATAAAACTGATCAGAGCCTGTCTAACACTGATTTACTCTGCAGAGGAGGACTGTGGCAAGGGGGTCGTTTAGAGTGACAGCTGCCCCTGATATTATTACATTTTAATGAATGTCTTGACGGTGTTGACAAAAAGTGGGGACACAACTTTGAAACCTTATGAAACACATGTGTCACTGGGAAACAGCCTTGCTTTGATATGTGATATTATTAAGTGTTGCTTTTCATAAAACAAGGTCTTTTTCATTATTAAAAATCATTTTTATCCATTTTATAGCATATGAATAATTGAACCCTTCTCTGTGGATACACTATTTTAGATGTAGTGAGAAGACAATAAGTGTCATAGATTTCACATAATAATGATATGTGAAACACGTTTTGTCCCATGTCTCAAGAATGACTGATATATTAATCATTAACGTATTATTAATAACTAGTGTTTCTAGGTTACATGTTTGTGGTTACATAATAGTTTTAATGTTTAAATTTCACTGAAAAGATGTTTAATGGTAGGTCCCATTGTGAAAACTTAAACCATATAATGTAGCAACGTGCGACTAGTAAAAAAAAACTCTCACACATAATGCTGATTTCTTTAATATAAATTAGCAAACAAAAACAGAATTTCAATTATCTTCTAAGATTAATTCACATAAAATACATCATTTTGAAGTCTATTTGTTCTTCAAATAAAAGATAAGTAGGTTTGTGCTTGATATAAGATCAAATTGCATTGTCACTCCTTTCATCTGTCAGTTAAAGATGCTTTGAATTGGCACACATGGCCCTTCTGTCCAAAGCAGCAGCTATCTAGAAGAGTGGGACTAGTTGATTTGAATTAATTCGTCTGGCTTTTCTTTCAAGACAGCATGAATAAAGGCCTTCTTATAAAACCCAAACTCCACACACAAAGACTGTCAGCAGGAGGGCTTCAATACTGCAAAAAAAAAAAAAAAACACCCTTAAAGCAACTAGCCGGTTTGAGCCAAAACTCAGTCAGTGGTACAAGGAAAAAGAAACGATTCAGATAGACATCGCCTCAAATATCCCAAACTACTTTCTTCTATTTTATTTTGTCTGAAACTCTTTTTTCCCCCTACCGACAAAGCTTGATGAAACATCTTTAGGGATCTGACAACATGAATGACGCTTTCTGTGCAAATGGAAATGGAAGAAGCAATGTTTGCTCTCCAAAGTGTAAAGGCTCTGTTATTTATCTTCCTTGTGACATTCAGCAAAAGTCAACAAATCCCAGACCTGGCGAACATAGACCTACAGCTCTGCAGTGATCTGGCAAATCTAACTCCTGCAGAGACGGGATAAATTCCTAAATCCCTCTTCACACATTACTCTAGGAAACCATGGTCATGGATAACGCTCACTTCACACAAGACAAAATATGCAACTCCTCTAAAGCATGCTTTCACGTCTTCAAATTGAAAAGTGAGAGAAAAATGTAATCTTTTGAAACATATTTTGCTATTACTTGTGACTAAGACTGCTGGAGGCTATTTCTTATCCATCAGTCTTGTATTGTTTGCTTGGTAAGAGGTCGTAGTTTAACGTCTTTGTTCTTCATCTCGCTGTCTTGTGTATAAAGGTTGTGCTCACTTATGTAATCAATGACCGAGTCTGGCAAGAGATATTTAACGCTCTGGCCTCTCCGCAGGGCTCGTCGGACCTCTGTAGCACTGATCTCATTGTGGACCCACTCCCGAACCAGGAAGATTCTCCGCCGGTGCCTGGACAACAAGTCGGACTCATGTATAGCCCGGTCTGGCTGCAGGCTGCCTCGGCTCACGCAGACCAGTCCAAAGCGGCCCACCACCTCCTCTACGTGATCATCCCTCCACAGACCAGGCACCTTAAACGTGTCCATGAAATCTGCTCCACAAAGCAGCTTCAGTTGAGGAACGTCTGTAGGGGAGAAAGCTATCACATTAATGATTGCACATTATTGTTTATCTAAATGAATTAAACAAAGAGTTACCTGAAAATTAAAATTTGCTTAAAATTTAGTCAAGATGTAAATGAGTTTGTTTCTTTATCAGAACAGATTTGGAGAAATTTACCATTACATCACTTGCTCACCAATGGATGGATCCTCTATAGTGAATGGGTGCCGTCAGAATGAGAGTTCAAACAGCTGATAAAAACATCACAATAATCCAGTAATCCACACAACTCACAAATTTAACTTTAAACCATCGTTTCTGTCCATAATCCATAACAATGCTTCCTCCAGAGAAAAAGTTGTCCTCCACATCTAAATTTACCAAAATATGTTTATACCTGTTTTATAACAACAAATGCTTAGGGCCAATTTTACTAACAGCTTGCATCAGTGCAAACTGTCTTTTGGCGTTAAAATTGTACTGTCAAGTTTTATTAAAGACGTGCAGTGACAAATTAGCGCTGAAAAGGCATGGACACTATTATTTTTTGTGCCTGACCTTACTGAATATGCATTTGTAGGAGTTTCCCTTTCAGATGCAAAATTTATGGGAGGAGAGTATTAAAATGAATCTCACAACGTGATTTACTAACGTTTGTGCTCTTCAAATTACTGGCATTTGCGCCATTATTTAACGCCTCCCAAAAAGCATGTCTTAAAGTCCCCCTGTAGTCAAAAATTTTATCCCTTAAAACTCATCTTTGATCATCAAAATTACATATTTAAATGTTTTTTCTTGTGAAAATAATTTTCTCAGGCGTTAAAATAACTTGAATGTAACTCTACAACCTTTGCCTCATTTACTATACGCAGATCTATGAATACGCAAATTAGCCCCGCCTCCACTCAGTCACACCAGCCATCGCCTCCTGATCCACAGATAATGACTGATAAAACTATGTTTTTACTAGCAGACAACTACATTGGATACTGTAACATTCATTACAGTTGCTTACTTGACGATGTTGTGTCCTCAAAATGCCTTGAAGACTCGAATGCAGCCAAGTCTATAATTCCAGTTCGCGCCCGCGAGCATAAGAGTGTGAATGCGGACGCCAATGCAGGAGAGGTGGGTCTGACTCTGGCCTACTTTTACACTGTTGCCGCGGGTTATTATTCAAGTTAGCGGTTCTAAATTCACGTTAAACCACGGCTTCATGGGTTTTTTGCTCTATTTTATTTTTGGGTTTGTGCTGGTAATTGGTATATTTTGTATGCGATCTCTATGCTATGATCTCTATGTGCGCCGCGTTTGTATAATGGAGAGAGGGATATGCTAATGATAGGAATATATCCCTTGACGTGATTGGTTATTGAATTTTGTGACGTAGCAAACCGAGGGCTGTTTCAAACCGCGTTTCTGGGACTGACATTGGGAAACTACAGTTTTAAGAAGAAAATACTCAGTAATGGTGTTGATTAATGGATTGACACATGGTTTGTCTAAAAGCAAATTAAAAACACCACATAGACAAATCAACAACATAAAAAACTTGATTTTCACTACAGGGGGACTTTAAACTAATTTGCGCTTGAAATGTCTGCAATTATTGTTGCTATAGGAGGAGGCACCGGAGAGGATTTTTTCCACATATTTTTATTTGGATTGCCAGAAGAACACATTATCCGAACATCATTTGCCAAGCCATGTTATTTTTAATTTGCTTCAGGAAATAAAAGATGACTTTGAACTCTCAACTAGGAGTCACGCAATACCAGGTCTATCAAAACTTCTAGCAAACTTAAATTTTTGGCCTCCGGTTCTTTTCAATGTACTGTGGCTTCTTTATTTCTTTATTCTTTATTTGTGACTAATTTGCGCTGCTCTTGGTATATTGCGTTGGTCGATATGTAAATGAGATGTTGCGACTGTGTTCTTTAATTTGCACGGTTGTTAGTAAAACACCTGCAGAAATTTCCACACCCATCGGCGCTGTTTTGGAATTGCGCTTTCGCGCTAATTTGCCCTGTTTAGTAAAACTGGCCCTTAATCTGTGCATATTTCTCCCCTGTGTATTATTTGTGTACTATAAACAAGCAGCTTTTCACTTCACAAAATTGACAGACTAGAATTGTGTGGATTACTAGTTGTGATGTCTTTTATTAGCTGTTTGGACTCTTATTCTGACGGCACCCATTTACTGCAGAGGATCCATTGGTGAGCAACTGATGTAATGTTAAGTTTTTTCATATCTGTTCAGATGAAGAAACAAACTCATCTACATTTTGGATGGCCTGAGGGTGAGTACATTTTTATTTCTAAGTGAACTATTCTTTTAAAGCTGATGTAAGTAATGTTAACTGTTTTGGAACCATTCAACTGTTGTAATTAAAGATGGAGCAGGAGAGCAGCTGTATGTCATCATAATACTGTCAAAGTTGTCAAAAGAAATGGTAGAAAACTGACAACTGCTTATGAAGCCGAATATGGCTCTTAACTTGAATGATGGCAGTGTAAAGAGCCTAGAGCTATCACAAGGGACTGATATTATAATTTAGAAGACTGAAATCAGTGATATCTAACAGAGATATTTTCAGAGTTCCAATCCATACAAAATAGCTTACAGCACTTATTTAAACGTGTCTGTAATAAAACCAAGTGCTTCTGAACAACAGCAATGTGATTTGTCATCATTTATTTGCTCTCATGTTTTTCAAGACGTATTATTTTTACATCCATGAAGCACAAAAGGAGAAATTTTACAGGATGCTCACATTGTTGTTATTGTTAACAAAAACTATTAAAACTACTTTTTGATATTTGAAAATAAAGCTAAAATAAAATAAAATAGAATATGAATATTAGTTGAAAAACTTAAACTTGAACAGCAATGAATAAGTTCAAGTTAAGTTGAAGTTGAAGTACTAAAATTACTACAACTAAAACTAAATAAAAATTAAAGCTATACAGAACAAAAAAGACAAAAACAAGTAAAAATGATGATAAAATTACAAAATTACTAAATATTTAACTAAAATTAAAATGAAAACTGAAAATATAAATATAAAAATAAAATTCTAAATAAATACTATAATAGTCAATACATATTGTTTCAGAGCAGCTTCACAACAACAAACAGCAAAATAACAAGCGTTAATGTTGCAAAATTCATTCAAAAATGACTTAAGCCAATAGTGTCATTATTTAGCTCAATTCAATTTTAATGGTGATTCAATTAGTAATATATAAATAATATAACAAGTACAATAATACATAAATAATACAAAAAAATAAAAATAAAATAATAAATAAATAAATAAAAAAAAATACTGATTGACCAGGCAGCTTTTTCCTAATATAAAAGGTGATTATAACCAGTAGGCTGTCAAGCTTCAAAAAGAATGAAAATAAAAGTTTCATTATACAGAAAATCATACCTTTTTCTTGAATGTTTTTAAAATATATTTACATAAATTGGCCCCAAATGACAGTGAAAATAGTAATATTATGAAACAGTATCACAATTGAAAACATTTTTTCAAATGTAATATATTTTTTAAAATCTAATTTATTGCAGAATAAATTTTTTTTATCTCTTATTAAAAAAAAAAAAAGAAGAAATTACTGATCCCAATCTTTTGAACCATACTATATATTTCTTTAAAATAAATGCCCTATTGTTTTCTATTGTATAATTGCAAATACATTTATACTTTTTTTTATACATTTATACATACATTAAATGTGAACTGTGACGCTGTGCAGTTCCAACAAATTATGTCAAATTAGGATAACCTTCTGCATCTTACAAAACATGGAACTCAGAAATAACCTGCAATGCTGGGGACTGCACCGTGGAAATTGCATTCAACACAGATTTGGTGCCTATTAACTGATTTGCATATTTCTTTCAGTGTATCAGTTGCGAATACAAACAAAAAAAAAAAAACCCCAATGCTATCAATGAATTTCCCCATGTCTTTCAATATGTTGTTGTGGCTCAAAGTCAAAATGTTTGACACTCCTTGAACCCTTGCCTGAAATCTTGAAAAAATCTTAATTTTTCTTTCCTCAACGCTTCATTAGAAATCATTTCATGGCTAGCAATGCAAGGGCTCGACCTCAGCAGTGATATTTACAGGATATGAAAGAATCAATAGGATCCTTTTAACTCTAATACTCTCGCTATAATGTGTCTGAGAGCTGGCTTTTGTTTGAGCAGACATGAATTGCAGGGGGCAGGAAATGCACCTCGGCGGCCCACTAAAGCTCTTTATTTCTACTCCATGTGACTAAACGTAGATCTAAAGAAATGTATGTGCACACTGCATGGGGAAATACCACCCCCTTCATCCTTATTCTAATAATGAATACATTCATGAAAAACACAGTAAAGAAAAGCACTGTGCACATTCCAATACAAACACTAATATTTACAGACAATCATAAATGGCTTAATTCCGTAAGCGCCAGATTTCTTTGAATCGGTAATAATGGGGTTTGCATGAAAGCAATTTAATCGAAAATAATCCCTGAGATAATTCAACATGAAATCTAAAATTAAAAGGATCTCTTTCTGTAAAAATGTCAATGATTTTCAACGTCTTTTAGCTTAATTCTGACTGATATGTTTATTAATCCTTGTAACAGAAGGATGAATACGAGTTTCTTTATGGAATCTTCAGTCCAGGCCATAACAGTTTGTTGTTAGAAGGACAAAAAGTTGTTTAAGTTAAATTTTTAGGCTGGTTCACACTGTTCACAGACACCTAACATGAATTCCACTGCGTAGCTTCAGTTCTTAACATAAAGTGCAAGGTAAGATTTAATTGGCTGAACATTTAATATTTGACAAATTGAAATATAGGCTGAATCATCTGTGTGATTCATATAATTTAAAATTGAATGTGACGAGACAAGAAATGCTTTTCCTTTAGTGTTGTTGACATATTAGGCATACCAATAAGAGTGAAAGTGTCCAAATTTTAAAGTAAAATATTATTTTCAAATATCAATAAAATTCATTCTTCAAAAAATACTTAATTTCCTTAAATTCATTTAAATCCTTTAACTATTTAATTCCTTTAAAGTTTCTCTATCATGGGTTATGAAAGGTTCATATTTTGGTTTTGAATTTGCATTTTAAGTTAGACCAACGTGAAAAGACCAACAAGTGGGCGGGCAATATGTTAATGTTTCATGTTGACGTCAACATGAAACGGCTTGGGATTCGTTTTAAAAACGACTTGTTTCAATGTTTCAGAGTCGACTCTTTCTTTTGAGAGACAATAACTTTATACATGGTGCACTTTTAGATTTAAAACTTTCCAGGATATTTTCATTCACTTAGAGCTGTGTTACACACTGCATGAAATGTAATTTTCAAAAATCCATAATAGGGGCACTTTAAATAAAAAGACCATTACTACTCTCCCCTTCCAAAAAAATTGGTCCCACCCCATGTTCAAACACCATGTTCAAAACATGATTACGGCCTTGCTTCAGTTCACTGCCAAACAAAAGAAATAGCACAAGCATTGAATAAGGGAGTCCTCTGAAAGGTTTTGAGATTAGAGGGTTTTTGTGTGCATGTGTTCTGTAATTCTTGGCACTTGTCTTGTTATAAAGTTGTCCTGGCTATTAATCGCAGCTTCATTAACAGACCGAGCACGCTTGTCTTAAGCTCAGTCATCCTGTGGAGGGTATTAGGCTTCATTAGCATGCTCCTCTACAGCAACCCCAAATAAAAGCATTGTTGAAAAGAGGCCTAACAGCGCTTGTGCTGGCCAGAGAGAAGACAACAGCCTGTTTTATATGCATCAGACTTATCTAAAGTGATTAGCAAAAACAGAAAAGGCTCTGTTGGGCCAGAGAGGTTTAGAGGAAAGCGAAATTGTGATGAGAGGTTCACGTGCCAATTTATAATGACATATTGAGAGGTGGGCGTGGCTTACCAGAGACTGTGGGCGGGTCCTTGCTGCTGTGGTACTGAGCAGCTATGCGGTCGTAGTGGTACCTGTGTTAAGTGAGGCAGGGAGAAACGAACACAGCAGATAAGCAATGGTGAGCATGAATGGCCATACTGTGTAGGTAATCAGCTTATGAATGTAGGAGAAGCTTTACATTCAAACTGAATTACATGAGCCTGTACAGTAGATGCGTATCTCAACTTCTCCAGTCTCTCACAAGAGGCTATTATAAGCTTTGTTGTTGCATAAATGCAGATAGGAGTGTGAAACCTTTACATAGAGAATAATTACTGAGTTAACAGCACTTGTTGTAACTATATATTGCCCCAAGTATGTGTGTGTTTAATGTATAAAGTGAATAGCAGACTAAGGTATAACAGCTTGTGTACAATACAGTGTACAATGGACATTGGAATTAACCAATAGCAGAACCAATCAGGGATGATTGAGAAATGCAAAGTTTCCCAAGACAAACTTTGAATGTGGACTTCAATAGGCCTTGTTTAACATTCCTTTAAAAGCCTTGATTTCTTAAATGTTCATAGGCCTGACAGACAGACAGAACGACAGAACATATAATGATAGACAGAACGATACGATAGATAGAACGATAGAGAATGACAGATAGAAAGATAGAACGATAGATAGAATGATAGAACGATAGATAGATAGAACGATAGATAGATAGATAGATAGATAGACGGATGGATAGATAGATAGATGGATAGATGGAACGATAGGTACAACGATAGATAGATACGATAGGTAGATAGATCAATAGGCCTTGATAGATCAAGACTTCAATAGGCCTTGTTTAACATTCTTTTAAAAGCCTTGATTTCTTGAAAGTTTATAGGCCTGACAGACAGACAGACAGTTGTTGTGTCGCGCTGTTCCGTATTTTGTCGCTCGCGTCCAGTGTAGACACGGTGTTACGATAAGGCAAGAAGTAGGACCTGTGCAAATATCGGATCAGCTTTCCAGCGCTGGAGAGAACTCAAGGAGTGGGAAGGCCTGCGATCGGACACCGAGGTTGCTTTGTTTCTTCTGGATAGGTGAGTAACATTGGTTTTGCTTTTTTTCACAGAACTAATCGTTGCCTGGGTTGCGTACGTATGTGTGGGGCAGAGCTATCAAAATTGTTGGTACCATGAAGCTGATCATCAACTTTTTCTGTCAACTCAGGCTTGATCCTGAGTTAATGGAGCATGTGCACATGAAAGTTTGACGACAGTAATGAGCAGCCAATCACATGCCTTAAAACTATGATTCACTTCTTGTGAGAGAGTCAGTGCGAAGATTAAAAGATTGAACAATATGAAGAATTTAAACACATTTACACAGCACGCTCATGAAACGATCTATCCATGAAAGAGGAAAACTTAAACAAAACATCTTACCATATGAGTGCAAGTAAAAGTTGTAAAGTTAGTTTATAATATTTATAGGTATAAAAACACTTAAAAATCTAAGCTCATGTGTAGTCATGTTTAAAGCTATTGATTCTAAAATTTATTTATATTGCATATTATCTATATTATCTATATGTTTATACTGATTTTAAATAAAAGCTTAATAATTACTGTTAAACTAAGCTGGCTTGTGTAATGAATTAAGGGTATAATTATATAAATAATATAAAATAATTATAAAAATAATCATCTCTAAAAAGCAGATGATTTTATCTTTAAAAATGTTTTAATATGTAGCGTCCTTTAATTTGGAGTAAGAGAAACTGGAGGAGTGGCTTTTTTTTGCGTCAGAGACGTGTCACTTTGCTTGAAGCTGATTGGTCAAATTTCGGTTTGAGATCTCTAAACCAGAACATAACCTGCCCCGGAGCAGGTTAGCTGTGGAGTGTAAGTTACTATGGCGATGAACACTGCTAAAAGCCAAACCACTTTCATGGTACCTAAAACCCAGAGATGGCGCAAACTAAACTGAAACTTACTGTACCTGGCTAGCCAGCTAAACCGGCTTCATGGTACAGGCCCCAGAAATCTCTTACCCCACCTTTAATGTTAAAAACAGTTATTCTGCTTATATTTTGTGGAAACATAATTTTCAGGATTTTTTGATGAATAGAAAGTTTAAAAGCACAGCATTGATTAGACATTTTTGTAACAATGTAATTTACTGTCATTTTTAATCAATTTGATAAATGATTGTTGAATCTGCTTTTGAACGGTAGATAGAATGATATAAATCTCATTGCTATGCATTCTCTCTGTGAAGAATAAATGCAATGCTGGTACAATTTGGCCAAAAGGACTCTTATAAGGCACCTAACTAATAAATGTACTTTGTTGCTACCTATGCTGAATAGAATTTGCAACAGAGCCTGTATGTATGAAGCATAGTACTACTGTATGTCCTTTAAAAATAGCAAAAACTCAACTTGGTAATTCATCACATAGGTCAACTGCAAGGGCATATAATCAATTGCGTGATTTCGTTCAATTCTGCCAGGAAGTAAATTACGAACCTTGAAAGACAAAGCCCTGGCACGGGCCCCTGGCACAAGAGAAGCCATCCTCCTCCCTGGCATCGGAGTATTAATTAGCCACCTAAGGGCATAGCTAGCAGTTGGCAAACAAAATTTGAGTGCTCTGAGGGGTCCTTAAACAGTCTCTTGTTACTTTACTATCTCTTGAGGGATTCAAGAGGAGGAATGGCCCATCACGACGAAGAGAGGGGACAAGAATTTGGCACGGCTGCAAAACGAAAACCACTAGCAGTCAAACAGTAAAGGATGACGGGGTGTCTCATATTTTCTGTGGCAGAATCTGAGGAGAATGGAAACTGTGCCTGTTATGATGGATAGTAGGGCTGGAATGAGTCACATCAGCGCATGGCTATTTGATATCTCATACACAGGGAATTTAAGGATTCGGCTCCTATAAAGTTTTGGCTTTAGTTCATCTCTGATATTTCGAAGATGACTGAGTTTGTGAAGTCCCTCATAGAGGGTAATCCAAGGTGAATTCACATATAAAGGCAACATATAAAATATAATTGCAACTTGAAATATTTCTACAGTAGAGATTGAATATCTACATTCCATATCTACATACCTTTGCCAATGTGTGTCATTCTTGTATATATTGCTCTATATAAATGAGACTTCTGGGTATTCATATGTGAGATGTAACACTCTAATGTGAACCCTCAGTTCATTTAAGAGAAGGATAAGCCTACATCAGACGTAACTGTATGCTGTATCATAAACTGTCATTCATATTAATAACGCCAGTATGTTTAATTTGAACAGCGCTCTTGAAGTAAAGAAAAAAAGGCAATGTTCCTATCATCAAAGATGACTCTATAATGGAGGTGCAATCAGCATTTAACACCCCATCTGTCAAAACTGGTTAATGTTTCCTTTACAGCCAGTGTCCCAGTTGTGTTAAAAGACTCCAGAAAGTTACTTGCCTTGTCAAAGTTTTGACTGGATAAATGATTTGCGTTAGTCATGGTAAGAAGCAAATGCAGGATACTTTCCTAAAATTGTCTTATATATATATATATATTCACCTCATGGTCACCACAGTCTCTGTCCAGTCCTCCTGCTGGCTCTCCCAGTCGTCTACAGAAACCCAGTCAGAGCTCTGCAGGGCAAGTCTTGCCATAGCCAGTCTGTGTTTCGAAGCAACAAGACCCTGTTTACCATAATCATCACCGACAGGAGATACAATGCCACCCACCACACGATACAGACCTGTGAGATAGACAGAGACAACATATCCCAAAAAGAGTCAAGTACATCAGATGGCAAATATGAGTCACACTTTATTTTAAGGTCCAATTCTCGTTATTAACAAACCATTAACTATAACTTTTGCCTCAATAAACTCCTAATTTGCTGCTTATTAACAGTTAGTGAGGTAGTTGCTAAATTTAGGTATTGGGTAGGATTAGTGATGTAGAATATGGTCATGTAGAATAAATGCTTTATAAGTACTATAAACAGCCAATATGTTAATAATAGGCATGGTAATAAGCAACTAATTAATAGTAAGAACTCATCCCTATACTAAAGTGTTACCCAAATATAAAGCATTTCACAGTTCCTGTAGCTCAAACATTATACCAATGCCAACAAACGTGTTCAATTCCCAGGAAAAGCATGAACTGATAAAATGTATACCATGAATGCAATGCAATAAATGAATAGTTCACCCATAAATGAAAATTTGCTGAAAAATCCCTCAGGTCATCTAAGATGTAGAAGAGTTTGTTTCTTCTTTGGAAACTTTCAAAACATCTGAGAAATTTGTTATCCCATCACTTGCCCACCAATGGATCCTCTGCAGTGAATGGGTGCCGTCAGAATGCCAAGTGTCCAGAATGCCAGAAGTCCAAACAGCTGATAAAAACATCACAATAATCCACACAATTCCAGTCCATCAAATAACATCTGGGAAGCAAAAAATTGTGTTAATAAACAAAACCATCATTAAGACGTTTTTAACTTCAAAATGTTGATTTCAACTAAACTATGAGTACTCTTTAAAAGAAAAACAGTCCAAAACAGTTCTAAACAAATAAGTTAGTGGATGTTGATGTGAGAGGACAACAGAGGATGAGCTTTATCACTGGAGAAAGTGTTATTATGGATTATAGACTGGTATTTTGGCCAGAAGCTATGGCTTAAAGTCAAAACACCTTAATGATGGATTTGTTACTTATGAACATGCAGCTTTTCGCTTCACCAGACATTAATTGATGGACTGGAGTCATGTGAATTACTTATGGATTATTGTGATGTTTTTATCAGCTGTTTGAACTCTCCTTCTGACGGCACCCATTCACTGCAGAGGATCCATTAGTGAGCAAGTGAAGTAATCTACATCTTGGATGGCCTGAGGGTGAATAAAGTTTCATATTTTGGGTGAACTATTCCTTTAAAGCACCTAGCGTATTAATGAAATGTATAATAATTGCTGGATTATTAAACAGACGTTGATTCCATTTCTAAGTGCTGCAGCCCTGCAGAAGTTTCTATGCCACTGCACACAAATTAACACAAGCTTTGCATACACAGGCAGACTCTAATGAGTTGCTGAATGCTTAATGGTTTTGCCAAATAATGCTGTAATTTTGCATAGTCAAGATGAATTCACATCATACTGCAGTTGTTTTTGCAGTTTCTCATTTTGCTGCGCATGCAAGACATTATAAAACAGAATTCATCATTAAATTTCATTTTTAAAAGTCAGTTTTAATCTTTCATAAAAATGGCAACAAACCACAAACACATTTCCAGCCACTCTTGAGGTAATATAATACGCAAGCTATTTTGGTTACTTGTTATGCTATATCTGCAAGCAATTTTAGAGTACACTGTGTACAGTAAATAAACACAAGCAAAAATGTCAGCGTGCCAGCACCATGCAGAGTCTTTAGAGAGGCGCAGTTACACCACGTCTACACTGCAAGCTAGCGGTGCAACACAACAAAATGTTCCAATTAAAACAAAACTTGAAATGCTTGCTTGCATTGTAGACACGGTGTTACAGCAGCTACAAAGCCTTTTTTGCTGGTGACACTTGGGTATGAACTTATGCAAGTATATTTTCACTGAGATCAGAGAGTTAAACCTTAAAACTGTGCATTTGTCACTCATTCCTTACAGCTTTATACAAAGAAAAGCCTCTGCATAATAAAGATATTTTTAAACCTATAAAGCATGCTGTTATATTTGATACACACATTTTTAAGGCCTCTGAATTATTAAAGTGATCAAACCTTTGCTGAAAAACCTGTTGTACACAATCTACTACATTTATTTATTTTTTGAAAAATAATATTAAAATGACACGTCAGGCTTTTTAGGAATGTTTATTTTTTAATGTTTATATTTATTCCAGTGCTGTCAAATGATTAATTGCGATTAATCACATCCAAAATAAAAGTTTTTGTTTACATAATATTTGTATGTGTACTGTGTATATTTATTATGTATATATAAATACACATGCATATATAAATACACACACTTGCATGTATATATTTCAGAAAAATGTTATTTTTATGTTAAATATTTTTATTTATAATATTAATTATATGCATATAAATATAGACATGTAAATACATGTAAATGTTTTAAAATATATACTGTATGTGTGTATTTATATATAAATAATAAATACACACAGAACAAACACATATATTATGCAAACAAAAACTTTTATTTTGGATGCGATTAATCATTTGACAGCACTAATTTATTCTCAATCATATGTGACCATGGACCACAAAACCAGTCATAAGTGTCAATTTTTCAAAACTGAGATTTATACATTACCTGACAGCTGAATAAATAAGCTTTCCATTGATGTATGACTATAGACTATAGAGGTTCGATCAGAAAACTAAACATTTATATCGTCTTAGACATATTATTGGGAGATACAGAATGACATCTGAATTTTATATGCATTTTATGCAAGTAGTCTATTATAAATTTCATCTTCCAACTTTTTGGACATATAAGTATTAGCAAATGAACCAAACTGCATATTTTTGCTCAGTTTGAGCATCTGAAAAAAACTGATGTGTTTCTTTCCACCTTAAGTATGAGCCCAAAATTCTCCTATATTATACTATAAGGGCCATAAAAGCCTGATTTATCAAATACTCAACAAAAAACACATATGCAACCTTTTTTTTTTTTTTTTTTTTGGAAGACAATGTTCAATGACTTAAAATAAATAAATAAATAGTCTGTCTTTATGTGGTTAATAACAGATTTTGGCACACTTTAGACTAGAATTAACAAAAAATAAACCAAAATGCAGTTACATAACAGAAATCACTTTAAAGCGACAGGTCCAAAGGGATGGTGGAAAGGAGGCCAATTTGGGCCTGATAACAGATGATGGCCAAATGAACAGGTGGCACAAACCCGTCTGGTGCATGTGGTCTCTAGCCAGCTCGAACAGCCGCATGTGCTGGTGGGTAATGGGGTTGAAGGAGCCACAGGCCAGCAAAACCAGAGGAATCCGGCCAGCCATTTCAGTGTCTCACACCATAGTATACTGGATAACACTACAATAAACAAAATAAACACATCACAAAGCAGCTAATATTTGCAATACGACCACAAAACTAAATGTTTTGTTATGAAATGGGAAAATTTTTGGAAACAAATGATGTGATTAACGCAAATTCAAGACTATTTATTATCTTCACAAGCAGGATTAATGAGAGATATACATAAAATGCAACATAATTTAACGTCCTGCATTAGAAAGCCTGTGAAATATTGATTACAAAAACTGTAGGTCATTAGCATCCTGCACACATTAACCTTGAATTCTTGTTTAAATGAGACTGGAATTAGTCTCGTTAGGCTAATAGTTGCCGTGTTTTGTACATGGAACCAAGTGATGTCTAATAATGATTTTGACAACAAAATTTTCTGTAAAATCTTGCCTGAGGAATCCCTTATTGCACACTTTAAAAACAGCTTTATCTACATATAATATACTCTTAGATAAAGTAATAAATAGCAGGGGTGGGAGAAAAAAATCGATTTTCCGATGCATCGCGATTCTCTCTTCAACGATTCTTAATATTTCAGAATCGATTCTGAGCTTGTTTTTCCCCGCACATGGCACGTGTGTGCGCTAGAGACGCGGCGGGCTTCATTGCTCAGAATTTGCGCTTTGAGACCTGAGACAAGTGCGCGTTGCTTGACAGTGTGTGCTTCACTTTAGATATGCTTTCATTTCTGCTGTTTGGAATGCAGTACTATTAGATGCACGAAACTCGCTCACTGACAGACTTTGACCTTCAGGTTTGTGTTTGTTTGTCCTGAAGCTCGATTGCAGCTGCGGTTAAATGCACTTGCATTTTCGAATACATTATACGAAATTGATGTAGGCTTATGTTTTCAGAGCAGGACAAAACATTTAATATATCGAAATAGATCTGTGCATTAGTGTCAATGCAGCCTGTTAAAGCTGCCACTGTTTATGATCCCATCAGTAATAATCAAACGGCAATAATGCTGAGGGAAAAAAAAAAAACCCCATAACTATTGTCTATAAACTTTCGGATACTTAAAGAACACTTATTTTAAATAAGTATTTATTTATTTTTTTAAAGTAGCCTGCTTATATAATAAAAAAAATTAAGTAAATTTTGCACAAAATAAAACTGATATACAATTATGAAAATGTAGCCATGTGCAGTAATATTGAAAACTGAGAATGTGACACATCATGATATTGAGTTGATAGTGATAATCGTAATTGAATTGTGAAACCAGTGAAGATTCACACCCCTGTTATTTTTAAGATGGCAGTACTGACACACAGAGATTCCAACTATAAACAAAAAGCATAGTAACTGCAATTTTGGGTAAAACGTAAAGTTGTAAAGATGTATTTGCACAATTGGAGAAAAAAATGTATATCAAGAATCGTTTTGGAATCGGATTGTGAAGTGCCTGAAGATTCCCACCCCAAATAAATAGACTGTTTTGTAAGCACAGTAATAATTTGTTTGTAAAGTCAAGCCAAAGTATACAGTGGAACAAGTGCAAATTACACACTGGATGAGGCACATTTTGTTGACAAAATTACACTGTCTAAATCATACCCTATAAACACACACTTATTATTTATTAAAATAGGTAAACAGATGCAGAATACATATTTTGTACATTGCTAATAATAAAAACTGTGCTGTGACAAGGATAAGCAGAGAATAAAATAATAAATAAGCAGAGAGAAGTGAAGAGGTTACAACAAAGGAAGAATATGAACATAAAAATGACACAATGTGACCAAACTAAAACACATGAAACCATTGCGTAATATTGACAATATCTGAGGGTACTTTGAAATATACTATGATACTGAATAATTACTACATTCATGTAATATTGTATTTACATGATATTCCAAGGTACTTCAAGGAATACTACCATGTCAAAAACCAGTACAGTACACAAAGTAGCAAAATTACTAAAATGGTTTAGTGAGTTAGACAGCTGCCAGAAACCCAGTTTCTTAACACAGTTTCTGTGTAGCTTTGGATTATGGCATTTACAAAACAGCTTTAAACGTATATAATAAAGTTATGACTTCGACAGATGTTATTATCTGTCAAATATGCTATTAAACAAAATGTTTAAGGTGTATGTGTTTACCTTATCCAAAGATCTCCTTCAAGTTTATCCAAATGCTACATGCTATAACGTTAGCCGTATGTTACACTAGTAATGTCCCCCAGAACACTGAGATAGAAAAACACAGTTCCCATCTATTTGTATCTCAGCGGCCACTTGTGGCGAAAACAGAAGAGATCAGAACATTTAATAAGAGAGCATTGATTTCACACTGTTTTTAATCAAAATGACCGTCCTCGTTGGCTCTAACTGTAGCTTTAATGAGAAGGACTCGTTCAAAGTCAATTGATATGAACGGTTGAGTCTTGAGGATGATGAAAGTTCTCAACGGGCACAATTCTGAAAGCAAGTCGATTCTAAAAGAACTCTATTATCCCTTTAAACACCTAATATGAAGTGAATTATATTCATGTGGAACTGCGATTCTGTACATCATAGACTCTAATGGGGCGCAAAAGACACTGATAATGGCTCTATTGAAACAGTTACGTTATAGGCCTACATAGGCTATGGATATGGATATATATCGTCCACCTTCTCTTTTTCCTTTCTTAGTCCTTCATGCATTATGTATTACATTTTTTTAACATAAATATCTAACCTGTGGGAGAGAGAAAAAGCTTTTTCTAATCACCCTTCAAGGAGACTTTCTGCTGCCCTTCAAAAGGGCACTTTGCACAAAAACTACCCTAATTATAGCTACTAAAGGGGAAATGGGCTGTAAAAATCCATACTCTGAGCCTGCTCTGGCTAATGTGACTAATGTTGTGCCACACTAATGGAGTCATATTCTTTGCATTACATCACACAGAGGTGATGAACACAGCAATATTGTGCTCTTTTGCGCTAGTCTTATAGCCTACATCCCTAGAAATCATACAACATATCTGCCTTATGAACTGAATATGTTTATCTGTGACAGTGTCATCTATTCACTTTGAGTCTGCATTTTTGCATCATGTATGCCTACAGATGGAAGTATAGTGTTTACCTTAAAATATGATAATGACCCCTTAGGCCCCTTTTTTACATTTAGTTACAGTTCTAACTTCATGGAGCACAATCATTCAACTAGACTCTCAACACACCGTCACGTAAATGTGAAAATAAAAATGTCTTTTATAAGTTTTATAGATATTGTAGCCTAACTGGTCATGTTGTAACTGGTGATGTTACCAATCATGTTTTTTCTCTTTTCATTTTAACAGAACATGTAAGTGTGATCAGCTCTGTTCAGCTGAGGATACAGAAATACTGGATTTATGATTAATATTGTTAGAGTTTTCACTTATTACTGTGGTTTATGCACAAACATTCAAACTCACAAGCCGTGCCAGAATATTTTAGGATTTTTTTTTCTTTTAACATTGTGAAGTGCTCAAATACTGTCCATTCACAAACATAATTGCTTTTACATAAACAAATGAATGAGACACAATATAACTCTCAACCATATGCTGAATCCTTTATTATGGTGTAACTGTAAATCAATTACACCATAATAAACACATGATAAATACATCATAGAGGATGGTGAAAATATTTTGATTTTATATTTTCTGTTTCTATGTTGTGTTTTACTTGTTTATGTATTTATTCATGTCCAGTGTCAATTATAATTTTTGAATGTATTCAGTTGTCACTGTTATTTTTTTCCTGCAAATTCAAATGACAATAAAAATAAACGTATGGCACAATATGGGGGACACAACACTAATGTACACTCTTAAAAATAAAGGTGCTTAAAAGGTTCTTCACAGCGATGCCATAGAAGAACCATTTTTGGTTCCACAAAGAACCATTCAGTCAAAGGTTCTTTAAAGAACCATCTCTTTCTTACCTTTCTATAATCTGAAGAACCTTCTTTCGCCACAAAGAACCTTTTGTGAAACAGAAAGGTTCTTCAGATGTTAAAGGTTCTTTATGGAACCATTTAGACAAAAAAAAAAAAAAAGGTTCTTCTATGACATCGTGAAGCACCTTTATTTTTAAGAGTGTAGCCTTCAAGATTATAAAACCAAGCAATATTAATAATTACAATTACAAGATTAATATGTTTAATAATATGTTAAAAATGAGCATTAATGAAAATAAACTATAATTAAAAAGGTATGGTTCTTTCTGCTTTCATTAGAAGCCAAATAACCCTAATCTGGTATTGTTTAGCAACATTCTTTTTAAGAATGTAAGACTGCCATTCAAAGGAAAATGTCTATTTTGTAATACTGACTCACTTTTTTCAAGGGCGGTATTTTATTTTATTTTATTTTATTTTATTTTATTTTATTTTATTTTATTATTTTTTGTTTATTTATTTATTATTTTTATTTTTTGCAAGGTGATCCCAAGTAGTTTCTAGGCAGTAATTAAACGCAAATGACTCTAGGGTGACCCCTCTTGGGAGGCAGGTAGTACTGCCACAGATACTGAGAACTCTCCAAGGTGCTAAAAAGATTGACTCCATGAGCAAATGATGGATTCAGAGTCTAACCGAGGCAGTGAAAAACACATAAAGCAAATAAAAAATGTAATATCTGTGGATGATGCATCACCTCCATGGTGGATCCTAAAAGAGTGATTCCTGCAAAAGAGGAGTTCAGACTTCATTTGAACAGATTGCTCTCATAAGATTTTAAATAGAATTGGAATTAATTATTTAGAGAGCACCATAATAGCAAAAGACACAGCTAAGACATATTACAGCGATGTCTGTAGAATATTACAAGACTGGAGAGAGATGTGGGTGATAAGACACAAAAATTGAATAGCATTATTGAAAACAGGTATTAATCTTTGTATCAAGTGACATAAAATGTTGATGTAAATTTATGTACATATATTTAGATTTTTATACAACAATTAATTTCAGTCTTTGCATCTGATTAGTCAAGCAGTGTGCGACTGCATTTTGATTTTTCACTATATAACTACCTTGTCTGCTGTGTTTGTGTTTTCCAGGCCAGTGTTGTCATTTGTAAACTGTTAATGGTTAACTAAACTTAAATTAAAATAAAAATTGCTGAAAAAATGTAAAAACCTAAACAAAAAATAGGAAATGTTGCCTTCGCAATCAACTGAAAAGAAATAAAAAAAAAAAATAAATAAAAATAAATAAAGAAAGAAGATAATGGAAATAACAAAATCACATAAAACATGAAAATATATAAATAAAAGCTTTTTCAAAATATCAATAAATAATATCATAGCATATAAATAATACGAAAATTACCAAGTTCAGAATAGATTGTCAGTCTGTGGAAGTGATGGAAATTTTTCAGTGATTTCAGTGACAAGTGATTGTCTTTGTGAGTGAATCATTGACTCAGTCATTCAACAGATTCATTCAGAAACACTGTTTCATTTAGCAGCGAAATGCAGGGATGAGTCATTCAATCATTTATTCAACAGATTCGTTCATTCGTTCGCACATTCAGGAAGGAAACACACTTGTTTGAAGAGAAACGCGTTCAAAGTAACTGGCAATATTGTCTTCTGTAAGTTATCCAATATTAACTTTGTATTTTGAAATGCTGTGTGTGTAGGCTATATCATATATGCATATATAGATCAACATTACATATTTAGAAAGAGTAAAACTCTTAGCATGTTTGGTAGTACTGAACATACAGGCAAATAATAAGAATGAGAATTAAGAAACCTTATCAGTTAAGTTGAATACACTCCACATTTAGCTCACTGAAAAAGTTAAAGACCTGTCTCCAATTTTGTAAAGCCATAAATTATTAATGGCATAATCTCCATGGCTGGTGCTGGCCTTATCGCTTTAAAAACAAAGCTTTGAACAGAACAGTACACAAAGTGACCATACAGTGTTGTTGCTTCTGTTGATGCATTAAGATCCTGCTAGTGGAGTAATTAAAGATCGCAATCCGAAAAGGTGGATCTCTGCAAAACCTCAGCAAGACTGTATACATCATCTATAATACACTGGCAGCTAACCTGCTTCAGGCATCAGCACGAGCAGGTTCCTCTCACAGAGAGCTCAGCTCTTTCCTCTCATGTCTGCTCTGCATTGGATGTTTAGACTTGCAGATGCGTTGATAAAAGAGTGAAGAAGCTTTCACCTAGAGCAAATTTACTCAACAGAATGCATTCCCTGAAATGCAACAAGCCAAACGATTGGAATGAATGAGTGCAAATGGTTTTTCCAATCTATCAGCTGTGCAGGTAAATTAGGTTTCAGGAAGACTGGGGAAATAATATGGCATTTTAAACCACCTCATTTTTTTCAAGCAACTAAAACGATTATCAGAAATTCCCCCGGGCTTCTGCGAAATTGACATTTAACTAAGAAAAAAATAGGAAATAAAATGAGCGAAAGAATGGGTGGTGGGTTAGAATTTTAAATGGATTTCTGAAAGTTTTCTTTCTCCATTGTGATGAAACTGCATCTTAAAGACTGACTTTTACAGGCATTTATAATTTACCTCCTGCTAAATGATTGCATTATTCTGAGTTGCCATATTTATATAATGTAGTCTATAACAGATCTTAATCAATGCATAATTGCATTTTCTGCATTCCCTATATCGTACTTTCCAAAGTCTAAATTTTTTACATACATTTTAAATTTTTTTAAACTTTATCTATAGGAATTTGTTATTTACAGTGTTTTGATATCTTGAATTGAACCTACTGTATGTAGTGTTCTCAAGAGAGTAGGTGGAAATGAGAAAACCTTCAGTTCATGGCTGAACGCTCATTAAAAGCTTTCCTAGTCAACCTGGACACATGTCCACAGTCCACACAGTTTTTTTTTTTTTATTTATTTTTTTATTTTTTTTTTTTTTACACCTTAGCTGACAAATCTCACCTGAGGAGAAATCTTAGGTAGGGCATGAGCCGCCATTAGAAATGAAAATGTTTGATCTTCAGAATACACTCTGCATGTAAAATGGCAGTTTTTACAGGAAAGTCAGGATTTAGTACACATGTGGTTAATGCATGGGAGGAAACAGAGAGGTAATTTTCAGGGACAACCATGAAAAAAGGAAATTAATATGGATTGAAAATAGTCTTACTGAAAATGGATTACCGCAGCTCAAAAAAACTGCATTTCAAATCAGTGTGACTTTTCAAAACGCAACATAATCATAAGAAATTCTGTTAAATTCCAAGCGTGAACAAACAGCGTGAGAATTTTACAACTTTGGTTTGCAGCCTTTGATGTCCGGTAAGCTGTTGTCTGTCTGTAAGTTACACCAAAATACTAGAAATACTTCAGTTAGCTTGTGTATATTCCTAAAAATACTGATAACCACCATAATTATACAAAACACAAAACACCATTGCGGTAACACAGGACACTAAAATAATGCAATAAATACAGATTAAATATAAAAATAATAAATCGTAAAACCCTATAATAAAATAACAACAACAACAACAAAAAAGTTTTATCAATTATAATATGACTCATATTTTTCTATGAATTCTACTGGCAAAAACATTTACAGTAAAATGTTAAAATATATTACATTTCTTTCACTGTATATAATAAAATAACTTACAGTTAACCAGTTAAAACCTTTAATAAAATATAAATGTGTATTTGACTTATAAAAAAACGTAATAAAGTGGTGAATAACATTTTTGAAAGACTTTTTATTTAATTAATTTATTTATTTTTTACTGTATATGAAAGCTTTGTACATCATCGGATTTAAGATGACTTTAGAACATTTTGTCATAATTTCATCATAGGCAATGAAATGCAAACATGATTATGAACCATAAAGAAAAATTCCCAGCACTGCTGTTTTTGTTATTGTTATTAATTTTTAATGTACCCAGAAGGCACAGGATAGCAGCTGCCCACCTTGGGAGAAGTCTTGTCACTGGATTAAGATAATGATAATATCAATAATAAATGAGGATGTTTGGACAAAATCATACTCTGTGTTTATACTAGGCTTCCAAAGTCTGAGAAAATAAAAAGAAGGAAATAGTTCAAAAACGACCAGTAGCATAAATGTAAATCAATTCCTAATCTCACATTCAAAACATGAAAATATCAAATAAAACATTTACCAGAATAGCATTTAGAAAGGGCGTAAATAAATGCCTTATCATAGGTGAAGCTTAATTGCTCGGGGTGTGACGTAGCAGCCTGATCCTGGGGGTTTAACTCGCGCAACGCGCAGACACACAGACACGCAGACCGCGTTACCTCGTGCGCTCGGACCGCGTCTCGCGCTGCTGGGAGTTCACTAGCGAGACTTCAGTTCACCGTCGTTCAAGGACAGATAAAGCCAGAAAGTGGTGTTTTTTCAGATTAACAGAGGAAGCATTAGGTCATCGCGCTCTGGTCGAAGTGTTGGGCTCATCATGAAGATGTGCGTGATAACAGCGATGCTTTTCCTGGTGCTCTCCGGGCAGTGCGGCATCCTGGCTGGGAAAGGTAAGGCAGATCGGACAACTTGGAATGTCACCGCATGAGAAGAAACGCCTGGAGCGGTCTGTCACTTAGATCAGCCTCTCGAATCATGTTATCAATTACTATCAGTTTGCAGAATTCACAGCGTCAGTGACAGTCTGAGAGTGTCTTAAATCTGGTTGGCAACGCGTATGTCCTTACATAGTACAAGTTTGTCTTTCTTTCCTCCGTTTTCTTAACGATAAACCTTTATTTGGGACACTTCAACGAGATCATCTGCATCTTTTGAACAATTTTGAATGTTTTCATTACTATAGGAACAATAAAGACTCGTGTATTTACGGTTTCTCAGCATGAGCCGTAATATAGCTATTTTCCTTCATCAATATTTCATTGACCTTTAAGGCGCATTTCTACTGATCTTATCTGTTCTGTTCAATGACTGTTTGGTGTATAAGACTTGAAGAGCATAAAGCATTAGATTTTCCATTGCTCCCATGGAAAAAAAAGCTGTTAATGTGTTTTGGGAGCACAGACATTGAGAAAAGAGGTCTAATTGTGTCTCTGGGGCAGTGATGAATATGGAGCCGTTCAGTTATTTGTTAGTGCACAAGTGGAATGCTTTAGATGATATGTGATAAATTACAGTCAGATTGGATCATGCAGACTGGCAATGAAAGGCAGAGAGTGTCATTTCAGGTTGCCAGTGAATCTTACCTTATCGAGTACACATTCATCCATTAAGAACTGATAGCTTGTTTTTGTTTTTCCAGCTTTCTTTTATTTGTTCCATCAGTATGAGTTTATCATGCATGTTGACCCTATTTTTAGGACACCTAAATGAAATTACAAGTGTCTGCTGAGCAAGGCAATGGGTGTTGCATCTATTTAAGAAGTGATTACGATATAAATCTGGATGTATTTGTTGTAAGAATAATTTTCCTAGATTTCTTGAAATTGTGTATGGTAAGTCTAAAGAGACTGCCTGCATGTTTTTATAATATTTGGAGTTTTGAGATGGCAGGTGCTTTAGAGGCCCAAGAAGAGATTTTGTAAGGGCATGTTTCTCTATGATTGATAAGGTATTCTGGCTGGTTGCTAGGGTGTATCCATGAAGTTTCTAGGGTATTTCTGAATGTTTTCTTGCTGATCTGAGTCTCCCTCGGGTTTCTCTGACATTTTGATATGGATGTATGAACCCACTGACTCCTTTTCAATTTAAGTCTAAGGGATTTTTTTTAGCCGTTTTGTCACCAGGCAGGCATACTGTACATAGTACATCCAATCTTTAATAAAAGCCATAGATCACTTGTCCTCAAAAAGCTATCATTCACAGCTTTAGCACAAACAGTAGCACAGTGAGTTATGTGCTGTAGTTCTGGATGAATAAAAATAATAGTGATGCTTTGCTATATCACTAACCTATAACAGAGCCTATGATTTTTTTTTTTTTTTTTTTTTCCTAAGCACGAGTCTCAATATAGCCATTTCCCCTCATCAATATTTCATTGACCTTTATGGTACATTTCTAGTGATCTATCTGCTTGATTAGTTTAATGTACGTAGCTGAATTTCTTCTTAATATTTTCCATAAGGCTCAATGAGGTGTTCAATGGCTGCATAGTCCTTAACACTTCTAGAGCATAAAGCAGGATTTTTCTGTCGCTCCCATGGAAAAAGCTGCTAATGTGTTTGTAGGAAGACAAACATTGAGATAAGAGATCTAATTGTGTCTCTGGGGCAGTGATGAATATGGAACAGTTCAATTATTCGTCAGCGCACAAGTGGAATATCTGTCAGTAGGCCTACCTGCGTGCCCTGATTTACTTTCCTTAGAAGAAACTCCTTGCTTTAGATTGGGCTCTTTCAGTGTAACAGATTAGTGAATCAGGGAATCGGAACCTTGAATATTTGCATATCAATTTTCTGGATTCTAGCACTCCATAAAATTTTGAATGCAAAGGAAAAACGAGTTGAAAATTAAACTCCTTTATGCATGAAAAGCTGCACAAGGTGAGTATGGCATTCGAAGAGCAGGAATATAATAGAAATATGAGGCAGAATTGCAAATATAAACCAATCATTAAATCTAAGCCGTCCACATTATGACTCAACACTTTCATAGGTATGATATGACATTTGAAAACCTTCCAAACCTTGTGATATGTCTGGCAGATTGCCTTCAAAACTCTGCTGCTCCAAAAAAGAGGGATTTCATGAAAATTACATCAGAATGCTATTGTAGCATTGAATTCACTAGCGGTCTGGCTTATCTCTGAGTGCAAAACAATTTATTTTAGACGTAATCACATCACCATATTACAATGTCAATGTCAGTACATCACAGAATGAGTTGAATTACACTATTCATGTTTTGTGAATCTCAATCTGCACACAAGGTTGCTTGTACTGTCTTTACTTGTATGTTTGCGTATTCACACAGTATACATTTTGTCAGTACGTGTGTGTTTGGGAACCAAAGCAACGACCTTGGCGTAGTTGGTGCGCTGCGCTGGATTTCTTAACATGTAGAGCTTGTCCGCTTTTATTAACAATCAGCTTGTTTTGATGTTGTGTTTTATTGTGTCTGAGAATCGGAGAGTATTTCTAAAACTCAGAGTCTTAGAGAGAAAAAAGAGATTCGGAGTTTAGCTTCAGCATGCTGGAGTACACAAGAAAAGGATAAAGCAGAAAGACAGGAGTGACAAATAGGGGTAGGTCTGTAAAAGCAGGCTGAGGTTTATGCTGGCCTTTTCAGAGAAAGCACAGCGTTATCCCAGAGCTACATAAATTGGGTTGCTGATCTGGAATAGATGCATAACTTAGGATTTCGTGCTGCGACCTAAGAACATCAAGCTTGGGGGAAAGCAAAGGCGTTCTCTTTTTTTGCATCGCTGCCGTTGTTCAGGGAGCAAAGCTGAACATTGAAAACACTTTGCTAAGTGGACCACAGCTGTTAGATCAGTCTTAGTCTTTTGTTTTGCGAGATCCAGCTTTCTTTTTGTCTTTTTTTTTTTTTCTCGATGTGGCTTCTCAAGGAGCATGCCAATCTTCAAACCAGAATGCCATGCAAATGCTCAACTTAATTTAAACGTTAATTACCCAGAATGCATCATTAGCGTCGGTGTGATGAGCGGCAGGGAGGGATGAGTGTAAAAGAAAGGGAGGAGACGACAGGAAAGAGCTGCATTTGGAGGTAAGATGGGCCCTGTCAGTGGCGCTCTCTCACCAGCTGGTCAGATGGCACCAGTCTCTCCCAGGGGTCAGCTCTGGCCAATCTGCACAGGAACAACACTGGATGCTCTTCCACGCGCACACACTCGCACAGCTGTAGTTCTGCTCGGATGCATTTCTGAATCATGAAGTTCAGAACAAGTATGCACACATTAGTAACCCTGCAAAATAAGATTTTGTCATCATTTACTTATTCTAATGTCATTCCAAACATATGCAACATATGTCTTTCTTCTGTGGAACACAGTAGATCTTTTTGAAAATGCCTTTTTTGTGTCCATATTTAGGACAAAAACAGGCTTTAGAATCTTCTTTTGTGTTTCACAGAAGACAGAAATTTAAACAGGTTCGGAATGGCAGAGTAAATGAGGACAGAACTGTGAACTATACCTTTAACTTATACATGCAAAGTCATAGTAATGAATGCACGCTGCCGCCCACAAATAGAGTGTATTTTCTCTTTTCAGTGTGGCTGAGTGCTTGGTGTTGTGAGCCTGGTGCTGGTGGTGGAGCTTTGGGACCCTGCGCATATTTGCTGACCGTCTTTAAGAAGTGGGCTAGTCCCTGAGATTCAGTCTCAATTAAATTGCTCCAGAGAGAGAGGGATTCTGGGACGTTGTCCTCCAGCTTTCCTTCTAATTGCCTGCGCTGGGTGCCGGCGAGCTGACAACTGGCTATTGGGTGAACAGGGAGCTCATGGTGATTGGGTACGAGCACAAGTAGGCGTATGCATGGCCGTATGTTACCGAGCGATGGATCGTGACTGTTCCCTTGTATGATGCATGTCTTTCTTTAGAAGTGAATGCGAGTGAATGGATGTAATCACGGTGTTTACAATGGCGCGCTACAAGATGGATTACTTCCAGTAGACCGCGAGACAGAACCCGCCTCTCTGGGCGAGAGATTGAATGTAGTGTAGTCAGAAAGCATCGTGTTGGAATCCTGTCCTCCATCTTTCCAAACATTCTCAGCTTGTGTTTTGAAAACCCAGAGAAATCTCTGAAACATCCATGCCACGTTATTATTAAACAAGACTTATTGTGTAGGCCTTGCAGCACTGTCACTCACTGACCTCGGATTTTGTGCTGCACTGAACGCGCTGTGCTGAAAAGAAGCTAACTGCTTGGAAGCAGCAAACATAACTCATTCCTGTCCTCCTTTAGGTACACCTTACCATAGCATCTTTTTAAGGGCAACATCTCTCCAGTATATGTTGCTCTGACCTTTTGCCGCTGTAGGGCAAGTCCATACTCCATGTTTCATTGAAGTGGACTCTAAACCTTGTCTCAGCCAGCTTGCCATTTGTACAACTTGGAGTAAAGTCATTGTCTGATGACCTGCGATGATTGGATCACGCTGCAAGCTGCTGGCAGCTCGCTCGGCATCTTGGAAAGAAGTAGCGTACATCTCATCTTTCCGGCTTGATCTGTGGAAATACTCTGTCTGACCTTCTGTGGTGACAGGATGGCTGAAAGAAAGAGCCAATCAGCAGCTTTAATAGAACTCGGAGCCGGGTAGAGAGCACTGCCAAGACTCCACTGTGAAAGTCTAGATCAGCAAGGCCATGCTTAGATGAGTCTTGAAGAATCTGGCCCGATACTTGCTGCAGCATGTTTGTGGCATGCTTCTTCATTTTTTTTTTTTATGCCATTGTGTTTATAGGGAACAAGCATCGAATGGAAACCGAGGTAGGCAGCTCTGTCCTGCAGAGTTTAGCACCAGTCCTAATCAAACACGCATGTCTGTAATTCTAAAAGGATTTTGGTTAGATTATTCATATGTGTTTGATTAGGGTTGGAGTAAAACTCTGGGGACAGTGGACCTTGAGGGACAAAGTTGTCCACCTCTGTCCTACAACTAGAATGATTTATTGCATGGCTCTTCAACTATTCAGTTTATCTCTAACACTAAGCAAACCTCCCCAAACTAGGAAATCATGTCTTCAGAATTACTTACAAATTACAGAAAAGTGTGTTAAATTGAGATTAGTACTGAAGTCTACAGGATGCTGGCCACCCAAGACTGGATTTTAAGAGCCCTGATCTATTGTATCTGTTCGTTTTCTTATTCTTATTCTTCTAGGTGGGAGTCTCAGGCAGCCGTATAAATCGTACTTCAAGAAATAATGATCGGTGGTGGTCCTGAATAGGCCTTTAACAAACTACCAATTTAATAGTTTAATAATTTCTTTGTTTCATAATCTTTCCTTGTATTAATAACTTTTCACCCATTTTGTCTGGAAATTCTTTTTTTTCCCTTCTGATTATTGGCTGCCTTGGAATGTAATTATTTTTCTTTTCACTGCTACTACTTTTGTCCAATTCTTCTAAAAATTGGCTCAGATGATTGTTGGACTGGGCTGCACAAAAATGAGTGAACAGCTTTTAGATTTTTGCTACTATTATAGAGAGGCAACCTACCAAACTGAATGTGATTTTTAGCATGCTAACCAGTGTTTTTTTTTCTGACATTCTCAGTAGCATGTCATTGATAGAATGGAAATTTCAAAGGTAAGGTCGAGCCCCATAAAGCACAACTTATAAACCATTTTCTTTTCAATTTGAAGTACAAATACATCATATTCCCACTGTAGTTCTTTGTCTGAACCCTTACACAATGTCTACATAACTATTTATATGCGTTGCCCCCTATGCATGGTATGCAGTTATATTATTTAGCTGGTATTGCTAAACTTGGAACCAATTTTGAGAGGTTTCCATGAAACCGCATTTCCTTAAGAAGTTATGTCACTGTTTGCGTGGTTAGGCTGCAGTGGAGAATATGGCTAAATTTGATGCTTTTACAGATATTGCCTTTTTTGTTTCTTCCAGCTGTCAGTGGAAGAAAAACAGCCATTTCTACCCTGCAGACTAATTGTTACGTAACTCATGGGCATATGATCCCCTCCGCTCGTCTGGGTTGGATTGAACACCATGCCGATCTGATACCAGCAGAGCCTATTTTAATTGAGCGGTTGGTGGATATTCTTGTATCACGCTGGGGGAATGCAAGACGCAGGTGCTGCCCTTTGTGTTGTTTGGATGCTCCGAGAAGGCTTGGAGTTTTATCTTTGGCTCATAAATGAGTTAGGAGGATGTTAATGTTCCACGGGTGCAGGAGACACCCAGGCTGTCAAACTGCAGGTGTTTGTTTTAGATAGGAGCAGCTGCGGTTCCGCCCCCTCCTTCCTCCCAGGTGGAAAAGCGCAGCGTCGGGGCGCGCGGCTCCTGATCTTTTCTCTCGCTTGCGCAAACACACACGTGGTGACTGTTGGGACTCAAACAGAGATAATGTGAATTCACTTTGCTGGGTAGTTTTAATTACAGCCAGGATCTGCACACATCAGCGTAAAATATTAATGCAGGTGCGACGTCTCTCTGTGTTTCAATAGATGAGTGTGACTGTGTTTGAGTTGTTGGCTCTAGGAGAGAGAGAGTGCACACTGGCACAAAGAGAGATGGAAAAGAGACAGCCACTATCCGTCTGAGTGTTTTCATACGTGTGGCGCCTGTCATATGACTGTGCTGACTGAAGCTGAAATCAATAGCGCATGTCATGGGCCTCTCGCCACCGCTGCAGGAATGAAAATGTTACAAAGGCACAAGCAGAGAGCAAATGGATGTTTTTGGGGTGTATTTATAGGTTGTATATGATACGTCTCTTTCCTCAGTGCTTGATTTCCTGTGGAGTCGGAGGCTGGCCCCGAGCTCTCCCACGTCAGTGGCGGACGGTGCCGCCCTGCGAGAACAGAGGAAGTGGAAGCTTGTCCTCATGAAAGCAGTTATTAATTTGCATGGTGTGTCCTGCAGTTAAAGGCATAATCTTTCCTTCTTGCCTGCAGTGATACACTTGATTCGCTTTAAGTATGTCCGTTAAAATATGAGCTCTTTCGTAAGATAGAAGAAAAAAGAGGAAGATAGGAATGGAGAAGATAAAAGGAAAAAATTGGGAAGATTCTCAGCATCCGAGTAGGAAATGGCGCTATCAGTCACCTGGCCTCAGAACTTCCACTAACAACCTCAGCCTCATTCTCTCTCACCATCATGCTCTTTGTTCTTTTTGTGTGTGTATGTGTGTGTTTTGATGTTATGTATTTACTGTGTGGCAGTTTTTGTAGGAGTAATAAGGGGATCTGTAGAAAGATCTCAGATAGGGTTCAAAATGAACACGCACTAAGTGCCAAATGCAAGTAAAATTGACCTGTAAATATCTTATTTGAGAAGTAAATAAGACAGAGTTACTGTTCAGCTGGATGGCTGTTTTTAGTAATTGAATAATCCTTTCGATTTAATTTGCAATGTGAGAATGTTTGTCTTGCAGTCTGCTAAAGAAAGGCTGTCATTGGTTGGCTGTTTTCTAATCAGTTTTACCTCATTGTAACTCAATCAAACATCACAATCAAAACTGTTTTTGTGAGATGTGGCATTTTACTGATGACGAGACACAGAGAGACTGGCTAGTGAGTGATAAATGACTCGTGCTGTTTGATGCAAATAGGCAAGGGAGAAATGGCTACAACGAATGGCTTCAGTGGCTTCCTTTGTCATGGGGATGGATATATATAATAAAATATATGTGTATATATATATATATATATGTATGTGTTTGCTGCACTGATTTTTATACGCTGCTGAATCACCACTGCCATGGCAGACAAAATAAAGTTTTGAATGTGATGACAGTGTAAAGGCAGTATGCTGTAAAATAGGAATACACATCTTTGTATTGAGTTTCAGTTGTGTGCTAAAATGGTTATTGCGTGACCAGTGTAGCTGGATTTAAGAACGAATGACTCTTATGAACTGATTCTTTTAATGAGTCATTCCAAAAGAGACTCAAAACCCAGAAGGCACTGTTTGAATCAGTCTGACAAATCCTTTAGTAAGTGAACTGAATCAAAGCAGTTACTGATTATTAATTCTCTGAAATCAAACCAGTAACATATGTTTGTATATAGAAGGGTTGAAGCTGCAAAACAGAAAAAACAGAGTTGTGTTTGAAACACGCTATATATAAATATATATAATATAAATATAAAATATATATAAAAAATATGAGAAATGCTGTGCAAAATGCAATGGTTTGCTTCTCTTCTGACCACTACAACAAATTTTCAGTGTCCTTGTGGAAAACAAGGGCTAAAATTGAGAGAGGGAAGGGAAGAGATCTAAAGCATTTGAGTGAAGCCCAGGACTTGGCTGAAGGATTGTAAGTCACTCAGAATGACATCCTAACAGAAGCCGATGATTTGTTAGTGAAATATAGAGAGGGGCTCCATGAATCCTCTGGACCCCTCACAGATGCCAGGCTTGAGTTATGGCTGACCTTACAGGGTTTTTTCACACTGTGTTGAAGCGAGACGCTGACCATTTATTTGGACTTATTACATATCTGCACTGAAAAGACAGATAGACATTAATATTCATGCTGGGACATTAAAGAAATTTAATGAGCAACACTATTCTGTTTTCGACTCAACGACCCATGAGCAAATAACTTTGGAGTGTGAGATGCTTATGTAAACATTAAGACCAAATAAATAATACGCTTTTATTTAACAATACAGTGGCAAGTGTGGAGAAGAAAAAAAAGGGGAGAAGACTGGATTAGATAACATCATAACCCAGATGTGAACACAGCCGCTTAATAGTGTGAAGTGATTTCGTTGTGCTTGTTTGTGTGTGTGAGATTGATTATTGCTAGTTAGGGGTGTGCGATATGATGATTTTTGATCGTGGATTATTAATGTCTCCACGATCTGCTTTTGAAGAAAAATATTGTATCGTGCTACAACGCACATTCTATCAGCTGCAGTTGTGGCGCCTCCGTCTCAAAATATAGTAGGCTACAATGCGACATACAGATGCATCACAAAAAATTAGAATATTGTGAATTTTTTTTTTTGTAACTTAGTTCAAAAAGTGAAACTTACATATATTATAGATTCATTACATGTAAAATATTTCAAAAGTTTTTTTTGTTTTAATTTTGATGATACGAGCTTACAGCTCATGAAAGTGAAAAATCCAGTATCTCAAAATATTCAAATATTTCCTAAGATCAATCAAAAAAAGGATTTGCAAAACAGAAAAGTTTAAGTTCTTTAAAATGTGTTCATTTATGCACTCAATACTTGGTTGGGGCTCCTTTAGCACAAATTCCAGCATCAGTGAGGTGTTGCATGGAAGCCATCAGCCTGTGGCACTGCTGAGGCACTATTGAGCCTTCAGCTCGTCTGGATTGTTGGATCAACTGTTTCTCATCTTTCTCTTGAAAATATCCCATAGATTTCATATGGGGTTCAGGTCAGGCATGTTGGCTGGCCAGTCAAGCACAGTAATATCATGGTCAGCAAACCACTTGGAAGTGGTTTTGGCACTGTGGGCAAGTGTTAAAGTCCTGCTGGAAAAGGAAATCAGCATCTCCATAAAGCTTGTCCGCAGATGGAAGCATAAAGTGCTCCAAAATTTCCTGGTAGACGGCTGCATTGACTTTAGACTTGATAAAACACAATGGACCAACACCAGCAGACGTCACGACACCCCAAATCATCACTGACTTTGGAAACTTCACACTGGACTTCAAGCAGCTTGGATTCTGTGCCTCTCCAGTCTTCCTCCAGACTCCAGACCTTGATTTCCAAATGAAATGCAAAATTTACTTTTATTTGAAAAGAGGACTTTGGACCACTGAGCAACAGTCCAGTTCTTTTTCTCCTTAGCCCAGGTAAGATGCTTCTGATGTTGTTTCGTCAGTGGCTTGGTAGCCCTTTTCCTGAAGACGTCTGAGCGTGGTGACTCTTGATGCACTGACTCCAGCTTCAGTCCACTCCTTGTGAAGCTCTCCCAAGTGTTTGAATCAGCTTTGCTTGACAGTATTCTCAAGCTTGCGGTCATCCCTGTTGCTTGTGCACTTTTTTCTACCCAATTTCTTCCTTCCAGTCAACTTTGCATTTAATATGCTTTGATAGAGCACTCTGTGAACAGCCACCCCTTTCAGTAATGACCTTCTGTCACTTACCCTCTTTGTGGAGGGTGTCAATGATTGTCTTCTGGACCACTGCCAAGTCAGCAGTCTTCCCCTTTATTGTGGTTTCAAAGAACAAGAGATACCCGGAATTTATACTGTAGAGATGGTCATTTAACCCTTTCGCTGGTGAGTTTAAAATATTCTAGCGGTCCCCCCAGAGTGAGTTTTTTTTTTTTTTAGGTGACTGTTATTTTAGAACGTTGCCCCTTACTGTTTCCATGGCGACGCGTCATGCTTGTCACGTGACACACCGCGGCCACAATAACAATGTAAGACAGATGGATCGTTTTTATTTCGTTTTGTCTTTTTTATTTAAAATATTCACAAACTTGCTTACCATGTCATGAACAATCTGATATTCCGATTCACAAATATGTGCAAATGAGTGTTTTGTCGTTAAAAAACCTTTATAAATGATCTTGATCGTGATCTGTAACGTGAGATGGGCGCCGCCATGTTTGTTCGCGCCGCAGTTCAGAGAGTCCTGTCAGTCGGATTTAGAGCACGTGAATTCATCAATTTCTCCTGAAATACATGCAATTAAGTGGCTGGTGAACTGGGTGAAGAATAGAGTGAACTTTATAGTTACTTACACTATGTGTATCTGATATGAATAAAACACATCAGCAAATTAAATTTGAATGGATTGTTATTGTTGCTTCCATAGACGTGTGTATTTTACAAGCTCTAAATGTATTGTTTTACCAGTATTTACGTGTATTTAAATGTCTGAAACCTA
Organism: Spinibarbus caldwelli; assembly: GCA_039654775.1. NCBI lineage: Eukaryota > Metazoa > Chordata > Actinopteri > Cypriniformes > Cyprinidae > Spinibarbus > Spinibarbus caldwelli. The sequence goes on from CM077234.1 coordinate 26,052,953, forward strand.
AAATATGCATTATGCGGTTAAGAACACTGCATTGTTGTGATAATATGACAATCGCAGTGCACGTCTCTCTCTGGCTCAGCGCCAGTAAACGCGCGAAACCACAGTTTGAATTTGGCAGTTGTGTGACGTCATCGAACGTTCTAAATCCCATATGTGGGACCGTACTCCCAGGGGCACGGAAATAAGAATCCCATATGTGGGACTGTACCGCTCAAAAGGTTAATGAAACTCGTGTAAATATTGTAATATTTTGAGATATTGGATTTTTGACTTTCATGAGCTGTAAGCTCTAATCATCAAAATTAAAACAGAAAAACTATTGAAATGTTTTACTTTACATGTAATGAATCTAGAATATATGAAAGTTTCACTTTTTGAAATAAGTTACAAAAATAAATGAACTTTTTCACGATATTCTGATTTTTTTTTTTTTTAAATGCACCTGTACATTCACATCAAATGTTAACTCAGTAGTAGAGTTACACTCATGGGACACTGCACTTATGCGCAATCACAAAAGTACATTATTTGCATCTGCTTTAAAGCCTTGTCGGTTAAACATTTAATTCGCGTGCTGTTCTGATGTGCAACTTTTCTGAGCGTATAACGTTACACATGAAGCGCGTGCACACTGCACACTAAAACAGCACCTGATTGACTAGACGAAGTTGTCTTTAGCGTCTGATTGATTTTGAGTCTAATACTGTCAAAAACACACAAGGTTTATATATAATCACAGTTGGTTTTGACTAAAATGAAAGTAAACAGCTGAGAGAGAAACAGATACGTGCAGCTCTTAAAGCGACAGATCTAAACATACTGCCACTGCCGCTTATATCATCAAAGGGATATTTCACCCAAAAATTAAATTTTCATTTTAATTTGTCATTATTTGCTCACTCACGTTGTCCCAAATCTGTATTAATTTCTTTCTTGTGCTGAACACAAAAGAAGATATTTTGAAGAATGTGGGTAACCAAACCTTATTTTCTAATAACAAAGAAACAATAATGACAAGGATTTTTATCCTCGCCCACTTTGGCCTAAATGTCTGCCATTCTTTTTTTTATTTTTTCTTTGTTTCTGCACTCTTCCGTTTTTAGCGATTTAAAGAAACAACTTCGTCTAAAAACAATTTTTGTGATGGTTTGTGTTTTTTGTGCTCTGTATACATCAGTGCCTGTTTAAGTGATGAATTCAATTATTTTTGTTTGCTTTCAGACATAATAACAGACATTTTATACTTGTGCTACAACTGTTTGGCCTGTGCTACAAAATTTTCAACCTATGTAGCACCAGCGCTATGTGCAAAACAAGTTAACGTAGAGCCCTGAAATTGATTCATTTAGTAAATATTTTGTAAAATATTTATTGCAGCATGTTATTTGCCGTCTTTATGATTTTATATGAATCTGCTTTATATTGGCTGTTGGCCACCCTGCTTTCAAGATACCAGCATTGCCATTAGCCATCAAAAAGTACACATTGATCAACCAAGAATTTGAACTCTTTGTTATCTAAAGGAGCTCAATGTGATCTGTATTATCTACAGAAAGCTATGTGTTAGCGTTGACATGAATGTGAATGCTAATGGTACTTGCTTAGCTGTTACGTGATTCTCTGGATCCAAACGTGGTCTGTCTTAGCTTGCGGTGCTCTTTGCTCCTTCTAGCTCTCACTTTGTCTGTTTAAAAGCCAAAGTGATCCTGGCTTTTGTGCTGACCGAACTTGAAGCCAGCTGCTCCTCTTGTAGGCGTTGAAGAGGGTTTTCAGGGCTGCTAGGCGTGAAGGTTTTCGGTGCTGACACAGAGCCTCTCTCTAACTCTCCTGTCTTTCTCCAGTCTGAGTCATTATCTCTCCAAAACCCCCTTTCCTCTGCCTTCTCTCTACCCTCTCAGCAAGAGCGCTGTGCGCTAGGCTCGCGGGGAAAAGGAGCACAGGCCTAATTGGATTTGGGAGCAATCTGTCGCCTCGCCTTTCTCTTTCGGATCACACAGACAATCGCAGGTGCCCTTTATTTCCTCACTGCTGTCCACAGGACCGCAATGTTTTCGTGTTGGCCGGCTCATCTTGTTCATCTTTTTTGCCATTTACACTAAAAAAGAGCTGTGTAGAACAACCTTGCAACAAGGCCGTGGTTACTAGAGGTTTCATGAAAGTTTTAGAAATGTTTTTCGCTTTCTAATCCGACTGATACCGGCTCAGTCTTGCTGTTTTGGTAAATATACAAGGGCTGCCTTAGCTCAGGGTGAACCTGCAGGGATCTGCAGTGACTCTAGCCAGCACCGCACCAAGAGAACAGAAGTATGAAAGCAACACAAATGTGTGTTGCCGTCTCAGCGCTTGTGTGTGTGTGTGTGTGTGTGTGTGTGTTGTGTACCTGCTCACACTCCCCCTGAGTACTCATTACTCATGTTCGGAGCTGAATTGTCCCTGTCTGAACACCTGTGCCAGTGCGCTCGAGGCTCCCAGATGAATGCAAGTGAGGTAGTCCAGTCTCCTCCTCATCCTCCTCTTTTCCACTTTCGAATAAGTGTTGTGGTGGTACTATGGTGAAGTGATGGTATATCAGGGTGCATACTTATATCAAGGAATTTACAAGGTATGGTAAGATAGTTTAAAAAACCTATGGTACTATCATTGTGTCTCATATAGTCTCTGCTTTATTCTTATTGTCTTATTCTCTTCTCATCTTCATCTCTTCTCATTTTCATGTAATTTTCATATCATCTTGTCTCATTTAATCTCTTTATGTTTGCGTCCTTGTGTCGTCTTGTCTGTTCTGCTCATCTTCTGGCATCTCTTTCTTGCATCTTCTCTTATCTTCTTGCTTCTTCTCACATCTCCTCTTTTTGCATCTCCTATCTTCTCACATCTTTCTTATGTATCTCTTGTCTCTTCACATCTTTTTTTTTTCTCTTCTTAAATCATTTTGCTTCTCTTTTCACACCTTGTTACACCTCTTCTCGCATGTTCTTGAACCTCTTCTCTTCTAGCACCTTCTTGCATCTTCTCTTCTCTTGTTTCCTCTTGTTTTTCACCCCTTTACTTTCCTCTTGTGTCTGACTTTCTCTCATTGCTTTTCTGTACAAAACACTCTCTCTCTCTCTCTCTCCCACTCTTTTGCTTTATCCTGTTTCTTTCTATCTCTTGCCATCTCTCTCTCTCCTCTCTTCCTCCTTTTCCTAATTCTATCTGGTTCCGGAGAGCAGGAACTATCTGACCTATTTTCAGCACAGTCCATCTCTGGTGTATTTGTGGCAAACAGCCACAAAAGTAACATTTTCCCTTACCACAATCGTTAATTTTTGAAAACGGTGAGATGTCCACCAAAATTGTCCAATTTTGCTCAAGGATTTCGCTTTTCAGCCTTTTACCTTAGAATTAGATTTCGTCTCTTCTAGAATGTCTTCTCTCAATGACTCAAATTTGATAAAAATGCCAAATTCTTCAGTCAAGACTCAAGAGTTCATTTTTTTTCAATATGAATACAAGTATTTATCATCAAATTCACCCAAAAGCAGGATATTCTCCTAGGGAATTTAAAAGCATCTGAATTGGCAAATGACAAGGAGCAACTTCTGAGCAAAAAAAAAACTTTTCCTCTGGGTTTGTAAATTGTGACTTGCAGTGGAAATCTCTGAGTGTCTGAAGTGACTGAAGTCTGAAAAAGAGTGACTCTGTTGGTGTATGCATATGTCTGTGTTATCTCTCTGTGACAGTGGCGTTTGGACGTCCTCTCCAGCATATTTCACTCTGTTTTGATGTCTTGCTGAGCTCTCCAGCGAGTGCTTCCTGCTGTGGGCCGCGCTCAAGCGTAACCACAATGCCATCGAAGCCCCACGCCCCCTCAACCACACGCTGGGTTGAGAAGTTGACTTCCTCCTCCTCAGTCGTCCTGTTGCCATATCTCGCTGTCTTACCCCCTGCCTTTCCAGCCGTATGCCTCTCCTCCTCGCCTCGCCACGGCAGTGCATCTTTCCTGCACCAAGAGTGCGTCCCCCCCGTGGAAGAGCAACTTAATCTCTAATAAATTATGTTTGCTGTTGTTTTACATGGTATGAGTAATTGATTGCATCAGATCGTTTACATTCGGCTTCGTTTTTGCCAACATCCCCTACTATCTTACAAACAGATGAAACTGAGGGGACCAGGCATCAGGGAAAAAAAAATCAGTGGTCTCATTGACATTTTGTTTGTTTCGTTTTTGCTAGCATTATTTTTACCCCATCAGCGGAATAGAGAATTCTGCAGGGTCAGCTCAATTTGTGTGTGTTTATTTTTGCTGTTTGTCTGGCTGCCCTGCTCACATCACTTTTAAAAAAAACGCTACTCTGGATTTCCGAACGGTGGATAAACGCCGGTTTGAGACATGCTTCACTGACAGCTGCTCTGCTGAGGCAAGTTTTGTTTGAGGACTGTGTGTGCACTTGTGCAGCTCTTCCAAAGTATTACAGTTATTTCTTCCAGACAGCAAGAGATAAAATGGAGACCAAACCAAGACTTTCTCTTAAGTCTCTAGCTTCGTCTGAGGAAAGGCACTTCGATAATCTCACATCTCCTCTTTTCAGAAGAGATTTCCGCAACGTCTGTCCACGTCCACGCTAGTACATTTTTGTTTGAAACTGCACAGATTTTTCTTGTTTATGCTTTGTTTTCCACCACCATAAAGACTTTGTAAAACGCTCTCCAATGCTAATTTGTAAAATAATGAAGCTAGCAATGTAATTGCTTCTTGCTGATCTTATGAGAGCCATTTATTACCATGACAATGACATCAGCACAAATGCAACACATTGATTCAAATGTTGGACAAGTCCTGTTTTGAATGTATTGCACTTGACCAGTGTAAACCAGTGATCATTTTTACAAAGTTTTCATATGGACAAAAAGCATTTTGAAAACTCTGTGTGTGGGCAGAGAATTTTTTGGGGGAAAAAAATGTGTAATTCTGTTTGTGTGCGCGCTTTTTTTTTTCTTTTCTTTTTTTTTTTTTTTAATTTAGTTTATAGTTCAGTGAAGAATAACTGAGAACTCCATACAGTCTGTTAATATGTGAAAGCCTCTTAATATGTGAAAATTAGAAATTCATTGCAGGTAAAAATGTTGTCAAAGTTTCTGGAGAGTTTTAGGTGTCTTGGCCAAGATTTTGCCACCACCGGCAGCAAAACATCCAGTCCAAATGTTATCAACAGTCAAAGAACACAAGGTTTGGTGCATGCATTTTCTCCACCTGCTGTCAGGTAGCTTATTCCGGCAGATTTTCAAAGCCGGTGCTCAGTGCTTGAGGACTTCTTTTTTTTTCAGAACAGAGGATGATAAGCACTTCTTTGGCAGAAAAGAATCCAGTCCAAATACAAATCTGAGCAAGACTCAAAACAAGTGCTGACAGCCAGACTACATTCTATGCACCAGTCCTATTTTATTCTGTCTCCCTCTTCTCTCTCTGCCTCTTCTGTTTCCTTAAACTCTGTTTCTTACCTTACAAACAAGTACTGTAGTGCTACCGAGGTATAGTTATAGCATTGGATGGCAATACCATGGTCCATTGAGACATGGTATTGAATTATTATATTATATTATATTATATGTTATGTTATGTTATGTTATGTTATGTTATGTTATGTTATGTTATGTTATGTTATGTTATGTTATACAATACATTACATTACATTACATTACATTACGTTCTTGGCTACTTTAAAGAATGTTTTAGGACTAAAAGAATGCAGTATTTATATTTAATAATTATAAATAATTATTATAGATAAAATAAGTATTTGGTCAGAAATTGGGAGTAATTCCGATGTTTTAAAAATATGTTTTTGAAAGAATTTATTTAATGATTTATTTAATGAATTTATTTATTTAATGAAAAATACAGTAAAGTAATATTGTGAAATATTATTAGTTTACAAGAACAGTTTGAGACATCTTTCAAACAAAAACTTTTTTTTTTTTTTAATATTGCAAACTTTTGAATAGTACTGTATTAATGACTAAAGTGTTATTTAGATTTGTATTTTATATATATTGCTGTTGTTATATAGGACTGACATGGATATTGAGTTAATTTTTTTTCTTCTAATTTTCCATTAGATCATCACACACTCTTAATAATTTCCATTAAACCAAAATTCTAATTCAGAATGAGGTAAGAAAGTCTAATTAATATTAATGAAAAAGATTTAAAAAAGAGCACATAATCAAAGTTTTAAGTTAAAAATGCTATTTACCATTTACCATAGGTACCACGTTTTTCATTCTTTTCTCTCTCACTCATACTATTTAGACACTGCAGTGGTCTCTCCACTCTTAGTTCTGGTTCTTAGCACCCTGTGTATGTTGTGTTGTGCCCTCACTGTTGTCAGAGATAACTCTTAATGCAAGGCTGCTGACAACACAGAGGAGAATTTGAAATATCAATATCCATCCTCTTCAGTGGGAATCTCAAGACTGATAGCTCGCAGCAGTGGCCTCAGCTGAGCCCGTCTGCCGGTAAGCGAGATGCACTGCTCACGGCGTATAGCTCTGAATCTCTAGTCATTTAGCATGCCAGCTTTAGCCCAGGCCGAGTCCTGTCTGCAGCCCAGTCTTTCAGATGCGCTCAAAGACCTTGAGCTGATGCCAGTCAGAGCCAGCAGCACTCCGGTGGCATACAAGCAGAGTGAGTGGGTAGCAGAGAGAGAGAGAGCCATGCTTCCTCCTCTCCCCACATATTCCAAGTGCCGGATCCCTCCCACTACCCTTCCAGACAGGAAGTGCACAATTGGTCATATTTATCCCCCGCAATATAACATGAAAAGACTATATGGGCATCTCCCCTGCTGTTTGCACACTCCTTTACTCCCTTGCACACACAGGGGTTCCCATAGTCACTCAAAAAATATATGATTTATAATAATTATTATTATTTTATTTTTTTTATTTTTTTACGATTCATTAAAAAATCAGGGAGATATCAGGAAATTTTTAAACTTTGATTTCCAAGTCTGAAAGATTAATTAAAAATAAAAAATCTCACTTGTATTCCAAATGTATATTATGAATATGTTAATATATTCATAAATATGTTGCTATAAATATTATTATGATCATATTAAATGCAACACAAAGTTTGGGGTCTGTAAATTTTTTATTTTTTTTTAAACAAATTAATACTTTTATTCAGATGCATTGAATTGACCAAAACAAAGACTTTTTTATGTTACAAAATGATTATAATGAAAATAAACAGTTCTTTTGAACTTTATATTCATAAAAAATGGTTTTCACAAAAATATTAATATTAAATATATTCAGTGGTGATTATAATGAGATGTTGTCTGACCACCAAATCAGCATATTAAAATGACACTCAAGAGTAATAGCTGCTGAATATTCAGTCTGAAAAAGCATTTAAAATCAGACTCCATATTCCATATTGGTAGAGTACATTATGAATATTATGAAAATATTGAAATTTTTAAATTTTTTTTGGATGGCAGTTTCAATCCAATGACATAGTTTAAAAATGAGCTTTCTGAGTTATTTATTTATTAATTTATACGCACAACCTTTTTCCAGATTTAAAAGTAACCCACTAATCACAAATGACTGTGAAAGTCATAGAAGTTGATTGATCAAAAGGTGTGGGAATCTTGAAATAACGAATTCACAGGTTTTGTGTGTTTCCGACTTTGTGGCAACACAGTTACAATAAACCGTAAATGTCCCAGTTCTATGAAAAAAAAAAAAAAACCCAGCAAAATTAGATTCAGTAAAAGTTTCAGATCTCAATAAAAAATACAGGCTTTAATAATGGAGTTAGTCAGAAACTCAGGCGGGGTAAACAATGCAATGTTCCTGTTCAACCAACGCTCAGACACCTTTCAGAAGCGCATCCATTTTTTGTTATCACCCAGCCTGAGGATGATTCATATTCTTTGAAATGTCACCGCTGCCAATTCCTCCTAAACCTCAGGTATTCACTGGCCCGCTTCATTGTTTGTTTCTCAATATTAGACGCTCACTTTGTGCCAATAATAAACCGACAATTACTTTCATCTAACAAATTTCCTGCATGTCTTAATTTCCTCAAACATCTCCGTTTTATTAATCTCACTGTCCGTCAGCAGATCACTTAGGTTGAATACAGACAGAACAAGCCTAATATTGAACATCTGACCTGGTGACTTGTATCACAACCTACTAAATCAAGAATGACTGTACATTATGTACTAGCTTGGTATAAAATTACCAGGTTAAACTTTCAAAGTGTTTTACACCTGTGTTTACAAGCTACTAAGGTATGAAATAACCTCATTTTAGAACATAACATCGCATAATACAATAGAAATGTTTTGCTCAGTGTTGTTTATGAGCTTAGCAGCCGTAGTAAGTTTGTAAAGATCTGTACCAATTTGTCCCTGCATTCCTCACTTAAGCACGGAAAGAAATGCGTGTATGAAAACAGCCTACTTACTCTTTAATACTTACACTTATTAAGTTATAAATTCTCATATGCTGCACTGATAGGACGGGGTGTGATGAAGTGTCAGCGGAGCTCATCACTCACAGGTAGTGCATAAAACGGTGAGTGATGTACCTCGCTGAAGCTGCACGGACACAATTATGTCATGCACTACAATATACTGCTTTGATTTGGAGTGTAATGTTTGAATAATAGTCACTGGATATTTCATAACTTCCTTTTAAGGCCTTTCTCCTAGAGCTTTTATGCATCCCGTCGCTTTTTCTCATAAGACCGTAGATCTTCAGGCTCCTCTCTCTCTTTTGCGGTGGTGAAGAGAGAGGTGATCAGTTGCCTTACAATTCACAGACATCCCAGGTGCTTTTAAACTGTTAGCCGGCGTCACTTATTACTCAAATTATCGGTCTACAAAGGAAATGCATGCATCATAATGGCCATGCAGAGATCCGCGGCGGGCTTCAGTAGCGGTCCGGCGTTTAGGCGTAATTGGACACGAGCTGGTCTTTGTCTCATGCTGGAATATGTTGCGGCCTCACTGCCCTTGTTAGCGCACCATGTTTGTTTGTTTGTTTTTTTTTTACGGATAACAGATGCTTTCTAAAATGTCATTACTCTTGTGTGTGTGTGTCGTCTTGTGTGTGTTTTATTTCATAACTGTTTTAAAGAATTGCCAAAAGGGCTTTGTAGAAAATGAGACCTGATGGTTCCTAAATCTCCATCTATTTATATTGCGCTCTCCCTCTGGGCATCTAGAGGCTGATGGACCCGGAGCACTGCAAGCAGTAATGGCCCACGACTGCAGCCCAGCAGCCGACCCCGAGACATCGACTTCTGTGCTATGCGAAAAGATGGGTCTGACAGGGGGGCCACTATAAGCAACACGTATTGATTTGTGTGTGTCTCTCTGCACTGATCCCAGAGCTCTCTGTTGCGAAGCCCACTGCTTCTTTTAATGAACTTTTAAATGGTAGTTCATCCAAACATGAAAATTGTCATTATTTATTCATGTTGCTGCAAGCACAAAATAAAATATTTTGCAGATTTTCCAGGTGGATTTTTTCCATACAAAGCAAATGGATGCAGTTCAAACCAATAAGCTCCAAAAAGGACAAATAAGAAGCTCCATAAAAGTAGTATATATGACTCATCTGTTATACGTGACCCTGGAGCACAAAACCAGTCATAAGTAGCACGGGTATATTTGTAGCAATAGCCAACAATACATTGTATGGGTCAAAATTATAGATTTTTCTTTTATACAAAAACTCATTAGGATATTAAGTAAAGATCATGTTCCATGAAGATATTTTGTAAATTTCCTAAATATATCAAAACTTAATTTTTGATTAGTAATATGCATTGCTAAGAACTTAATTTGGACAACTTTAAAGGCAATTTTCTCAATATTTGGATTTGTTTTTTTTTGCACCCTCAGATTACAGATTTTCAAATAGTTGTATCTCAGCCAAATATTGTCCGATCCTAATAAACCATACATCAATGGAAAGCTTATTTATTCAGATTTCAGATGATTGTATAAATCTCAATTTCACAATATTGACCCTTTTGACTGGTTTTGTGGTCCAGGGTCACATATTTAAAGTATTATTAAGCCACATGTGTGAGGAAATGAAGGTAATTTGAGTCATTATTGACTGAAAATCAAATCTTATTTGTGTTTATGTACATGCAGTATACAGTTCATTACATCTTAAAATATTAAGATAGAAAAGTTATTTAAAATTTTAGTAATATTTCACAGTATTACTGGTTTTACTGTGTTTTGATCAAATAGATGCAGCCTTGGTGGAAATAAGAGATTTCTTTCTAAAACATTAAAAATAATAATAATAATAATAATAATAATAATAATAATAATAATATAAATAAGTAAATCAAATCAAATCAAATCAAATCAAAACAAAAATGAATAAATAATTTGTGTTCCATGGAAGAATGTAAGTCAAATGGGTTTTGAATAATTTAGGGTGACTAAATATTACAGTTTTACAGTTTTCATATTAATTTTAGTTTAAGTATTATTTTTTAGTTTTTTTTTAATATTTATATTTGGCTTTAACAAATTTTCAGTTTATAATAATTTTAGTGATTTAATTTAGCTGTCAAGGCAACATTTTCGGTTTGTAAATGTACTATTTATTTTATTTTATTTTATTTTATTTTATTTTATTTTATTTTATTTTATTTTATTTTATTTTATTTTATTTTATTTTATTATTATTATTATTATTATTATTATTATTTATCTATTTCAGCTTTATTTAAACGGCCAAAAATCGATTTTTAAAAGTTTTAGTTACAATAGTTTTATATTAATTATTACAATAATAAAATATTTACTTAAGTATTTTATATCAAATTAAAGTTTTATAGCTTATACATCTATATCCATATGGAAAATATGTAGAAGTGACAGAGGGAAAGCTTTTCAGTAATAACCATTTTGGTCTATTCCTCCCACAACACAATTGTTTGGCATTAAAAAAATTTTGCTTTTATGTTATTTTTGAGTCTTACATTGCTTGTCACCATTTACTTTCATTGTACAACAAAAAGTTCTGGTAACTATCTCCTTATGTGTTCAACAGAAGAAAGAAAGTCATATGGGTTTTGAATAATTGAGGGTGAGTAAATGACAGAATTTTCATTTTTGGGTGAACCATTCATAAAGCAATGCATGAGCAACTGCTTGTCTCCGATCAGTGAAACTAGAACATGACTCTTGCTGGAATCTCTTGTCTCTTATCAATCAGTGATGCGGGAATGGTACAAAAGCTTGTTTTTGACATGTTGACCTTTCTGAATAAGTTGACCTTTTAGACAAACACAATTGACTACTGTATATTCCTCCATTGTCTTGTTCTTTACCTATAATCTGCGGTGCTGAGGTTTCAATGTTAAGTGTACTTTTGTCAGATGTTAAGTCAAGTACTTTTCCCTGAGAGGCAGAACTGCACTTATGCAGCGCTGCATCAGAATTTACTGCCTTCCATTGCCTCTTGATAAAAGGGTGTCATCCACTTCATAAAATACGACCAAATCCCTCTGTAAAACACGTTCTGTTACATACAGAACGTACGTTCATGTTAGTCAGGCGTCTGACACAATGCTGGTGAGACTGGTTAATTGAGTCTGTGACTGTGCTGTCATGCTTCAGGATAAACACAATGTCATAATTACAAAATGACAAGGTGGTTACATAAAACACTGTGATTCTGATTTGATTGTTATAGGGTTGCACGATTATAAGAATCATAACTCACACTCCTTTTGCTTCAGTTCTGAAGCTTCCTTTAGAGTTTCAGGTGAATCTTCAGCACTCATTTTTTTTTATCTGAATATAAGTGAAATATAAAACACGTTTGCGTTTTTCTGCTCTAATTCTTCTTAATTCTGCTTAAATTATATGTTGTTACTGATGAGACCTCAATGAAATGCTACAGTTGACATTTTCATTATTAGTTACTTGCAGCAGCTGTAATCATTCTCTCATTTTTTTTTTTTTAATTAATTGTGCAGCCCTATTGTGTCATTGTCTCTGTTCTCTGGTTAGATGGGAGTTTAAAGCTCTTACCTGATTATCCTTTTGGTTCTTTTTCTGCAGTATATTTTAATTCTACTGTATTGATTTGTCCGTTTAATTGGAGACTGTGGTCACTTCATTGGTAATTAGTCAGAAACTGCTTAATGAAGGAAGTGTTTATTGATCAGAAACATTCATTGATGGATATTACGCCCACAAGCGAAGCTTTAAATGGCCCATTTAAATGGAGCATTGGTGAGTTCTCCAAGGCAGGCTGCTAGCGGTGGATGTTTTTGTGTGTTTGGCCAGGGATGCAGGCAGAAATGAGTTTACCGCAGTGTTATCAGTCAGAGCCCACATCTGTCAGCGCCTGCCAACATCCTAGTCTAGACTAGGTCTCCCCTCCAAGACCTTGGAATACCACATCCATGACCCTTTCACTTAGTACATTTCTCTCCTGCAACTCACAATACCTTTTGTTTTTATTTTTTCTTCTCAGTTCCAAAAATGAATGAGCATTTGTTAAATTTCTTAATGCACTTTTTTATATTTACATTTTCATATTAACTTTAGTTTTAGTATTACTTACACACACACACACACTACCAGTTAAAAGTTTTTGAACAGTAAGATTTTATTATTTTTTTTTAAAGAATTCTCTTCTGCTCACAAAGCCTACATTTATTTGATCCAAAATACAGCAAAAGCAGTAATATTCTGAAATATTTTTAACTGCTTTCTATTTGAATATATTTTACATTTATATTTACATTTATGCATTTAGCAGACGCTTTTATCCAAAGCGACTTACATAGCTTTCAAGTTACAGTTTTTACATTTTATCAGCTCTTGCTTTCCCTGGGAATCGAACCCATGATCTTGGCGTTGTTAGCGCCATGCTCTACTATTTGAACTACAGGAAAGCTTTAGGGGGCAGTTTGCTGAGGAGAGGAAAGTGAAAGTCTATTCGAGACCCAACACAGCTGGGTTTTGTCAGGATGCGGGGGAAATCTGTGATGACAGGGCTCACCTGGCAAGGTAAGAAACTGTTCTGATTGAATTCATATGGGCGCTTTTCATGAATGTATTCCCACCTTGAAGTTTACTTCAAATTAAATTGTATCGGCTGAAAAATAACTTCAGCTTTTTACCTCAGAAACTCAAACAGAATTATTATTATTATTATTATTATTCTTGTTATTATTATTTTAAAATGTAATTTATTCCTGTGATTCAAAGCTAAATTTTCAGCATACTTTTTTTATTAGTGTTCTGTCACATGATCCTTCAAAAATCATTCTAATATGCTGATTTTGCTGTTCAAGTAACATTTATTTATTTATTTATTTATTTATTTATTTATTATTATTATTATTATTATTATTATTATTATTATTATTATTATTATTATCAATATTTAAAACAGTTGAGTGCATTTTTTTTTTCAGGATTATTTGATAAAAAGAAAGATATGTGTGTGTATATATATATATATATATATATATATATATATATATATATATATATATATATATGCATGTATATATATATGCATGTATATAAAATAAAATAAAATAAAATAAAATAAAATAAAATAAATGTATGTATAATCTTTTTTTTTGGAGGAAAGAAGTGATAGAAATTAATACTTTTATTTAACAAGGATGCTTTAAATTGATCAAAAGGAATGATAAAGGCATTTATAATGTAGAAAAAGATTTCTATTTCAGATAAATGCTGTTCTTCTGAACTTTCAATTCATCAGAGAAACCTGAAATATTCTACTCAGCTGGTTTCTATGTAGTAATAATAATAATAATAATAATAATAATAATAATAATAATAATAAATGTTATTTGAGCTGCAATTCAGAATATTAGAATGATTTCTGAAGGATCATGTGACTGGAGTAATGATGCTAAAAATTCAGCTTTGAAATCACAGGAATAAATTACATTTTAAAATATATTCAAATAGAAAACAGTTAAAATAGTATTAAATAGTAATTATTAAATAGTAAAAATATTTTTAAATTTTGCTGTTTTTGCTGTACTTTGCATCAAATAAATGCAGGTTTGGTGAACAGAAGAGACTTCTTTAAAAAAACATTAAAAACTGGTAGCGTATGAAGTTTTAGTTACAAATAATTGTATATTAATTATACAATAATGAAATGTGTACTTAAATATTTTGTATATTCTTAAAGTTTTACAGCTTTTTTGTAAACAATGTTTTCACCATTGAAATAAATATTGGTGTATATATCTAGAGTTTTCTTGCCTTCTCCGCCATCTTGGATTGAATTTTCTCATCACAATGAATTCTGGGATTGCCTTCTCTGTGAAGGCTAAATGCATTGTTGCCTTAGGCTAAAACGAGGCAGTATAATTAAGTACCTACCTTTTGGAACAGCCTTTGCGTCACAAGTGTGCCTACGATGTCTTAAACGCTGCCTCTATCTCACTAGGTTTTGGAACAGAGCATTTGTCTCTCTCTCTCAGTCACTGTTTTATGCCTTTTCTCTTGATGTAAAGACAGAAGAAAACAGGGGTAAAAAAAAAAAAACCTGAGGATAAAAGCGAATCACAATTGGGTTGTGTTGATGCTGCTCTTTGTTCCTCGGTGTGCAGTTTGCTCTGGAGCGATTCATCATGATTATCTTGACGTAGGCAGGTAATGTCACAGGCTGGACCGGGGATATTTATGGAGCCACTACTGCAGCCGGTGCCCTGTGCTTGGCAGCAGCCATCTCTCTCCAGGTCAGGCACACATTCTGCATGTGACAGCTTCAGGACAGAGGGATCGAGGGATGGATCAAAGAGAGGGAGAGACGAATAGATAGATGGAGAGAGAGGGGGATGCAGAACGAGAGAACGAGATGGTTCTACCTGCAGGTGACAGTTACAGTTAAATGACCCCATGATGCAAACAATGTCCCTGAAAATGAGCCCTGACAGTGGAACAAGCGGCCCAGCGGAAACGACGGCCCCGCTGGGGACAAAGTGAGCTGGAGGAAGACAACTCATTCCATCATTGCTATCAGAAAGCTCTTGGGTTTGGGTATGGTTAGGCTTTTGTTTATGATGAATTATGGATGTATGTTAGATATGGGATGGTTGTAGTTTTAAAAAAAAAAAACACTTTTTTGTTTTGTTTAGTTGTACTTTTTTAGATAGATAGATAGATAGATAGATAGATAGATAGATACATGCACTGTAAAATAATTTTAAAGTTGTAAATAAAACAAGAATTATTGAAGTATATTTTACAAGAAAATACTATTTGAGTCTTTCTATTACAAAAAAAATAAATAAATGACATTTAATTCAATGTGTTACTTGCTGTTTCATTGTAATTATGGATGGATGGATGGATGGATGGATGGATGGATGGATGGATGGATAGATAGATAGATAGATATTGTTTCATTATTTTAAATTTGAATATTTAATTGTGCTTATTCGCTTCCCATAATTTAGATTACGTTTGCCATCATCTAACACTTAATATAAATATAATTAAATATAGCTAATCTCCATTTTTAACTAAATATAGCTAATCTCCATTGATTCTGAATATAAATTTTTTAATACTGAATATTTATTTGACTGCAAAATAGCTTGTTGCATTTAAAATGGTTGAATATTAGTTTTAACTTTAATTTTTTACCAAATAATGTACAGTGATTAGTAGTTGACTATTTATGGTAATTAGCCATAAAATGAAAATACTTCATAATGATAGTGACTTATCATATCAAAATTTGAACCTAGGGGCCAGATTTAGCTTGCGGCAGCAAAAAACATTTTTTTTGGCGTTAAAATAGTACTGTCAGGATTAACTAAAGACGTGCAGTGAAGAATTTGCACTGACAAGGCGTAGACTTGCACCTGACGTTATTAAATATGCATTTGTAGTTTCCCTTTCAGACGCAAAATTTATGGGACGAGAGTATTAAAATGAATCAAGCAACACGATTTACTAACGTTTGCGCCATTATTTAATGCCCCAAAAAAGCATGTCTTAAAGCAGGCGGTAATTTTCGCTGCTCTTGGTAGATTGTGCTGGTCATTATGGAAATGATCTGGCTGTGTCTGTGTTCTTTAATGTGCACATTGTTAGTAAGTCACCCGCAAAATTTTTCCCTCGCCACTTTTATGGAATTGTGCTCTAATGCTAATTTGCCCTGTTTAGTAAATCTGGCCCTAAATCTGTATCCTTACTGATGTGATTAATAAAGCTATACCCAATATGGACTTTTTTTGTTAATGTGCATTTGTTGAAGATTGCTTATATTGAAACAAGCTCATACAATATAACGTGGATTTTCACATGTTGTGATTTGGACTTTTGTTTGTGTATGTGTTTTCCATTACTCTATGTAAGGTGTGCAGAAGAAAGTGGAATGTCTTTGAAAGTTTGATGAAGGTCTGGGTGCCCAAGTGTAGATATGCTGGATAAAACCTGCCCAGCATGCTGAATATTGCATACAAGATCCTTTTAAAAGCACAAATCCAGCTAGTCATTAACCAGAGAGGCAAAACAGGGCAGAGCCGGGCCAAGGATGATGTTTTGGGCCTTTAGTGCGCATGTACGTGTGCGTCTGCATATAAAAGCAACAGACAGCGAGACAGAGATTGTGTTTCCACATGCATTTGTGAGAGTGCGGTGTGAGCGTGCATTAATGTACTTCCTTTGTCATCTTTCTCTCCGTGTTTTCCATGTTTGTGCTGGTTCATCATCCTCTGTGATTTTGTGCCTTTTTGATGATGTGTTTTTAAATTTGTAGTCTGTTTCTACACGTATGGCTCTCCAAGGGATGACCAAGGTTGTCTTATAAATATGGATTGTGTCGGCTGCCGTGTTTTTTCCCCCCTCAGATTCCTGTTCTGATAGCGTAACATATGACCACTTGAAAAGCCTCCGCCTGCTATAAATCTATCCTAGCCTTTGGCCTGACGGGAAGGGGAAATTAATTAATATTAATATTTATGGCAGAGTGACAGTTACTTCCTCCCTGTAAGAAGCGGTAGAGACCGCTGTTCATTTGTCTCTGCCCGGGACTCTTTGCTCTGTCAGGGAAATTACTTAGCAAACAGAGCAGGACATCATTATGGTGTGGTCCGTGTTTCAACCCCCCTCCTCTTCCCCCCGATCTCGCTTGGATCCCAATCTGTTTTGGCAGCTCCCTGCAACCGGACTGGAGCTGATCTGTGAATGTGTTTATCTCTGCTTGACCCTGCCTCTCCAGAAGATATTTGTCCTACGCTGCTCACACCTTCCCTTGACCTTGGCTGCCGGGACCATTAATTACGTGGTCCGTGCCGCAATCAACGTTCGCATCAGCACTTAGACAAAGGACACACGCATGCCGAGATAAACAGAGTCATTCGGTTCGCTCTCCTAGCTGGGTCAAATGCCCATTTAAAACATCTGAAGCAGCTCATTACCTACAGAGTGCAGTGCTTTGGGTGGGCATAGATAGTCGCCACTTAACCCATTATGAATTGTTTTCAAATTATCTAACCATTTATTATGGTGCTAAGCAGCCTGTGAAGACATCTACATCATATTGAAGCATTTATGGTGGTGTTCTGACAATTTATTTGTAGTTATTTGCAGTTAGCAGATGTTTTGGATCCGAAATGACTAGCACTACGGTATGATTGAACTGTATATACCATGTTATTCTATTTTGCTATGTTTATAGATATATTTGTGCAGTTATTAATGTGCATATTTGAATGTTTTTATAATGTTAGTTTAACTGTTTTAAGTGTTTCTTTTTTAGTGGAGTGTTTCAGAATATTTCAAGCACTAATATTATACTCATTTAGTTGATATGAATGATTTAATAATATTTTAAAATCAGCCTTTTAATACTTTGCTTCCAAGTTTCAAATAACAATGGAATAAAATATTAAAAAATTGTAAAAAAAAGTACCAGTTTAATTCACTTTAAATAAAAATTGGAAGTAAAAAAAAACCTGTTTATAATATTGTTTATATGTACCATTACGCATGCCGCGATATGAAATTTGTCATTCTGCCAGCACTACAGTACTCTGATGACAGACAATCCCCTTGGAACAAACTGGGTTAAGTGCCTTGCTCAAGGGCACTGTGGTGGTAGATTCATGGATCAACCTGTCTGGCCTTTGAACCTACAACCCTTCAGATTACCAGCCCAAATGTTTCACACCACCTCTATTAAATTATCGTAACTTTTAGCTTTTGGACAAGTATTACATTGGACCGGAGTGATCCAGAATGGCATTGTGACATGTTTAATTCAAACAGTAAAACAGTTGGCTGTTTGTTTGTAAATTAAATTAAATTTCATTAAATTAAATTAAATTTAATTAAATTTAATTTTAATTTTAAGGGGTTGGAGTTGTCACATCAAATCTTGCCTATTTAATCCACATTTTAGGTTTTCTTTTCCTCCAAAATCCCAATTTAATCCCTGATTTTGGGCACACTCACACAATTATTAGAACACTAGATGCTGTAAAATGAGGATGCTGTCAAAAATAATGTCATAAATAGATTTTCTTTATCAATTAACTTATATTAACCAAATTAAATCAACATTTGGTATGAGTCTGACTATCCCTTGCATTTAAAGCAGCTTTTTCCCTAGGTGCACTTGCACATAGTTTTTCAGTTTGCTTTGCAGGTAGGTTTCTGGATTTATTCTGTCTCAGTTTGTTCTGTTTCTTCATGTCGTTCCAGACAGACTGATGATGATGAGATCAGATCTCTGTGTGCAGCACTGGCTGTTGTCAGACTCCTTGT